>CM060931.1:688923899-689532034 GCA_030765085.1 Allium cepa
TATAGAGAGTAATAAAACGAAGAACGGTCGAAATTAAAATGAAAGCAGTAAAGAACACAGATTTTATAGTGGTTTGGCTAACTCCGGCCCACGTCCACTTCAGAAGTTTCTTTTTTATTGATGTTCCAATCAATATAAGTTACAAACTGATAGAGTGACCTTTATCCTTAGAAAATAGAAAGTTAGAGAGCGGAGAGAAGAAGATCTCCCTCTAAAGACCCACATGCTGTATTTATAGGCAAAACTAGGTTGTTGGGCCTCCTGAGTAGTTTGGGCCCACCAAGGCTGTAGCCGAACCCTTCATTATGCTGGCCGAGGGGAGGTGTGCCGAGCGAGGCTTCATGCCGACCAAGGGGAGGTGTGCCGAACGACATCCAATGCCGAGCGACTTCCAATGTCAAGCGAGATACGATGCCAAACGACTTCCAATGTTGAGCGACTTCCAATGCCGAGCGAGGTACGATGCCGAACGACATCCACTGCTGAGCGACTTCCAATGCCTAGCGAGGTATGATGCCTAACGACATCCGATGCCGAGCGACTTTCGATACCGAGCGAGGTACGATGCCGAACGACATCCAATGTCGAGCGAGGTACGATGCTGAACGACATCCAATGCCGAGTGACTTCCAATGCCGAGCGAGGTACGATGCCAAACGACATCCAATGCCGAGCGACTTCCAAATGATCTTCCTGAACTTCCATATATCGACCGGATATTGCCATGCCGAACGGCCGAGCCACAAGGTCAAATTCCAAACACTTCGAACCACTTCATTCCGACCGAACGACCTATCATCTGTCCGAGTGAACACCATCCATTTGAACCGAATCCATCATATTTCAACCTCGATAATCGTGAATCCACCTCCCCGTGGCCTTGTCGAAAGGTGGGTTAATAGTACCTTTCATCAGAGTCCAAAGTTTGCACATTGGAATGAAGAACTAAACTCCTTGAATCCAATTCCAACCTCGAAGTTGCTAACTTTCGAACTGCCTTACCATCAACGATCAAATCGAAACAAACTGATGTGGATTAATGCTTGGATTTTAGGGTTGTTATGAGGCGATGGAGGCTTGATATAAGCAGCAAAAAGAAGAATGCAAAGTCTAAAGAGAAGTTAATGATGGAGGGTAAATAAAGGAGGGATGGGAGAGTGAAATAGGGATCAAGATCCTTATCTTTCTCTTAGTAGTTCATTCCTTTTGGATTCACAATTCCTACTTCTAAACCCGGCCTTAATTTTCTGCCCTATAGCCACCTAAACTAAGCCCCAATTGGGCTTAAAACTATTACAAGCCCAAGAAATATTTATTACATTTAAATCCAATTTAAACACATATTGATATCATATATTGATTAGTGTTTATATAACTATTATATGTACACTGTTTAACATTGTTTACACATCAAATAGAATTTTGTAATTAATATTTCATAAATATAAATTAATTTACTTAATTTATAACAATTATAAATGAATTAAATCAAGTGGTAAATAGGAGTATTCAGTATTTCAGTTGCGTGACTCTTATGTGTAAATATGCTCACCGATTAATATTAAATAATTCAAATATTAACGTTCGCACATCGCTTAGCAGGTGGTGTGACATTATGGTCAAACTTATCGCTTACTGGCTCGGGTAAAATCCAATTTAACTTTATTAAGCATTACATGATAGTGACAATTATTTTCATCAATTCTCTTTGTCAAAACTATAACACTTTGGACTTATGGAATTTGGTAATGGTCAAAATTCCAGTATTGTCCATTTTAAAATCTATCGTCCAAACACATAACAATTATTATCAACAGAAGTGCTTTGGATAGAGACTTTGACTTTGAGTTGAATTTGGTTGACTGTGATACTAAACTCATATAATTGAGGAGACAAATCCTTCCTTGAATAGTGTTTCACCTTCAATGTTCCACTCGATCCAAATATAGTTGTTCGATGGACATTATGCCATGACTTAACTATAATTAAAGCAATGTTTCCACATTAAAGCCCGAAGGTATTCTCAATTTGAAGGAATTATGCAATGTTATCACATCAATATTTTCTGTTTGACCTTAATTATATTTGTAAGCCATAAAATCCATTCAAAGAACAAAGGAAAGAAAGAAGATAAGAAAAGCGCTAACATCTACTAAAATGGATTTCAGCAAAGATCATGAATGAAGGTTTCGAAGGCATTGGGAAGGCTTTCGGAAGAGTCATAAGCAGCAAGCACCCTCATAGGTGATAAAGCATGAAAAAGGAGAAATAAAGCCATCTTTCTGCCTCTCTAAGACCTTTTGACACAGATGGGTCAGCAAAGATTACTTCGGACTCCTTTCGAAGGAAATGAATGTTAACCTCCCATAAATGCGCTAGTACCTTTTGAACTAAGGGTTTCACCTTTATGACTACCTTTCGAAAGCATACACAAACCTTTCCAACCAATCGAAGTCGATGACATTAGGGGAAGGCTCCGCATCAATGCATAAATATACGTTCAAAAGCTATTCAATATCATTGAAATCATCGACACACCAACATCTTCGAAGCCCCTAATCTATCAACAGAGTCGGAGGCACCTATTTAACTTCTGATAGCCACAAGGAAACTTGAAGGAAAAAGCGCATTTGGAAACCTTCGACAATGTCGAAAGGTGTTCTAAAGAAAGTAGCTAACAAGGGTACTCAAAACTTAACAAGGACGAAAGGTTGATAAAAGACCCTTTCGACTTAATCGGAAGGTCTAGAGAAAGATAAAGAAAGCTAAAGGGAAATTCAAAGGATGCCGGAGAGATGCTTTTCAACAACGTCGAAGACAAACAAGGCCTTTCGACCAAGTTTAAAGGCTTAAGGCGGCATATAAAATGGGGATCCTTTCGACCGTGTCGAAGGCATAAGCACGAAAGGATGCCGACCTACATCTATAAATAAAACCCAAGGGGTCCAGTTTAGGGATTGAATTTTGGGAATCCAAATTCATCTCTTTCTACTCCAATTTCTTAGCTGTAATTAAATCCACACGAAACCCTAAATCAAATTGGGGATAAAGCTCTGTTAATTGTAACTCATTTTTGATTATTAATAAAAGGAAGATGGCTGGATCATTAAGGATTCGATATGGAGGAAGATCGTTTTGATCATTAGCTAGTCAAATGATCCATTGCACATGATTCTAACCTATTCTCTTAGTTTCTTTTTGTCTATGTAATGCATAAGGTTCACTTGGATATATGCAGTCGAAACACATCATCATCGAAACCAACATAGACGATGAAGATGAGAATGATGATGGGGTTTCGACATTGGTGAATTTATGAAACTGGGGAATATCCAGGTCGATCTTATGCAACAAAGAAAAACTTAGACAGTTATAAGCTGGATCCATTTCGAAAGAGTGGAACCCCACTCGACGTAGTTGAAGGGTGGTTTCAAAGGAGTCCCAGTTTATAATTGGCTAACAATTGTATAGAGAGGAACTCATTCAAAAGGGGTTTATCCCCAGCTTTATCTGCAACCCTTTCATAGGGGTTCCACAAAAAAGTAGTGAAACCATAGGGTCGAAAGCAGTTGGGTCCTATTAGTAAAACGTACATCCCTTTCGACATGATCAAAAGGGTCGGGACATGCCTTTTGACAAGATCGATAGGAATGAAAAGCTAAGTTAATAAGCTACTTTTGACACACTCAAAGGAAAGGTTTCTAGCAGGACACAACTTCTTTAGCCTGCATTCCTAAGCTAACTTCTTAAAGCCTTGACTAAGTCAACCTGGTCGAAAGGTAGACTTAACTCCCAAAACCCTTTCGATTATGCCAACCTGGTCGAAAGGTAGAGCAATTTCCTTAAATCCTTTCAACCAAATCAACCCGTCGAAAGTTATGTCTCGAAAGGAAAGATCTTTCCAACGGCTTGGTTACCTTTCACATAGCATTGAGGATGTTGACAAGTTTTCTTTTTAACAATATTAACCAACTAAAAACTATCAAGTGAGTCATTTCATAGTTATCAAATAACTATCTGTACATATGTAATGATCCACCTTTCATAATACTCTGAATCAATGTCTATTGACAACATCTGACTCGTAGATACCACGAAAGGCAGTCCATCAAGGTAAAATAAAGCAAGCACTAAACCAAGGCATGGCAATATAATCTCACAGTGGAATGATAATATATAATATACTGAATATACATGAGCATAATAGACAGGCAATATATAAGAGACTATGCTGATGGAAGTAATTGATAAATAAATATCAATATCGAAAGTTGGAATACAATATTTGATACAACAAATCTCATATAAAATAGCATATATGTTATGTACTACCACAATGCCGAGTATAGATCTAAAGTATTGACTTCGCCTCCAAAGTGCTCTAGCTGTCTTGAAAGCATATTCCCAAAAGCAACTGACTCCCAAACTATTCAATCAAGTAATTAGAGTTGTCATGACACAAAAAGACAAAGATAAAACATGGGTCATACATACAACCTGGTGAGAGGGGAACTGTCGCAAAATACCATATATAAAAAAAAGTACAATTAAGTAGGAAACTACTGAAATACAACCGATCCCCTCCATAAATGTGGCTTAGGGTTAGTACAGACTTCCCATAAACAGTTATATATCATCAAATTAGAGAATTATAAGATAACCGGCTATTCTTTTGTAATTAATGAATTAGCACAACTAATATAATGTGACTGAAACGTAATAACCTACTACGATAGAGGTAACCCAATGTACCAATGCAAGAGTAATATAAACATCCCAATATAATTCTTAAACACAATGTTCCATAATAATAATCAACCAACCTATATACATGCATAATCATAATAATAATAGACACATAAAGAATAAGTTGATACCTATCACTGCTGATGGGTGGAGCCCGCTACTGACACTAATCGATTCGGTGATCCCTATTGAAGCATTTGAAATGCAAAACCATTATAGCGATGTGACAATGCTATTAACATCGCATCTCCATACAAAAACCAAAATATGGATATCTATAATCGATATCCGTCTTGAATTGTCGTTAGCTACCAAAGAGACCTATCGAGAGCCACAACTGTATTGCGGACTCCCATGACAACCAATACCTTAAAAGAATTTGGCATGCAGGTCATGTAACAGCACCCTTTCATACAACACAATGGTATATGACTAACTCTAGATCGGCATCTCAATCTCTTTCTGCCCCTGCTCCAGAACCACATTTGCAAGTCGTGTGCCTCAAATGGTAAAGTGGATTCATTTTTCAAAACCGATATCATCTAACTATCTATGGTAGACAATCCATATTCAAGCTACCCCACGTACACCCATCCTACATGTATACACAACACCGAAGTATTGTCATCCCCATGTGGATCGTGATTCATTCTAGAAGTGCCTTGCACTACCCAATTTCCCCAAGTCAAGCATACAAAACCAATATATATATATATAAATCATCCAAACCATGCATCTATAATTATATATATAAGTATGTACATGTGTGTGTATGTGTGTGCATATATATATATATATATATATATATATATATATAAATCAATTGAACTACGTATTTATATATCCGAAAAGTATATTTCATCCACTACTCGGTAACCCCAAGTCGGGCATATCGAACTTTATATACACTTAAATTGCATATCGATAAATTGCACCGAATTACCATTAGTTACCATAGAGACCTATCAAGAGCCTCAACTTACTGTGGACTCCTCTAAAAACTAACACCTCAAATGAGGTTGGCCAGTAACTCATATTGTAGCTTCTAAGAGTGCCACAGAATGGTATATGACCTATAGTTGACCGGCGTCCCTATCTCTCGTAGCCCTTACTCCAGGACCACGTCTGCAGGTCATATGCCTCAATGGTACAAAGGATTCCTTGCACTAAGCAATAGCCTCGAGTTGACCGTACCAGAACTATATATATAAATGCTTTTAAGTGCATAACGATGAATATATATTAATTATCTCATGCATCTTCTAATAGCCCTAAGTCAGACATACCAGAGCGCTATATATATATGTGTGTGTGTGTGCGCGTGTGTGTGTATATATATAACTCACATATACTGTATGCAGGTGTGTGTCTGTGTATAATCAATACAATATATAAAACTAATAAACACATATTGTGCACATTTACATACAAGAACGAAATACACAACGAAAGTAACAAATCTATCATATCAATATCAATAGTAATAACAATCCACACATACCATCATATAAATGATTCAACAAAATGCATCATACTAAAGTAATCAACCTAAAAAATTTATCTTCTTCGTATTATTTGACAGAAGTCTTACACTTGTTGTATAAAATAATGCATTTGTTTTCACTTAATTCTTCCATTCAAATTAAGTTTAACTATCAATATGGTTTAAAAATATTATATAGCTTATGCGTATAATTTCTATATATATGTACACACGGATATCTCAAATCATTTACTATAGGGTCTAAAGTTAATAAGTTGCATTATTACAATATTCAGTATTTTATAACCTTAATCATACCCTATCGAATAATATGATACTTCTTCGTAATTTTTAAATTCTCTAATCGCCTTTATAGAAATTCACTGGTTGGTTAATTATTTATTCTCATTATAATAAACCAGTATCAATGTTAGATAAACTTTAATACCATTTTAATACATGTTTAACCTGCCTAAATCATTATTTTACCCTTACAACTAATTTTAAAGGCCGTATTTCTAATTTTCGATTATCAGAAAAATATTAACGGTATTTATATCACTAATATAACTGCAAATTAGAGTTTTGATTAATTTATAACCATGTTATAAATTAATATCAACTCCATCTAATTCTAGTCAAAACGAATAAAACACAATATTTATATATACGGGATCTTAATCAATTATCTTGTATACCGATAGTAAAATATATAACAGTATTTCTATCATTGATATAACTACAAATTAGAGTTTGATTTATTTACAAATGTAATAAACAAACATAAGCTCCAACCAGTTCCATTCAATACGAATAGAACATAATATTTATGTATACAGAATTTTAATCAATTATCCCATGTACCTATCCAACCCAATCCAATCAGACAGAAGAATGATTTCCTATATATATAAGTCTACCTCATCTAGGTAATAGTTTTAAATATATGTAATTACGAGGATGTAAACTGTAATATAAATTCAGTGTTGTGATTCCGCTCACCTGAACTGAAATTTCCTAAGTGTTTGAATCCAATCCAAGCTCATACTATATCATAGACAATCTTACTACAAGTGCAACGACAAAGGCCACATTTCAGTTGGATCTCGTATGCAAGAGAAGTTGGAACCGGGCCAGCCCATAGCGGAAGTTATGGATGAATTTCAAAAAAGTATACCCTATTGGATCTTTATTGAGCCTATGAAATCTAATTTATTTAGAATATTTCTAAATTTATTTTAAATAAAATCATATATTTCATATAAATTTATAAATTATGGATAGAAATTTATTTAATTTATTTTCAATCTATATATAAGTATACATATATGCATGTGCGTGCATGTGTAGCATGATATTTCATACAAGGGTTGACATGCCCGTATATGGATGTTAGGACTTACATCGCAACGAACAGGTTAGCTCATCCTATATGTATTATATGTTGTCCAAATATGTATATATATTTATACTAATTATGTATAAAAACCAAAATGTATGTGTATATATATATATATATATATTATGAGAAAATATTATAGGTATATTTATACGTAAAATATTATAGTCCTAAGTAATAAACAAACATACACACACACAATTTAATTTTTTAAATATGTATATATATATATATATATATATGTATATGTATATGTATATGTATATGTATGTACTAAAGTAACATAATTACATGTATGTATAACAATATGTATATATAAATATAAATATAATAATTAATGTAAACATGAGTTAGTATAGTTTATATAAATATATAAATTACAAAATTAATTTTTTAAACATTCCAGATCGAATACATAGCAGATCCAAATTTAGTTATAATTTATTATATTAGCATATATATATATATATATATATATATATATATATATTATGAACTAAATTAGTTAAAGAACAATAAATAAGTGATAGAAAATATTTATATACTAAATATTTTGAATTTTAAAATTTAGGACACCGGGAATGATATTTTATGGCCTACGAAAATTGTTTAGATTTTTCTAAGTCAAACTTTTATTATCTATTAATTAAATACTTTTAGTCAAATTTAAGTTCATCTTTTAAAAATATAAAAATTGGTTTAAAAATCTTATTTTTTAGCCAAGAGGTTCTATAATGATATACTAATTTTAGAAACTTTAAAATAGAATTTTTGAAACGTAATTTATTTTATATCACTTTATTAATTCAATAAATGATTAAATAATAACAGATAATATTAAATAATTACCAAAAAATTATTTTCAATCACTAAAAATCATAGTTGATGTAATTATACATTTGAAAAATATTCGTTCAAATATTTGTGTGAAATAGTTATATAGTCTAATACAAATCATATAAGTAAATTAGTTAACATATTAATATACGTATATATTATTAATAAAATATTAATAAATAAAATATAATGGTTTTTGCCTGTGTATCAAATTATTAATGGATTTTTTTTATTTGATAAACAAACACACATAACCAATCAATATGTGACAACATCAATACCTATATGAATCTCACCTAACTAACAATACAATAATCGTATATATATATATATACATATACATATATACATATATATATATATATATATATATACATACAATATAGTTATATAGAGATTATGCATCATATATAAAACTAAAAACTTACCTAAAACTAATTCCCCTTAAGTCCACCTTGTAATTATGAGTTCTCTTCTCCTTGAAACCTTCTCGATTTGACAAATTGCTAGTCCTTGAACCGTAGACCCTTTACCATCCAATAGCTGTTAATTTGAATTGATTTGATTTGAGTTTTGTTAGATATTTAGGAGGTGCAGTTCCACCAAAATTATGGAGATAGGAGGCAACAAAAGGCCTTACAAAGTTAGGTTTAAGGTTCCTTTTATAATGGTTGAATCAGAGAGAAAAGTGGATCAAATCACTTACCTTTTCTCACTAAATCTTAACTATCCATCACACGTCCTTTTACCCTATTTTTAGCCACCCCCTACACCATATGTTTGCTACTGAAACATACCTCTAAAATTAAGGGATAATAGCCTGTTTAAGCCCAAGTAAATATATTTAATTAAATCCAGTTTAATTCCTTATTGATATATCATATCAACCGATATATTTATAACTATTATAAATATATACAACAATATTTATTCCTCAAATCACATTCAAATTTTATAATTAATATTTCGTAAATATTAGCTAATTTATAAAGTTAAAACTAATTAAATCATTTGGTCTAACAAGAATTCGTCATTTTAGTTGTGTGACTCGTGGGTGTAAATTCGGTATATGATTAATATCGAAGTATTTGAGTGTTAACGTTCACACGTCACTTAGCACGTTGCATGGCATTTTAGCCAAATTTATGGCTTACTTATTTTTGGTAAAATCCAATTTCACTTTATTACATTTTATCCAGTTGTGACATTTATTTACACTAATTCTCTTTATCAAAACTATATCACTTTGGACTTATGGAATTTCGTAATGGTCAAAATTTCAATATCATCCATATTCAATTCTATAGTTCAAACCCAAAGTCCTTGGTTCGATATTAATAATAATAATTATTAACCAAAATGCTATTGTTGAAGACTTTGACTTTGAGTTGACCGTGATATTAACCCCATATAACTGAGGAAACGAATCCTCTCTTAAATAGTGCTTCGGTTCCAATACTTTCACTCGACTCAACTATTGTCACTCGATGGAAGTCATGCCATGATTTGACTATAATCAAAGCGGAGCTTTCATAATTGAAGATCCACAGTATTCTCAAGTTAAGAGAACTATGTAGATCAGTCACATCGATATTTTCTGTTTGACCTTAGTTATATTAACCAACAAAAACTATCGAGTGAGTCATTCCATAGTTATCCAATAATAATCATTATTTAACCACTAGATACCCCCAATAGTCACGAGTAATACACTGTCCAACATTTGAAGAGCGTTACGTATTTTAGTCTAGACGGATGCATTGGTATCCAATTTCAATGCATCTTGATTAGGAATATTTAAAATGGTAATTTTGTTTTCATTGTGATAAATTACTCACGGTTACAACACTTTGTAAATACTATCATAAAATATATCATTTATGGATTTTGTATTATATATACTTTTAATTAAACTAATTAACTAATATAACATATTATGTTAAGTATATGATAGAAAGAAAACACTTTTATTTCGCATAAGATTGGTTATCGAGTTAGATAAATTTAAAAAAATTACATAATTGCCCCAAAGGCATACCCTAACTCTATCAATGGATATGAATGTAATATGAAAAGGGATCAATTAAAATAATTAATTAACCTAACCACTTCAATTAAAATTATACCTTTTTCCTCAAATTGCTCTACTTGTGCAATGGATATGCACAACCCAAATTATGTCGCACCTTATCTACTTCCTAACTCGAGCTTTAGTCTACAAAACGTCGAACGGTCGACTCCGCCTCGCTCCAGTTCGCTTGCACTCCATGACGGCCCCCTCCGCAACAACTTTGGCATCCCCATGGAAAATCACGATTCGTACCCCTACTATTAGGTCGTACATAATGTCCTCGCACCCATCTTTTGATGTCGGGAGCTCCAGTCTTCGATGCTAGCTAGTGCACGCTGCTACAAGAAACACCACCGTGTCGTCCTTTTCACCTAAAACCCCTCATGTCTCAAGTGAACGACAACCCTAGGCGATAGCAAGAAATGTCGACCTCGGCCGAGCATGGCAGCACCCCTCCTCAGCCACATAGGTTTGAAGCTCCCTCCTCCCCTAGTCCAACGAATCCAACCACAGCCTCTCTTATTGTCTATTGCTCTAGATTTAATCCATAATAGAGGGGCAACTATTACTGGAGACAAAAAATGAAGAGCGGGAAAAGAAGAAAAAATATGAGTGATACTTTTTTAAGGGAGAGGACACACACATACATACAAACATACACACACACCTAGATACACACACACACACACATACATACATACACACACACACATACATACATACATACATATATAATTTATTTAATTTAAAAATAAATCGCCACGCGTTTCAAGTTCGCATGATCCCACTATAAATCAGATATTGCCTCATTTTTTCGTTCTCGATGACACTAGTTTTGCCACAATCCAAGACAGTACCCTAAGACGAAAATTTCACGCGTTTCAAGATAGTTTCCCCACTAGGATATCCGACTTTAGAAATTCTAGAACCGTTCATCTTGAAATGAAGCCCTCATACCAGAAACACAAGTCGTCCATCGAGACCCCCTAGACTCGATTATGCACGTATTTTTACAAAATACATATAAAAATACTCAAATTGTTTAAAATGTAGTGACTTCCAATATAACGATATTTATACACATTTTAATTCACAACGTCGGTCCAGACTCAGCAAAAGTGGTTTCGAGTCCTAAATCGACCATATACAAAAAATCAGATTTTAGACCTTTAATTAATTAGAGAACCAAGATTTAAATTAATTATTAAATATATAATCTTTAAAAATGCGGAATATTACATTCTTCCACTTAGAGAATTTTTTCCTTGAAATTCCTAAGAGAATTACAGTGCAACCCAACTAACCAAAACACACAATACAACTCCTAACCCTTATGATTCTAAAACTCCACTTGTTTTAGAAAAATTCGACAGCATCTTCTATTCATGGCTAGCTCCAAAAAAAATCTCGAAACAACAAATATGTAATTGTGTGTGTGTAAAATATCTAAGGCATCCCATATTTGAGGACATACAAGCATATAGATCACATCATCTACACTATAGATCTTACGTACCTCCTTTATAGCAAGACCATGCCATTTGCAGGCAAATCTAAGTGAATAAATATTCCAGTAGCACGTAACTACTTCCATATATCTAATCATGTTCTCAACGGAGAGGATTAAACATAATTGCAACATTTAACCATGGATCTAAACGTGCTAAATCATATATAGCAATCATCTCAAATAAATATGCTATATCAAACCATGCAACAAGCATATCAAATAAATTTGTTACAACTATCTGTGCAAAAAACACATCTAATGCAACAGGCATCTCAATTAAACATGTTATGACAATTGTGCAACAAGCACATCTAATGCAACCGGCATGTCAAATAAACATGTTACCATCAAAAACAATAAGCACACTTGTAAAACACAAGAAACAATAAACAAGCTCTACACATAGCTTTCTTACATTTTAACAAAACAAGAAGGAAAATAAAATTTTCCTTGTAGCCAGAGCATCAATACAAAGCTCTATTAAACATGAACAAGCTTAACCCCATTGGTCTGAAGTTGTATAGCCCTATTCTCAAAAAGGAATAGGCCCTAAGGTCTAAGCTATATCTGGTTCACTTCCTTTTTCTCTAGTTGACTCATCACAACAATATTCTAGAATTACATACTTATATAAATAGATAATCAATAAATAATAAAAAATAAATCAAGCAAATTAAACAATCAATCAATAATCAAGCAATAACATGCAATCAATCAAAAATAAACAATCAATCAATAATTAAGCAACGACTAGCAATCGACAAACAACAATTACCATTCCATCAACAAAATAAACAATCAAATATTAATCAAGCAATATTAAATAATAATAAGCGATAATAAATGTTAACAAAAAGAACAATAGGTGACAATTACCATACCAACAACCAATCATTCTAAAGAAGTCTACAGCAACACGCACGGTAACTAATATGGCCATAATGTGCACGCCAAGCTGTAAACTACCCCAAGATGATCCAAATACTTAAATGGTGCAACTCCTCTTCATGAATACAATACATGAAAGACTATCACATTTCGGTAGCCCCAAGTCGAGCACACTGAACCACATATGCATTTAAATTGTGTATCAATAAATCACATCAAAGGCCATTAGCTACCAAAGAGACCTATCGAGAGCCACAACTATATTATGACAACCCTAAAAAACAACACCTCAAAAGAAGTTGGCATGTAGGTCTCATCACAACAACCAAGATTACCACGCAACAATATATGACCTATTCTAGACTGGTGCCCCAGTCTCTGCCCCTATTTTTGAATCATGTCTACAGTTCGTGCGCCTCAATGGTACAATGGATTCATTGCATTCGTTGGCTGCAAGTCGCTCCAAAACGTTAGCATAAATCGTTATATATATTTTAATGAATATATATATATATATATCTCGCACATCTCCTAATAGCCCCAAATCGGACATACTGGAGCTACATATAAATATATACATGCAGAACTCGCATAAAATATATGCAGGTATATGTATACACAACTATTGCAGCTATGTGGAACTAATAAACACATACCTTGCACTTTACATATAAGTAAATACACAACTAAAGCAACAAATCTATCATCTCAACGACAATAATAATTCACACATACCATCATATAAACGATTCAATATAAATGCATCATACTTAAGTAACCAACTTAACAATTTTATATCTTCTTCATATTATTTTATAGAAGTCTCACACTTGTATAAAATAATGCACTTACACATTAATCACACTATAATCTACTTTCACTTAAATCTTCTATTTAAATTAAGTTTAGCCATCAATAATGCCTTAAATATTATATAGCTCATGTATACACACACGCACACACACACGCACACACACACACACACACACACACACACATCTCAAATCATTTCTTAGGGTCTAAAGTTAATAAGTCGCATTATTACAATATTCATGATTTTTTAACCTTAATCAAACCTTATTAAATAATACAACACTTCTTTTTATGATTTCCAACTTATCGAATCACCTTTATAGAAATCCACAATTTTTTGTTTATTGCTTTTCACCATACTAAACTAATATCAAGGCTAGATAAACTTCAAAACCATTTTAATCCGCGTTTAAACTACCTAAATAATTATTTAGCCTTACAACTTATTTTTAAGGTCATACTTCTAATTTTCGATTGGTAACAAAACATATAATAAATTTTCTATCACTGCTATAACTACAAATTAGAGTTCTAATTAGTTTATAACCATATTATAAATTAATACCAACTCTATCTATTACTGTTCAGTATGAATTGAACATAATATTTATATATACGGAATCTCAATCAATTATCTGATATATCAATAATAAAATATACATTAATCCTTCTATCATTGGTCCAACTAGAAATTGGAGTTTAATTAATTTATAACTATGATATAAATTAATATTAGCTCTATCTTATTCTACTCATGTAACGACCTAAAATTTTAACGTTTCGAATGTGAATATTTAATTTATTTAAATATTCAAATTTAATTCGAGTATAATAAATAATAAGAAATCAAAATTTGATAAAATGATTTGATTTTTAGTAACAAATTTTTAAATGGATTTCTAGGTTTTTCCATAATTTTTAATTCGAAAAATGTTTAAATTAACGTTTGATGTATTTTACGGAAAACGTTGGTATTTTTGAAATTTAATAGAATGTGATAACCAATATGTCTTATAGTTGTTTTATGATCACGTCACATTATTATGTGCGATCGTATTTTTATGTTTATCGTTTGTGGTTCATACACGAACAAAATACTGTGTAGTGGGTACCGCAAATCTTCCTTTTCTAAACTTATCCCAAGTCAAATCAAAATTCTTAATTTTCAACTAGCATTATTGTGATTTGATTTAGAGGAGATGGTTATTTTGTGAAGTTGGGTTAGCTTGAGTAGGAAGTAATGTTGATTGGTTTTGGTTAAGTACACACCAATACCCAATACTTCATTTCATCTCATTTTGCACCTCTCCACCATAAAACTTCGGCCTCTCTTTTCTTTCCTTCTTCCTATATCATTTTTCATATTCTTCATCTTTCTGCATATCTCAAACAATGAACAGTTTTAGTTGTAGAATCTAGAACTTGTTACTGGTTAATGTAAACCATTCCAGATATGTTATATATTTATTTTCCACTCCTAAACATTGTTCAATATCACTGGAATTTCTAATAAAAATGGTGTTTATCGTAAGGTAAAATCCCATCCGTGTTTATGTGCAGTGTGGTCTTACAAGATACCTTTATTTTCAAAAGGATTTATGAATATGAAATCCATATGATTTGACTTGAGGTTTCTCACACTGGTTTACCAGACTGATTGGGGCGTTATTTTCTTATAATGTTCGGGGTCAGCCTGAGCATATTTCTGGATTTAGTGATGGATGCTTTGAAGCTTTAGGAGACAAGCTGGATGCCTTTAAGACGTATTCCCGTATTTTCTTATTTCTGCTACACTGTTGGTTTTGTATTTATCAGCATTTGTTAGGACGGGATATTATAACTATCTGTTCTGATGATAAGTTAGTATTACTCTGATTGTTGTATATATGAAAAACTTTTCTTTTGTAAAGATAATTATATACATATATATATATCTGTGTATATATGTGTGTATATATATATATGCATATATATGTATATATATATGCATATATATGTATATATATGCATATATATGTGTATATATGTGTATATATATGTGTGTGTATGTATATATATACTCGTCACGTTGTGAGATTTTATTCTGTCTTTTATTTTATTTCATCCCAACAATATGTCTTTTCGGCACTTTGATTCTCGATACGTGAATACCTTGGATGTATTAGTGTGGACTTTTGAGGGTCGAAAAGGTCGCTTGTTCATATGGTACCAGGGCTTAGGTTGAGCGAACACCTAGGCTTTGGTGGGGTGAACTCATTAGAGATATCATAAGTGACACCCTAAAATGAGTTCGAGTGTATATATATACGAGAGCATATTTGTTAGTGTTATAAAAATGTTTTATATCGTGTCGATTGGTCCATTGAGTGATTTATGAATTCTGATCGACGCACCTGATCAACGTTGTCGAAAGGGGTTTCGAAACACTTAAACAAAGAAAACTAACATAGTATCATTTTAAAATTGGTAAATGAAATAATTTTACCAAGATTTTATTTTTATATAAAAGAATAATTTTCTTAAAAATTTATATAGATTCATGATATGTTTGTTTATTAGGCGATGATTATATTCAATTATTATCATTTATTATTTGATTGGTTACTCTCGGATAGTTTTGAGAAATTTTACCTTTTTACTGCATAGGTTGGGTAGACAGTAGTGGTGGGAACATTGAAACGAGCACCTTGTGAATTAAGTTTCATAGTTCGACTATAGGACATTTGGTGAATAATGTTGGTTAAAATTTAATTTTAATAAAAGTTGTTTATTATAGTTTTGAAGAAAGGTAAGATATTCAAGGGTAATCACTTTTGGAATGATTTTATGTAAGAAAGTAAAATTTCATAAATATGGTTTATAAGCATGGTTTGTAAACAAAAATGAACCGAGAATTTAAGAACTTAATGCCGGGTATTTTGAAAATAGGTTTTCAAAATTTTGGAAAAAAATAGTCATATTTTGAAAGTATGGATGAATAGAGATATTTTAAAAGAATTTTAATAGAGATAATAATTACCGAACACTCTTACCGCTGGAAAATAATTCTGATGATGACCGCATCATCATCAATGTTTATTTTTGAGTTTCTAAGTGGGGGAATGCTACCATATTAATTTGCTATAGAGTTGTATGGTAAACCAAATTTTGTGTTAAATTCCAAAACTCTGATTTGATATACAAAAGGAGGTATGTATATTATTATTATTTCAAAATTCTTTGAGAAAAAACCCAATGTCTGTTTCTTAAGTTTTCAGTTAAGGAATATTATAGATTCATGTATCCCATTCATTAGAGTGGTTTTGTTTGTGCATCTCATTTTGATATGCGTTTGGTAGTTTTCATTTGTTGATGATTTTGGACAGTCGAAAACTTTCGAATTAGTTGAGAACTTAAAGCTAATTGTTTGAAAAATAGAGAAGGTAGGGTTTTGTAACTCTAGAATGGAAGGATAGTAAGTTAAAATAAGTTTTAAATTTGTTGAATGTCCGGGTTAAGTAAAGTAAATTTGATAATGCATATTTACTCTCAGAATATAGTAGGGTATTATACAAGTTCAAACTTAGGTTAGGTTTTTATATAATATTTTTATAAATGATTTTGTGAATTAAAAAGAGTTGCTATAAGCAAGAACCAATAAGAATAAGTATGTAAGCCGTACGTAGATCATTTCTTCGTACAGTTCTTGATCCAAGGTTCGAGTACATGACTTTAAGGTGATTCACACCGAACTGAATAAGGATTTATCACTCCATACTTGACAACGAACACTTGTTGAGGGTTCTTGCTATGTTATTAAGGTTTTCTATCATAGTATATGGTTAAAGAGAACAAAGATTTTTAATCAAGAAGCCTGATTGGAGTCTGCACAAGGTAAGTCAAGTAAGCGATATAAGTTCGAAAGAGAAGTTTATGTATTTGAGCAAGTGATCGAATCAGATATTGCACACGGATGATTTATATGCATCACACGAGATTATGGAAATGTTAAGTATTTATGTGGGCTTATTTCTCTCTAGGTTTTATAGTAATGAAATTTCGAGGATGAAATTCTTTTAAGGGGGAAGAATGTAATGACCCAATTTTTTTAACATTTCGAATGAGAATATTTAATTTATTTAAAATTTAAATTTTATTTGAGTTTAATAAATAATAAGAAAATCAAATTTTGATAAAACTAATTGATTTTTATTTACATATTTTTTAATGGATCTATAGGGTTTTGCTATAATTTTTAATTTGGAAAATATTTAAATTAACGTTTGACGTATTTTACAGCAAACATTGGTATTTTCAAATTTTAACAGAATGTGATAACCAATATATTTTATAATTATTTTGTGATCACGTCACATTGTTGAGCATGATCATATTTTTAGGTTCATATGCGAACGAGATACTGTGCAGCGGGGTACCACAAATCTTCCTTTTCAAAACTTTTCCCAAGTCAGATCAAAATTCAAAATTTTCAACTAGCATCAATGTGATTTAATTTGTAGGAGATGGTTATCTTGTACAGCTGGGTTAGCATGAGTAGGAACTAATGTTGATTGGTTTTATTTAAGTACACATCAATACTCAATACTTCACTTCACCTCATTTTGCACTTGTCCTCTTTAAAACTTCTGCCTCTCTTTTCTTTCCTTCTCCCTATATCGTTTTTCATTTTCTTCATCTCTCTACATATCTCAAACCAAATAAAATATAAGCTCCTCCTCCTTTCAAAATTCCATTTTTAGCCAAATCTCCCAGCATCAAAATTATTCATTTCCTTCTCTAATATTTTAAAAATAGTAGCTTGTCATTTCATTAAGCGTGGTGGCGGAAATTACTTAAAAACAGTTGTTGTCTAATGATGTTGAAAATTCGACGATCATAAAAGGGTAAAAAGATGGTGTGATTGCGTTTATGGTGTCGAATCATGATTTTTGGTGGTGGTCGTGTAAATATTAGTGGTCGGAGTTGGACGTGGGTGATTTTTGATCATTTTTCAAAATCTATTTATTTCTGGTGAACTAGTGGTGGATGAGAGCTCTGATGGGTGCAATAAGCGATGTTGGGTGATGGTGGAGCTATGGGTGGTGGTCGTAGAGGCTACGGTGGTCGGTGGTGGCCAAGAGAGGTTAAGTTAGGGTTTTGGGTCTCGGTTTTGATGGGGTCGATTTCTAGGATGTTGGTGGCAACCGTGGGCATCAAGTTGGCTTTATTATGGAGATGTGTGGCGATAGTGGCGGTTGCGAAAACAATGGTCACGCTTGATTGGGATGATGGTGGAGCAGGTTCGAATGAGGCAGGTGGTGCACGTGTTATTGGGTGCGAGCGCGATTTCAAATTTTGGGGGCAATAGGTCGAAACATGGTGGAGATGACCGGAGTTAGAAGCGTAAGTGATAGAGTGACTAGCTGGAAAAGTGATATGTGCAGGTGGCTTGGGTTCTTCATATGGTGATGCGGTGGGGGTGTGCACGTGCATGCGTACACCATCATTTTCGTGTACATGTCGGAATGAGGAAAAGGGATTTGGAGAAGGAGATGATACTGTGCAATTGGGTTTGGTTATGCAGGCCTTGGGATAATGTTTTGGGGTGTGAAAACTATTTTTAATTTATTTGTTTAATTTAACAAAGCATTGATTTTAAATTTGCTATATCTCACCCATTTGAAATCCGTTTGACCTGTAGATTTTTGCGTTTGACAAGTGCAACATTCTGATATAATTTGTTGATGGTTTGGATGAAATATAAATTTATGATAAAATAATAGCGGTTGAATAAAATTACGTTATTGTAAATAATAACGTGATTAAATTTATTATACTTCATTGGTGATGTGTACTTGGCCAAATAAAACATTGTTCTGTTAAATTAAATTGGATAAATTATTTTTGACATCTACTGAGCAGAATAAAACACTAATTCTGCTATAATTAAGTTGAATAGATTATTGATGACACCTGTTTAGCAGAATAAATTCCCGTTATGCTATTATGTTAATTTGGACATTTATTTATATGTCCACTAATTTATATTGGGAAATGATGTATTAACCATTGATTGTTAACTATAGATTGATTTACATATATGCATGATTATGTAAATACTGGCATTGACTTAGAAAGTTGAATGAAAATAAATGGTAGCTTGTTTAAGTACCATAGTGGTCGATACGCCTCTTTTCGAATTTGAAAAGTTATGGAATTAAGTTAACTTTAATTTTATAACTATTTGAAGTTAATTTATTAATGATGTTTTTAAATTTAAATATTATTTTATTAATGATGTTTTAAAGTTAATTTATTATTTTATTTGACAATGTTTTAAAGTAGTCGATTATTTATTTAATGATGTTTTAAAGTCAATTAATGGTAATTAATTAATTAATTTAATAATAGTTTTCATGAATAATAAATTGTAAAGGGTTTTTACTTAATAAAAAGGATTTATTGTAAGGAGATTTACAAATGATATTTTATAAAGGAGATTTACAAACAAGATTTTGTAAAGGAGTTTTATAAACGACATTGTGTAAGAGAGACCTAAAAATGCTAATTTATAAATGAAAGAACGGATTTATAGGTGATATTTTAAAAATAATGAAGATTTGTGTTAAATATACTAGATTTATAAAAATGAGTTTTGGATTTATAAAAGGTTTTTTATAAAGGAGTTTATAAAGGTAGATTTATAAAAGAGTTTTATAAATAGAAAAGTGTTTTATTAATAGAAAAGAGTTTTATAAATAAAAAGGAATATCTTACATAATTTTAGAGATTTATAAATGAAGTTTTATATATTAATTTGGAGATTTATGGAATGATTCGTAAATATGGGATGGATATTTATAAAGGAAATTTTATAAAAGGAATGAGATTCGATTTTGATAAATAGTCCTTTTTGATTATGGTGGTATGGAAGCGTTCTTTCTATACTCACTAAAGGAAAAGTGGTTTGGGTTTAGAGTAAGTAATGTTTTAAACGATATTTTTTTTGGCCTATATAAATATGAATTTGGGACGAGGAAATCTCCCTGAAGTTTTGTAATATACTTATAACGTAGAGATAAGTATATGAATATATTTTATTCAGTATTGAAAGTATAATGTTTTGTTAACATACTTATAACGATAAGATAAGTATATGAAAGTTTTTCCAAGTATAAAAATGAGTATAAGGGGTTTGTGAAAAATATCCTTGGTGAAGGTATTTTGAACCAAATAATCTAAAAGAAATTTAACTAATGAAAGATTAATTAATAAAGGCTTAGTGGATCCCACATGGAATTAAATCTAGGAATGATCATTTGTTTATTTTATAGTTAAATAACCGAGTATAAAACTATGGCCAAAATATAACTCTAGAAATATCTAGGAGAAACAAGAGATTATATGGCATGGTTGTCTTTGATGAGGCTATACCTTGCATATAAATCTTATTTTGTTCTTCTAGGGCGAATGATAAGCAATTCCGTCCGCTTAAACAATTAGGAGGTGATCTATGCTCTTATGCAATGTTCGATTATTTCCAAAACAACACGACTTGAGTTTACCGGAACCATCGATTTGGTTTTGGAGAAATCAATAAGTGGGGAGTGTACTTATATGAGATGACGAGAAACCGTAACCACTCCAAAACCATATGCGCATTCTACGCATTGTTCGAGACTGGTTCCTAACGATGGGATCAATGATGGAGTTCTTTGAAGTACAAGGCTACCTTCTACAAATCCTGAGGGTGATCCCAAAATGGATGTAGTAGAGGTAATGCCTTTGGTTTGTTCATATCCTGAACTACTTGTATGAATGGATGTTAGCATTGCATTATTACCTCGAAGGCAATGTTAGCATTACAAGTGGGAATTGCTAAGAGGAAAAGGTAAAAGCGTAATCTCACAAGCCTCACAAACCGATAATGGCTAAAATAAAGGGTGCCCGCATAGCTACGTGGTGAGCTACCATTAGGAACATCATTCCTCGATCTAGATCCGGTTTTATGGATTTTGTTATGCACGCGGGGCGACCGTGGAGCAATGTTTGCAGCCTCGGTGCCCAAGGGATAATGTAATCTGATATGTCATGTTAAAGGGGCAACCGGCTCTGCCTTGGAGGGGGAGGGGTCCATGTGAGACCCTTAGGTATATTTTATCTAGATATGTACTGTATGCAAGGTAATCCCTTACCTTGTCATTATTGGAGTCAAATCTCCAATGCGTGCCCTACGGTTTTAATTGCAGAACCTAGTACCATTGAATGATATGGGTAATCATCACAAATATGTTATATATTTATTTTCCACCCCTAGGCATCATTATAATATTACTAGATTTTCTAATAAAAATGGTGTTTATCGTAAGGCGAAAATTCATTCGTGTCTATATGCAGCGTGGTCTTACGAGATACCATTATTTTCAAAGGGATTTATAAATATAGAAATCATATAATTTGATTTGAGTTTTCACATGCTGGTTTACCAGACTGATCCGAGTGTTATTTTCTTATAATGCTTGGGTCGACCTGAGCATATTTCCAACTTTAGTGATGGATGCTTTGAAGTTTGAGGAAACGAGCTGGATGCCTCCAAGACATATTATAGTTGTAAAGATTGCGATTTTTCGTTGCCGAAAAATCGAACCTTTATGGTTTTTAAGAAGAAGAAAGAGGTAGAAGAAGAGAGAAAAAGAGAGAAGAAGAAAGAAAACAATATCAGAACAGAAAGTAACAATAGAACAATATCAGAATCTCACAATCGCAGCGGAATAACATATAATAGATAAATGAATATTCATTAAAACAAAGAACTGTAAATTTTATACATTACATCACATCATATTAGATTCATCATATTAACAGAGTGTACAACAACAAACAGCGGAAAAGAAATACTATATACAATATAATATACTACGCCATCCAGCTCGCCTCCAGATATCTGTAGCAACACCTGAATCCAGAATGACCTGATAACCAAACTCTAGACTGCCCGTGTGGAAATTGGTGGGCACCCAGAGTTTAGGAAGGGAACAATAAACTCCAGGTCAGTCATGTGACTGGTGTGAGAACTAAAATAGTTTATTCTTAAAAACAACCAAAGAGATATTTTTCTTTAAGTAAATTCGAAATGCTTTTGGAAAATGAAACTACCATAAGGCCTCCCGCCACACACACAATGCAAACGCAGACTTGGAAGAGATTTCTCCTCATGATAGTCAAAGATGCTTACTGCGCAGAAATCAAATCATTTTTGATATTATTATTAGTGCATAGTGTAGAAAACAATTTCGAAAGTAGAATATAAATCTTAGCCAACATACGACCATTATCGTATGCCTACTATAGCTACTATGTTCAATAGCAGGTTACCGCCACATTCCATAGCAGGTAATACAACTAAAACCGTACAAGGCTCGTATTGTTTCTTTGGATTTCCAACAAATGGTCAGGCCAAGGAACTTCCCATTGCCACATGGAAATGCCTCTGGAATGACGTTCCGAGAACCTAACCAGATCTCTGCCAACACAAGGCCAGGTTACTCCTAACTGGGTAACAACTGACATGAATATGTCATTCCCCGATCGTAACCGATCTATATCCGAGGATCCCCGATTTCCAACAACCACAAAGTAATAAATTTGTAGTAAACACATAGGTTAAGTATCTGGGCTCCATACCATGATACCACCTCTATCCAGAAGAAATGACATACACTAAAGGGGCGCTACCCCCTAATAACCTTGCTGCATCTTTCCTGTTTTGACCATTTCCGCGGTGTGAGGCTCGATGAAGTCTCGTCCACAAAGCCACGCTTTGCAAAAGCAGTGCTTTGGGTCAACAAATGATCAAAGCAATGATCATCAAGATAGACAATCAAACAAATGATCCTATCACAAATGATCATTTCACAGCATCACTCAGCATGCCACATTACCAAATTGGGAGTATATCACTAATAACCTTCAACTATATAACCTCTGAGCTCGTACGTCTCAGAGAAGGGTGTTAAGCTAAGAGAATAAATTCTCCGCCACCAACAGAAATATATTTGAAAGAAATCAGCTTTATATCTCAATTTGTAATGTCAGACATACAATCCATACAAGTCTGTTCCGGGATCGAACAGAACCGAAGGAACTTACAAAGAAGTCCTTGCAATCCGGATATTCATTAATCACGTCTGGACTTCCCGTCACTAAGGGTGATAAAACCTCTGTACCGGAGATCAGCCGATGCAGAGTAACTCAACGGTAATCCTTTCGTTTTCACAATTATCCGGTCTTCAACGCCGGTCTTCAAATGCAATTTATAACGACGTATCACTATTCGGAATGGGTTATACGACCCCATGGTCCTTTCCCGCTTAACCCGAATAGTGAGCGCTTATTTTAAAATAAGTGTGGCATTCAATTTAAGCAATCACAACAAATACCCATTCAAGGGTAAATATTGATAGTCGGTTATTTAACTATCAATAGAGATGCGCAACATCATTAGATCCCAAATAATTTCTCAAATTATTTATTTTTCCAAAGATATCTTTACAAGATATAAAATTTCCCACACCTCAAAAATAAATCAATATTTATTTTGAAACCAATCTCCCTTTTCATTTCTAAATTCCATAGTGAATTTATATTTCAAAATATCCATTGATCTACAGTTTTCAATAGATTTCAAATATTCAATTCCAATTTATCTTCAAAAAGATAAATTCTTAAAAACGATCCTTTTCATATTGGAAAAGCAATTCCATACTTATTTAATAAGTAATTCCCAAAATCTTATTTATTTCCAACAATTTGAAAATATTCAATATACTTAAACCATAGTTAAGTATATATCCCATTCTTTTAAGGAAAACATTCTTTTATTCACTTTTATTTGGGTCAAAACGAATGTTGCGTAAAACATCGTTACGACGACCCAAAAACACTAGTATAGGGATTCGAAATTAAATAGATATATAAATCCCAATACCATACAAAAATATTTCCTTTCGGAAACCATTTACTATAACAATAGTGTTATAGTCCATCATTTCCTTATTTTTTTCGAAAACGTCTATTTCAACAATGAATGTTGAAATCTATGTTTTCATTTCCCTCTATTTCTCGAAAAACGTCTATTTCAACAATGAATGTTGAAATCTACGTATTCATTTCCTTCTATTTCTCGAAAACGTCTATTTCAACAATGAATGTTGAAATCTATGTTTTCGATACTTGATGCATCTTAAAACATCTTTAAATCGTTTTAAATTCTATTTAAAACATTCATTTCCCAAAATATATCCATTTTCTTTAATAATATATTCACTGTTCAAAATCGTGAATATATTTCCTTTAATAAATTTCAATATTAAATTTATCAAATTCAATTGATTTTCGAATTTATAAACAATGTTTATAAATTCTATTCCTATTTATAAACTTCGATTTATAAATCTCCTTTATTAATCCAATTCAATTTATAAATCCAATTTCTATACCAAAGGTTCGTATTATAAGTTAAGAGCTTATAATCCATTTATTTACTAAACCGTTCTTTTACAACTTCACAAATTTTTAAATCTTATCACTGATAAGATTCCTTTATTTTTTTATAACAGTTTTCAACTTATAAAAACCTCCTTTATTAACAATTTCTATAACTATCCCCTTTAAATGGCCAAAATCCATTTTATAAGCTAATTACTTATAAAAATTTTATTTTCAACATCTATTCATTTTATAACTTTCACGATTTATAAATCTATAAATTTTAATGAAATTCATTTTATACATCAACTTAACACTTAATAGGCTCGTTTCAAAATTCCAATAAATTTAATTTATAAATATCAATTTATAAAATCTCTCATATAACTATTTATGATAATTATTCAAAACCCAAATTTAACTATTTTATAAATCTATTTATTTTAAATTTTTCCTTTTGGGTTATATTTTATAAAAGTATTAATTTTATAACATAAAAGCTTATACGTTTATTTATTTTAAAGTGAATCAATTCAAAAATTAAATAAAACATATACTTTGGAAAAAAATCACTTTAAAATCCTTTTAAAAATAAAAATCGTTATTTTTAACTTTAAAAATGAATCCGATGATGCAACAGCATCCAATAGCCAATCACAGCAACAAATATCATATATCAATATGATAATCACAATTCACACAATATCTATAATCAAATAAATATTTGTGAGGAATCCAGTTGGATCCCTCCAACCTGTTTCCCTGCATCCACAGATGTTAGCACAATACCAATTCCACTTCAAGGTGGAATATCGCGGTATATGGGATTTATAAAATATATATATCCGCTTAATAACGGCGCAATAGGGTCTCATCCGCTATACAATGCGGGAAATCAATCAACTGCAATATATACGTATGCCAATATATATATATATATTGCTATATATAGATATATCCTACTATATCTAATATCACTATCAAGCAATCAATCAACAAATTTTAAATATAACTATTTAAAATTTAAATAACCCTTTTTGAGTGAGAAGTTCTCACCTTTGCTTTTATTAGCAATCCATTTCCATCTTAACTTGATTTCTCGATTTATACCTTGTATAAATATTTACACAGTTTGTTAATATTTGAATTAATCAAATAATCAATTTTTCATTTTGATAGTTTTAATTAACCAATTTCTCCTTTAATAATTTTACTTAACTACAATTTTAGTTTAAAAATTAAATTTTCTTCTTTAACCATTTCTAAGAATAAATTAAATAAGTTAATTGAACAATTTATCACCAAATCCATTATTCCGAAATAGACTAGTAAATGGAAATTTTGTATGTATATTTTTATATAGATATGTTTACATTTATATTATTTTTTCTTTGTCATTGAAACTCATACAGTTATAAAATTAATTTAAATAACTTTAAAAAAAAACAATTTTACCTACTGTTCAACATTTTAAAATTTATATACATATATTTTTTTCCCAAAATCTTATATATATATCTGATATAAAATATACAGGTATATTTAAATTTATATTTATACTTACATATATATATCTTCTTTCCAGTACTAATAAATATAGGAGTTATAAATTTTAAATTAAACAAAGTTGCAAATACCTTGCTATGCAGAATCGAACGCGCCCCACCTACTATCCAAAGCCCTGCCCTAGCCGCCGCTCGCCGAATTGCCCCTCCGCGAGCCCTAGCGAGCGCGTCTCCCCCACCAACGTCGCTGTAGCCTTCGAGTTGCCAGGCCGCCTCGACCATTAGAACGCGTGCGCGAGTGTGCCGCAACCACCACAGGACTGTCGCGATGCCCTCCCCTTCTTCCAGCGATCGGAAATCCCCTTTAAATGCCTTCCTTCGATCGAGCTGATCGATTTCCCGAACAAGAAACGAAGCTCGACCGTTATTTGTTTACGTTTGTGAATTTTTTTTAATGAAGAAAACTCGGCTGCCATTGTTTCGATCTGAAATGAGAGGGAGAGAGGATGTCAGTTTGTTTTTTCTTTGTTTTGTTTTTCTAATTTGCGTGATTTTTGAACTGAACGGAGGGGACAGATGTGATATTTAAAAAAAATGGAAAAAGGAAGCTCTGCACGATCTTCTCCGTGATCTTAGGCGCAATTGAAGGGATGTTGTCGTTTGTTTTAAATTTAAATTTAAATTTAAATTCAGTTTGTTTCGATACAACTTTCAACGCGTTTATGTGTCGTATTCTCACACGGCAACTCCAAAAAATACGAAATTTGAAACCCGACAATAATTCAACGTTACGGACCCAATGGAACTCGTTTCGTCGAATTCTGAGACTGTATGAAAAATGACTATTTTTAAATATCGATTCAAACGATATATTTTCAAAACTGAACAAAGCAGTTTCAAATTAAATTCTGAAGCTTCCATTATCTTCAGTATTATCAATATGGATTTTACAAGCTATTGAAAATATTTTTCTTCAGCTTAAGATTGAAGATTCAAATTCTTATTCAACTTTCAATAGATTAAATTTTATAATTTAATCGCCAAATTCAAAGTTATATTGAAAATTCAATCCAAACCATTATTCAAATATTTAAAATTAATTAAATATTTTCAATTTAAATTGTTCAAAATTCTGGGTCGTTACAATAGTACTTATTTCTGCCGTGCTTCTGGTTTTGTATTTATCCGCATTTATGAGGACATGATATTATAACTATCCAGGCTGATGAAAGGTTAGTATTACTCTGATTGTTGTATGTATAAAAATCATTTCTTTTGTAACGATCACTTTGTATTATATATTACTCGTCACCTAGTAATATTTTGTTCTAAATTTTATTTTCTTTCCTCCTAATAATCTGTCTTTTCAGCACTTAGATGCTCGACGTATGAATACCGTGGATGTATTAGTATCGACTTTTAAGGGTCAGCCAGTTGTTACAATTCGATACGAATAGAATACAACATTTGTGCATATGGGATTTTAATCGGTTATCCCGAAAACCCATCTAAACCGACCCAATTAAATAAAGGAATAATTTCCTATTTGTATACAATTATATCTTTTCTAGGTAATATTGTTCATTATATATAATTATGTGGACTTAAACTAAAATATTAATTCAAAGTAGCAATTTCGCTCACCTGAACTAAAATTTCTCAAGTGTTCGAATCTAGTCTAAGCATATACCAATTCATAGATAATCTCACTATTAGTGCAATGGTGAAGACTACATCTCGATTGGACCTCATATGCAATAGTTACGAATTTAATATAAAATGGGATTAATTAAAATAATTAATTTATCTAATCACTTTAATTAAAACCATACACTTCTTCCCTAAATTGCTCTCCTTGTGCACGAGATGGGCACAACCCAAACATGTCGCACCTTCATTCCTCCTTAACTCAAGCTCCAGTCCAAGAAACATCAAAAGGTCGACTCCGCCTCGCTCTACTTCACGTGCACTACATGACGGTCCCCTCCACAACACCTCTGGCATCCCCACGGAAATCTTGCATGTACCCTTTTTATCGATCTTACATAATGTCACACCCATCTTTTGATGTCGGGAGCTTCGGTCTACGATGCTAGCTAGTATGTGTCGCTGCGAGAAACACCACCGTGCCATCTTTTTCACTTAAAACCCCTCATATCTGGAATGAATGACAACCATAGGCAACAACTAACAAATGTTGAACTTGGCCAAGCATGGCCGCACCCCTCCTCGGCTACATAGATTTAAAGCTCTCCCCTCCACGATGTAGGATCTAGATTAACCCTAGAGAGGGGGGGGGGGGGTGAATAGGGTTATAGCAAATTTTCTCGATATAAACACAGAAACAAAACGCAGAAATAAATATGCTGAAAAAAGTAAATCACACACAAAATTTACCCAGCTTCGGCAACCCCTGCCTGCTGCTGCATTCCCAGATTTCTATTAGAATTAAACAGTATCACGCTTACAAACACTCTACTAGACTCGCAGACATTTGCTCCCGCTCACAAACACTCTACTAGACTCGCAAACATTTGCTCCCGCTCACAAACACTCTACTAGACTCGCACACCCTGCTCCCGCCTATAGAGTTTCGTTTACTCGCAAACTCTGCTCCCGCCTACAATAGAACTTTGCTTACTCGCAAACACTGCTCCCGCCTATAGAGCTTTGCAAACTCGCACACCCTGCTTACTGAAACAATTCTAACTAAACAATCTGACACGACCTAATCCCTAGGTGGTGATTTACAAGTTCTTCGATTCGAAAAATAAAAACAACAATTAAAAAACAAATAAACAAATAACCCTAATTAAACTTAAACCCTAGAAATAAAATAAAAAGCCCTTTTATAAACAAGGCCGGCCCAATTTCCTTTTCTCTAGCCCGTTCGACTTTTAGTTGCTCCGTTCCTTTTCGTGAATAACGTCGGCCGTTCCTCTTGCAAATTTAGGGCTTCGTTCTCTTCAATCCAAACTAGGGTTTTGAAGCTGCGTCTTTTCGTGTGCTTCGTTCTCGTTCGTTCGCTCTTGGCCGCTTCTGTTTGATCGAGTTCACTGTTGCGATTTCGGTACGTAATTTATCCCTTTTGCTTTACTGGTTGATCCTTGAACTCGATGCTTGAAATTGCCAGTGATGATTGGGTTATATATGCGTTCGAATTCCTTGAATTACGTTCGTCTAAATATATTTGAATTCGTCAATGGCCGTTCGATCTTGTATTGATGCTTGGGATTTGTTCTGACTTTGTCACTTTCGTATTTTTGGTAGCTTGATTCACACGGTATTGATTTGATTTCGTGGTCAATTTTCTTGGCTATCACGGTGAAACACTTGTTTGACTTGTTCCAATATTTTTTTTTAATTTCGGCTTCTTGAATTTTGACTGCATCTCACGGCTTTGAATATTGATGCTTTTGACTTTGGACATTTCCGTTCATCCCTGTAGGAGCTTTGTACAATTCTCTGGCCATAATTGGTTTGTATCTTCTTGAGCTCGAGTTGCTTGTATTTTCCATGTGCACAGACTTCATTGGTGTCATGTTGCATTGACTTGTTTTGTACTGGTGCACTTCTGTTTGCTGTCATGTTGCTGGAATAACTTCGACATTGTTTTGATGCATTTGCATGTTGTAAGTGTAAGTGTTCATTCATGTTTTGATTATGACTTCTTTATAGTTCCAGTTGAGCATTAGGTAGTTGTCATTGTTTTGCATTTAGCTCGGTTTACTGGTGCATACATGTTGCATTACTTGTCTCTGCTCCATTCTTGTTGCTTCCCTGATCTTGTAGTTGTACACTTTGGCTTCACTGTGAACTTCATCTGTGATATTACTCGAATTGTAGTTGTATAGTTGCACTTGGTCATTTTACCTATTGTATCTGAGTTGAGTAATTTCCACTGTGACCTTCATGCTTGGATATTGAGATCCTGTTTGCATGCTGGTGACATTCATGTTACTTTTTGAGTTGCAGTGTTGGTCTGACTTATTTGGCTTGTACATGCTGTAGTGTCTGGTCTTTTCTTTCATGTTGCAACTATTCCACTGCAGTTTCATTGTGACTGCGACTCCATGACTTGATCTTTGTTGAACTGGCTGTTGTCATGATTGCTGTGGCACTGAACTTGATCTCTGTTGTATTCATTAGCATGCTACTGATTGGTCTTTGTTGCCTTTTGCATGTAGTTGGTTGTAACTGTGTTGGATTTTATTCTGGTTGGCACTTGCACTGATCTACATACATGTGCTTTGATGGAGTTTTGATTTGTCGAAGCTTTGCATTCTTCAAGTTGCCTTGTGTTGAATCCAGTTTCAAAACTCGGATTTGATCTTGTGCTCGTGTCGTGATTTTAAATATATTGCACGTGAGTTGAACCCGGCTTTTCATTTGGGTTTGACCTGTGCTCACCTGTCCCTGTAAATCAATCAAGTGTATATATCGGTGTGCACGGCCTTGTGGCATATACAGTGATACACTGTGTATGTCACAAGTTGTTCGTGTATGATGAATTCAAATTTAAATTATGATGAACAACCCAAATAACTGAGGCAAATCATATTTTCAAAAATTATCTTTTATTCAAAAATTTGAATTGCAAAAATATATCTTTTCCAATTTTACTGCGTTAGTTTATATTTTTGCAGATTGCTCAGATGCTGGATTCAAACTGGAATGCAGTTGAAGATAAATACGAGTGTGAGTGATATGTAGTGAGGTGAACTGTAAATATGAAATGTGATGTAATTGTAATCAAGGTTGTATAGTTATAGTGAGAGCTTGAAATTGTACTATTAAAAAATGTAATAAATATTTATTTGAATAAAATATCTGTTTGAATTCAAATTCTGTGTAATTTATTTCATTCAACAAATATTTATTTAAACTGTGAAAAATAGAATAGTATATTAACAAATACATTTAAATGAATGTATATATGTTTATTATCATCAAACAAAAATCATATAAGCGCAAAGCGCATATTCAACAATCTCCCCCTTTTGATGATAACAAACATGTATTTAAGATTTTGAATGTATTAAATGTATTTGATCGTTCAATTTGCTCCCCCTATTTAAATGCTTCCTCTCTACATGATACTCCCCCTACATATATGCATACGAATAAAAATATGTAAATGAGCCTATATGCAAATTGAAAATTATTTGACCTTTGCTTGATTCTGTTTGACAAAATCTTAACTTTTCTCTCCCCCTTTTGTTATCAGCAAAAGAATAACAGTGTTATAAAAATAGGGATAAAGTGACAGACATGAACCAAACATTTAACTCAATTGAATATAAATATCAAATTTCAATAAAACTCAAACAAAAATCATAATTACCCTTGTCAGGCGCATATTCCACTTTCAGAAGTGATGGGGATAAAACCATCAAAAATTCATATAGTTCTGTCTATTTGTGGTATATTTATTTCAGGAAATTTGAATATCTACTAACCATGCATAACCGTTAGGACTTTTAAATGAGATTAGTAGTATTCCAATTTAATTTAAAAATGAAATCAAGTATCTTCTAACCACGCATGACCGTGAGGACTTTTAAATGGGATTAGAATCAACTTATCAATTAATTTTGATATGCGTTCCATACATGCATAACCGTAAGGACTTTTAAATGAGCATGGAAGCACATAATCAAAAATCCAAGTAATTCACCCATGCATAACCGTGAGGACTTTTAAATGAGAGTGAATACTTTGGATATTTATTTTTATTGCTAAATATAATAAATTGAAGCACAAATAATTTCCTTTACAAATTTAAAGATATTGAAGAACGAATGATTTCCTTTGTAAACTACCACAAATTTACATACTATATGTAATTTTGATGAGTGATGGTCGATAGAAAGATGATAGAAATAGAAATGGTCATGGAACTTTTACCCAACAAAACGTTTTTATAACTCTTGTTATGAAATTCTAAAGAAAATTTTCTAAATATATTTTCTCGAGTTATAATATATGATAAATATCAACACTCATCACTTTTTCAATCACTATTCATCTTTTTGATAATGAGTAGGGAGTCGGATTAGTCAAAATTTGTCATTTAAAATCAAATCAAATGACTAATCTGAAAATATGGTCAAACAATTATTTTCTCGAAGGGGTTATATGAGAAAAAAAATTCTGCTAAATGAAAAATTATTTCAAGTGAAAAATATGCAGATATTTTCTCTGAAAAAACGATGCAGCAAATGAATGTTTCAAAAATTAATCACGTTACACTAGTAATTTCTCTATCAACTATATTACCAGTGTAATCTGCATCTGAATTTAAATTTCACTCAATATTCACTCGTTGGATGTCAAAGACCAGATTGTGAAATTTTAACAAATTATCTCATAATTGTTTTCAACAATTTTTAAATGAAGTTTTCTTGGATTTGAATTGAGACGGTGTTAACAATCAAACAAATATCATATTGTCAGTTTCAGAAACAGTTATATTCATGTGTAATCAATAGTCAATCAACATCATAATTATTTTAAACACAATTTCTTGAAGTTTCAACAATTTCTTAAAATCCTTTTTAACAGCTTTACACATGAAATTTGAAATCGTGCAAATTTACAAGAAGTGACCAAAATGTCAAAACTAATATATCTACGTGTAGCATGAGTAGACAGTAATCAATCAACATCATAATTTGACCAAACAGATTAAGTTCAATGATGAAAGGATGGTTGGTCTACTTTTAAGCACAAATCAAGGTCATAAAAAGAACAAGTCAAAAAATCATATCAATTAAGTCCGAATCAGTCAACCATCATAATTACTCCAAGTAATTCTATTTAAAGATGATTGGTCAATATTTTGAAAAATCATAGAATCAAAATCATCATCTTTTGTTCATCTCAATATTGGCTGATTTAATTCAGATTACGGTGCAGATTATCGCATTTAGTATATCGTTCAAAACAAATTTACCTGTTTTACCTTTACGATAGTTTTTCGTTGTTGTCCATTGTGATTCTGTCATCTTTATACTAGGCTAAGGAACTTTGCTTTGTCGCCCGTTGTGTTTCTGGAACAGCCAAAATCCAGAGAACACTGTTATTGTTCCTTAGCCTGCCACCACACCTACACGATAAAAGATTTATGTGACCTATTTCTAGGTCCATGATTGCTAGTGGCAGAATATGAAAAATATGTTTGTGGAGACCCAAAACTATTTATATATGTTCCTTTTGGCATACAAATTTGTTTGACTTTCAAAGATTTTATATTTGTGCCTTTTGGAACCCAAATTGGTATAGTTTTCACGTGTTTGGGTCTATACCAACAATTATTTTGATTGTGTCCAAATTTCCTACAAATTGTGCACATTAAATTGACTTGATTAAATTTTGTGTTCCTATGACTATGATGTCCAATTATTTCAGATCGAGCAAAGACACTTTTACCTTTTGCATTATCATCATCTTGTGATTTCCCAAAACCTAGTCCTTTTCTATTGTTAGCAAAAATTTGATTTCCCAATAGCATGTTGAAAGATTTTTCTCCTTTTGAAAAGTTATTCAGAGATTTCTCAAGATTTTGGACTTTGGTTTTTAATGTTGTGTTTTCAGTGACAAGTGAGGTGCATCGATTTATAAAATCCTTTTTCCTAGTGTCGATGGTTTCCTTAAGATTCAAGTTTTCTTTTTCAAGATTCTCAAAGTTATTCCTAAGTTTTGATAATTCTGAATCTAAAATCTTACAATTTTTACAGTCTAGGTTTTGAATATTTTCAAGTTCAGTTTCTAACCTAGAATTTTCATAGGCGAGTTTCCTCCTTTCAGATTTCAGTTTTTCAATTTTTGATTCAAGACTATCAATTGTTTTAGTAAGATCTGAGCACATAAAAACAAGATCTCTATAGGAATACTCACCTGCCTCACTAGATTCCTTGGAGGTTGCTTCTGATTCTGATTTTGCTATACAACACAAGTTAGCCTCCTCTGAGCTGCTATCCGAAACTTCCTCTCCTTCTTCATCATCCCAAGTCGCTGCAAAAGCCTTCCTTTTCTTTTTCTTTCCTTTATTATATTTGAGAAGTGGACATTCTGGTTTGATGTGGCCAGGCTTGTTGCAGTTATAACATGTCAGTTTTATCGGAATTTTCAAAATCTTTTGACCTATTGCCCTTTGTTTTCTTCTTGCGTGGCTTGAATCTAGACCATCTTCTAAGATTATTGACAGCCATTGCAAGCTCTTCAATTGGATCTTCTTCATCTTCATCGCTCTCTTCTTTGCTCTTTAAGGCAATCGTCTTCTTCTTTGCTTTGGAGTTGTTGCGTTCTTCCTTTGCTTTTATCTCAAGCTTATATGTCATCAAGTTGCCAATCAACTCCTCCATGCTTAGCTTACTCAGGTCTTTCGATTCTTGTATTGCTGTGACTTTTGCCTCAAAGTTCATTGGTAAAACTCGTAGTATCTTCCTCACAATCTCTACCTCAGTGAAGACCTTCCCAAGCGCTCTAGCGTTGTATACCAAGGTTGAAAAGCATCCAAACATGTCCTTTATGCTCTCGCCTTTGTCCAGCACAAAGTTCTCGTATTCATTGCTGAATAGAGCTAGACGAGACTCCTTGACTTGAGAAGTTCCTTCATGTGTCACCTCCAAAGTGTGCCAAATTTCCTGTGCTGTTGTACAATGAGAAATTCTATTAAATTCATTTTTATCAAGAGCACATATCAAAGCATTCATGGCTTTAGCATTTGTCGCTTTCAATCTCTTATCGTTAGCATCCCACCTATCATTAGGTTTAGGAATCTCAGTATCACCAACAATTATAGTGGGAGGTTTATAGCCAGTTTCAATAATATCCCAAACATCATAATCAACAGAACTAAGATAGATACCCATCCTAGCTTTCCAATAAGCATAATCGTTCCCGTTAAACATGGGTGGCCTAGCAATAGATTGCCCCTCAGAAAAAGCATTATTCGGTGAATTCATGACTCTAGAGTTAAAAAACAAAAAAACCTGGCTCTGATACCACTTGTAGGATCTAGATTAACCCTAGAGGGGGGTGAATAGGGTTATAACAAATTTTCTCGATATAAACACAGAAACAAAACGCAGAAATAAATATGCTGAAAAAAGTAAATCACACACAAAATTTACCCAGCTTCGGAAACCCCTGCCTGCTGCTGCATTCCCAGATTTCTATTAGAATTAAACAGTATCACGCTTACAAACACTCTACTAGACTCGCAGACATTTGCTCCCGCTCACAAACACTCTACTAGACTCGCAAACATTTGCTCCCGCTCACAAACACTCTACTAGACTCGCACATCCTGCTCCCGCCTATAGAGTTTCGTTTACTCGCAAACTCTGCTCCCGCCTACAATAGAACTTTGCTTACCCGCAAACTCTGCTTCCGCCTATAGAGCTTTGCAAACTCGCACACCCTGCTCACTGAAACAATTCTAACTAGATAATCTGACACGACCTAATCCCTAGGTGGTGATTTACAAATTCTTCGATTCAAAAAATAAAAACAACAATTAAAAAACAAATAAAAAAATAACCCTAATTAAACTTAAGCCCTAGAAATAAAATAAAAAGCCCTTTTATAAACAAGGCCGGTCCAATTTCCTTTTCTCTAGCCCGTTCGACTTTTAGTTGCTCCGTTCCTTTTCGTGAATAATGTCGGCCGTTCCTCTTGCAAATTTAGGGCTACGTTCTCTTCAATCCAAACTAGGGTTTTGAAGTGCTTCGTTCTCGTTCGTTCGCTCTTGGCCGCTTCTGTTTGATCGAGTTCACTGTTGCGATTTCGGTACGTAATTTATCCCTTTTGCTTTACTGGTTGATCCTTGAACTCGATGCTTGAAATTGCCAGTGATGATTGGGTTATATATGCGTTCGAATTCCTTGAATTACTTTCGTCTAAATATATTTGAATTCGTCAATGGCCGTTCGATCTTGTATTGATGCTTGGGATTTGTTCTGACTTTGTCACTTTCGTATTTTTGGTAGCTTGATTCACACGGTATTGATTTGATTTCATGGTCAATTTTCTTGGCTATCACGGTGAAACACTTGTTTGACTTGTTCCAATATTTTTTTTTTAATTTTGGCTTCTTGAATTTTGACTGCATCTCACGGCTTTGAATATTGATGCTTTTGACTTTGGACATTTCCGTTCATCCCTGTAGGAGCTTTGTACAATTCTCTGGCCATAATTGGTTTGTATCTTCTTGAGCTCGAGTTGCTTGTATTTTCCATGTGTACAGACTTCATTGATGTCATGTTGCATTGACTTGTTTTGTACTGGTGCACTTCTGTTTGCTGTCATGTTGCTGGAATAACTTCGACATTGTTTTGATGCATTTGCATGTTGTAAGTGTAAGTGTTCATTCATGTTTTGATTATGACTTCATTATAGTTCCAGTTGAGCATTAGGTAGTTGTCACTGTTTTGCATTTAGCTTGGTTTACTGGTGCATACATGTTGCATTACTTGTCTCTGCTCCATTCTGGTTGCTTCCCTGATCTTGTAGTTGTACACTTTGGCTTCACTGTGAACTTCATCTGTGATATTACTCGAATTGTAGTTGTATAGTTGCACTTGGTCATTTTACCTATTGTATCTGAGTTGAGTAATTTCCACTGTGACCTTCATGCTTGGATATTGAGATCCTGTTTGCATGCTGGTGACATTCATGTTACTTTTTGAGTTGCAGTGTTGGTCTGACTTATTTGGCTTGTACATGTTGTAGTGTCTGGTCTTTTCATTCATGTTGCAACTGTTCCACTGCAGTTTCATTGTGACTGCGACTCCATGACTTGATCTTTGTTGAACTGGCTGTTGTCATGATTGCTGTGGCACTGAACTTGATCTCTGTTGTATTCATCTTTGTTCTTCATCACTTGTAGCTTGCTACTGTATCATTGAGTAGCTGTCGTCTGCACTTTTAGTCGAACTTGTATTGGTGCATTGCTGCCATGTTGTAGTTGCTATGCCTTATCTGGTTCATACTTGTTGAACTGGTTTTGTTTGGTCATTTCTTGGTCATTGCACGGGTCATTGCTTGTGAAGTTTGATATTGCATCATTATGTACTTGATAAATGCACTTCTGGTACGCTGCAGCTTGCATCACTGGTGCACTTTGGTCTTTGTGATTTCATTGATGTTGACATTGTACTTGAGCTTTGTACATGAACTGTGTTGTCTCTGACCTGTGCACATTGTTGCATTGTTGATGATTCATTAGCATGCTACTGATTGGTCTTTGTTGCCTCTTACATGTAGTTGGTTGTAACTATGTTGGATTTTATTCTGGTTGGCACTTGCACTGATATGCATACATGTGCTTTGATGGAGTTTTGATTTGTCGAAGCTTTGCATTCTTCAAGTTGCCTTGTGTTGAATCCAGTTTCAAAACTCGGATTTGACCTTGTGCTCGTGTCGTGATTTTAAATATATTGCACGTGAGTTGAACCCGGCTTTTCAATTGGGTTTGACCTGTGCTCACCTGTCCCTGTAAATCAATCAAGTGTATATATTGGTGTGCACGGCCTTGTGGCATTTACAGTGATACTGTGTATGTCACAAGTTGTTCGTGTATGATGAATTCAAATTTAAATTATGACGAACAACCCAAATAACTGAGGCAAATCATATTTTCAAAAATTATCTTTTATTTTTGAATTGCAAAAATATTTATTTTTCAATTTTACCGCGTTAGTTTATATTTTTGCAGATTGCTCAGATGCTGGATTCAAACTGGAATGCAGTTGAAGATAAATACGAGTGTGAGTGATATGTAGTGAGGTGAACTGTAAATATGAAATGTGATGTAATTGTAATCAAGGTTGTATAGTTATAGTGAGAGCTTGAAATTTTATTATTCAAAAATGTAATAAATATTTATTTGAATAAAATATCTGTTTGAATTCAAATTCTGTGTAATTTATTTCATTCAACAAATATTTATTTAAACTGTGAAAAATAGAATAGTATATTAACAAATACATTTAAACGAATGTATATATGTTTATTATCATCAAACAAAAATCATATAAGCGCAAAGCGCATATTCAACACACGAGTCCAACGAATCCAATCACAGCCTCTCTCATCGCCCGTAGCTCTCTGTTTATTCCTTGGAAGAAGAGCGTCTATAACTGGAGATAGAAAAATGAAGAGGGGAAAAGAAGAAAAGACGTGGGTGATTATTTTTAGAGAAAGGATATATATATATATATATATATTATATAAGTTGTTTGATTTTTCAAATAAATCGCCACATGTTTTGAGGTCATACGATCCCACTGTAAATCGGGCCACCACAAAACTCATCGGTGCAAATCACTCTATTTTTCTGGTCTCGATGACATTAATTTCGTCATAATCCAAGGAAGTGCCCCAAGATGGTAATTTCATGCGTTTTGAGATAGTTTTGCTCATTGAATTATGTGATTTATGAAATTCTCAAACCATTCACCTTGCAAAAAAGCCCTCATCCTAGATACACAATTCGTCTATAGTGATCTCATTTGATTCAACTACGCACGTATTTTTATAAAACACGTATAATAATACGTAAATCATGAAAATGCCGTGACTCCAAATATAATGATTTTTATACACATTTTAATTCGCAACATCAATCCCGACTCAACTGAAGAGCCCTCGAGTCCTAGTTCGATCATATGTGAAAAATCAGATTTTTAAACCTTTAGTTACTTAACATCCAATATTTAAATTAATTGTTTGAATATCTAGTCGTTAAAAATTCACATTGTTACAATGTAACTCCTTGGCGCCCCCAACAATCTTGAGTAATACACCACCCAACATTTGGAGCGCGTTACATACTCTGGTCTTAACAGATGTATCGATATCCAGTCTTGATACATCTTGAATAAGAATATTTAAAATAGTATGTTTAATTTTATTATGATAAATTACTCATGATCATAATACTTTGTAGCCACTTTCACGAAATATATCATTTATGGATTTACCATTAAATATACTTTTAGTTTAATTAACTAATTTATATAACACATTATATCAAATATATAATAGAAATAAAACACCTTTTCTCTTACTAATTCTCTTCTTTTGAATTCAGAATTCCTCCCTCTAAACCATCATACAGTCGGCCCCAATTTGCTACCCAATCGCTACCTAAACTAAGCCCCAATTGGCCTTAAAACTATTTCAAGCTTCAAACAATATTTATTGCATTTAAGTCCAATTTAAACGCGTATCGATATTATGTATCAATCAGTGTTTATATAACCATTATTTTCACACTATTTACTATTTTCTAATTCACAACAAATAAAATTTTGTAATTAACATTTCATAAATATTAATTAATTTATAACAGTTACAAACTAATTAAATCAAGTGGTAAATAGGAGTATTCAACATTTTAGTTATGTGACTCTTTGGAGTAAATTCGATCAGTGATTAATATTGAACAATTCGAATATTAATGTTCGTACTTCACTTAACAGGTGGTGTGACATTATGGCTAAACTTATCGCTTACTTACTTTCAGTAAAATTCAATTTTACTTTATGAATTGTTACTTGGTAGCGACAATTATTTACACCAATTCTCTTTGTCAAAACTATATCACTTTGGAGTTATTAAATTTGGTAATGGTCAAAATTCCAATATCATCCATAGTCAACTCTATAGTCCAAATAATGAATGGGATTGCTTGAGTTTACCACTGAATAGAGAAACCAAGGAGAAAATACAATACATGCCAATTTACAATGGGAGAGAAAATGATATATGGATCTGGAAGCCTACAAGGGATAATTTCACCACTAAAACAGCTTGGGAAGAGATTCGACATCATGATAATAAAGTTGATTGGAGAAAAATCATCTGGAACAAAGTAAATAACCCAAAAATGGCTTTCACAACATACAAAGTGATTCAAAAACGTTTGCCTACTAAAGACAGACTAATGAAATGGGGAATTATTACAGAAAACAAATGTGAACTATGCGAACAGGAGGAAGAAACACATAATCACCTGTTCTTCAAATACAAATACTCGAACGAGGTTTGGACAAAATGCAAAACAAAAGAAAATTTGCCTCAACAAGAAAGTACATTGGAGGAGGAAATACATTACCTGCTGCGGAGAGGAGATGGCGTAAACAGCAAATCCAAATTGGCCAGTGTTCTCATCATTGCGACAGTTTGGAATGTGTGGAAGGAGAGAAATCGCAGGTTATATGAGAGAAAACAACGCATTAGTGGGGAAATCAGCAAACTCATTAGATCTGACATCCAATTATTGAAGAAGAGAAACAAGAAGAATGAACTCACCTTGTCGGAATCAGATGAAGCTCAAACTGCAACAGAGGATCGGCAAAGTTCATCGGGAGGAAGCCCAAATACAAGCTATCAGCCGCCATGAATGTGAAGAAGATGAGAACTGATAAAAGTATAAGTGGAAATGTAAGTAGTTGTAGTTATGCAAGACATATTTGTATTAATCCCATACGGCTTGTCGTAATGGGCTAAACCGAACTTGGGCTGTATATGCCCTTAATAAAATCTTACCCATTTACCAAAAAAAAAACTCCATAGTCCAAATACAAACTCATTGGTTCAATAATAATAATTATTATGAATCGAACTGCTCTGATCAAAGACTTTGACTTTGAGTTGACGTTAGTTGAGCATGATACTAACCTCATACAACAAAGGAGATGAATCCTCTCTTGAATAGTGGTTCACTTCCAATGCTTCGACTTGACCCAACTATAGTCATTTGATGGACGTCGTGCCATGATTTAACTATTACCAAAGCAGAGTTTCCATGTAAGCTTGAAAGTATTCTCATCGAGGAAATTATGTAAGATTGCCACATCGATATTTTCTATTTGGCTTTAGTCATATTAACCCACAGAAAACAATCGAGTGAGCCATTTCATAGTTATCTAATAATTATCAGTATATAACCCCTTAGTGCCTTCAACTGTTACAAGTAATACACTGCCCAACATTTATAGAGCACTATGTACGCTAGTCCCAATGGATGTATCGATATCCAATCTTGATACGTCTTGGCTAGGAATAATTAAAATAGTATGTTTAATTTCATTACGATAAGTTACTCATGGTTTAAACACTTTGCAATTACCATTGCAAAACATACCACTTATAGATTTTCTATTAAATATTTAATTAAATTAATTAATATAACACGTTATATCAAGTATATAATAGAATGAAAACAATTTTTATTTCAAACAAGATTGGTTTTCAAGTTAGATATATGTAAAGAATTACATAACTACTCTTAGAGCATACCCCTAACTCTATCGATACATATTTTTAGGTTTTGAAATATGAATTAAAAACTGAATTTGATGATTCTGGTTGATAATATATATGAATTGGATAAATTGAAATACGCTATACTATCACTTTGATAATAAAATCGATATGAATTAGAGGGAAGGTTAATTTGGATTAATTTTACATATTATAATTTATCATGGACTTTGTAAAAAGGATAAAATAAAGTGATTCTATAACCAATATTGATGAATATAGTTCAACTTTGTGAATACATTAATCACAACATGGTTTACATGGTTGAATTGTAATATTTACATTAGATATGAATTATAATCAAATTGAATGAATCTGTAACCTTTGGAGTATATTATATGATGCTAGAAAGTATGAATTAATTATATAATGAATTCAAAATGAATCCCATATCATATTCGAAATCTGGAAATAAGATAGCATGAAATAGTTAACAAAAATGGTTAAAACAATGAAGTTTAGTGCACTAAAATTCATAGTAAAAGTGAGGAGTCAATTGGGAAAACTCCATATGATTAGTGAAAAGGAAAAAAAGTGGCAGGGAAAGGAGTGGGTTCGAGTCGACTGGAAAAAACTCTCCGATCTACTGAAAAGGCAGGTTAGTGCCAACTATAGGCATCCAGTCGATTGGAAAAAGTTCCCGTCGACTGGTGACATTATTCTGTCGATTGGAAACCTGCATCAAGACAGGTTGAACCTAGACCTAGCACAAGCCAAGTACGATGTTTTAGGGACTTATTTCCCACTTAGTTGACATTTAGATTTCACATAACTTCATTATGTTGTATAACATTATACCGAACATTGGGTGCGATTTTATCACAATTAGTTGCTTCCATTATTGTTGCTGTATCATGGCTGCATATTTTAATTCATGGACAGTGAGGAGAATAGAGACTTCTAGATTAGTGTGATTTATGTCGTTTGGGCAGATGTACCCATGGAAGAAGGCAAATTGTATATCGACCCTTGTATGCTTTTAGTTGAATGATGTGGAGCACTAGACTCATTTACCATCAAGACTGTACACTCGATGTCTCAAAGGGTAGTTCACCATCGAGATTATATACCCGGCGTATGCCTTGGATAGTTTACCATTGGGTTTGTTACTTAATGTATAGATAGGAAATTTATGATAGAGTTAGGGGTATGCTCTAGGGGCAATTATGTAATTTGTTACATATATCTAACTCAATAACTAATCTTGCTCAAAATAAAAAGTATTTTTCTTTTTATCATATCCTTCTTATATAGTGATATAATTAATTAAGCAATTAATTTAGAGCATATTAAATAGAAAATTCTTAAATAGTATGTTATGTGATAGCAATTACAATGTGTTGCAATAATAAGAAATTTATCACATTTAAAATAGTGTATTATTTTAAATATTCCTAGTCAAGATGTTTTAAGATGGGATATCGATACATCCATTGAGATTACAATGTATAGCGCCCTCCAAATCTTATGCAATGTATTGCTCATGACTTCCAGTGACACTAAGGGTTATGTATCGATAATTATTGGATAACTATGGATTGACACATGATAGAGTTCTATACTGGTTAATATATGTAACAATCTGTATTTTGGGTCTTCACATTTGAATATTTAATTTATTAAAATATTCGAATTTGAATTTAAATTATGATAAATTATCTGTTTCAAATTTAGACTTGATTTCTAAAGACGTATTTTAAATTTAATTTTTATAATTTTTCTATAAATTTTAATTTGGAAAAATAGAAAATTTTCGTTTAACGTATTTTACGGAAACTCTGGCATTTTAAAACTTCACAGAATTTAATAACTTATTTGTTTTATTTTTATTTTGTGATCACATAACACTGTTAGATGCAATCGTACTTTATCTTCTATCGTTCATAGCTCACAGTACTTTACTTTTCCCTCCAACAACCATTTTGTCTCCTCAGCCGCCACCATCCACTATTGTCTTCCTCCATCAACATCCATTTTGCCTCACTGTCCATCCTTGAAGTTGGTCATGTATATATATATATGTATGTATGTATGTGTGTGTGTATATATATATATCTGTGTGTGTGTGTACAGAGAGCTTGATCTTTTCTTTCTTCTTTATTTTGCTCCATTCATGTTTAAGAAACCAAAACCAAACATGTATCGAAATTCAAAAATCAAATACTCCTAATCTACCCAGTTACAACCCTACCGTCCAACACGAAAGTAGTTCGTCATCAAGTATAGTTATTTTTAAAAATAGTTTCAGGAGTTTTCATCGAGTAATGACCGAGTTATTACCTAAAGTCAAAGTGGAATAATATTTGTTCCTAATATTCGAAAAAAGATTTCTCTCAATCTATATTGAATTACTCGACGCCGCTAGCGTCGTTGGATTCGTATGGCAATGGAGAATTTTTGGTGAAGTTTCTTTGCAATTCTGCGTTGATGATTGTGGATGATCGAAAACTAAGTTTTTGGTTCGTCGGACCATGTGGTGATGATCAACGAATCAGAGAGTGGCGTTGGGTTCACGAAGGAGAGGGCTACGTCATGGCAATTTTTGGTGGATTTCGACAAAAAAAAGTGTCTTATGAATGAGGGCCTGTATGCGTTGTATTCTCGGATAGGGGATGTCGGGCTCGCCTGGGGGTCGTGTGCTGGATGTGGTAGGGTGCAGTGGAGAGAGGGGGAGGAGAGTGACGTGTTGGTGGTCTTGGCAAGTTGGATAGGGGCTTAATTCGCTCGTGCACGTGCACCGTGTGCACGTCATTGTGCTGCCTAGGTTCGAAAATAGAATTAGAGGAAGGGAGGAGGAAGAAGCATTATTGATGGGTGTGGGTTGGAATGGCATGGGCTTGGCCCATTTTCGATTGTTTGGTGAGAACATTTTTATTCCTTTTATTTTTTTAAATAATGATGCTAAGTTTAAAAACGTGATATATAGCTCATTTTAAAACCAACCGACTTGCAAATTTTTGCGTTGTTCTCGTATGGATGAGTACAACATTATAGTGTATCCTGTTGATAGATTTGGACATGTAAAAATTTATGACACATTAAAATGGACAAGATTTAAATCACGTTGTTTTAATAATAACGTCGATTAAAATTAATATACCTTAAATATTTGTGTTATTTGGCCAAATAAATTAACGTTGAGTTAAACTAGATCGAATATGATAGTTGGACATTGGTATAGCGGAATAAATGACCGTTCCGCTAATTAAATTAATTAGGCAATTAATTGTGATGACCCGGTATTTTAGCAGTATTATTTTAATAAATATTTGATCCAATTAAATGAAATGTAAACCGATCATTTTAAAATGAATATGACTTTTGGAATAATTGTCATAAATTTGTATTTTTGGAAGGAAAAATTGATTTTGAAAATTTAAAATAAATCTCTTGATAATATTTATAACAAAATTTATCTTATATAATTAAATTAAAATGCTTACCTTGTTAACATCTAATGTTTGAAATAAAATCAAGGTCCACCAAAATAAAATATAAATATTAGATATAAGTAAAACATACGAATATAATTTAAATACTGATAGTTAAAATACGAATGGAAATAAATATAAATATAGGTAAGTAAACCATATTGAATATAACTTAAATGTTGATAGTTAGAAATTAAGTAAAAGAAAAACAAGGATTAAGTAATTTTGGTAGACATACAACATAACCTGAAAATTGAAAGCACAAATGTATAAAGCTAAAATAAGCATGAAAACAAAGTAGAGGAATGGAAATCAGACAAGGTATAAAGCAAAAACCCGACACAAACATATGTATGCAACTATTCAAATTAGAAAGTTAATAAAAACAAACATTTTTATACAAGTATCTTCATTTACAAGCCATGTGTCTACCTGCCATATGTATGTCTTCATACAAATATTTAACTATAGCAAACATGATGATAATTATGTAAACTAATTAAGAGACAAGGCATTTAATTGCCATCATCTCAGCCTAATATTTGGTCTATTCAAATATTGACAAATCTTGTATTTTTCAGAAAAAAAATCTGATCAATCAAAGCCAAGAGAAGGAAAAAAAACATTGACCAGATAATACCTCCCTCATATATACTTTTATCTTATACATATATGTATACATCTGAGCCCTTTGGTTCGTTCATAAGATAGAAAACCAGGAAGAAAAAAAGCATCACCTTATAATTCAACTAAACAAAGTAAGGAAGGTTTAAAAGAAAATCAAGTTTGCAGCTCCCAGAAGTTGTTCTCTGTTTACACTTCTTTTTACAAGTGAGTATATCTATCTTTTAAATAGTTCTGAAAATCTATGAATAACTTGAGGAAAGTGACAAATTATGTTGTGATGATGTGATTTTGTTTATACGTTGACTGTGAATACACGTTGAGATATGAAAGTCTGTGTATTCATATAAGTTTTCCTGAATACATATACATTTCTCTGTTCTTACTTACAGAGTTTAACTTTCTGAAGAAAAATTTCATATCTTTTCACTCAAGTAAATTAAAGCTTGGATCTTTGAATAAAGTATGATCATTACTACATAATAACAAATCTAACAAGGGTTATAAGAGTTATAATTTTGTAATTAATTCAAAAACAAGAAAATATAGTGACGATCAGAAATAAGTGAAAAATCGATGTTGTTACTTTCAAGTTTTGATTTTAGAATCTGATCCAAATTCGTATATGATGAATTTAGGAAGAACAATCATGATTTTTAAGCTCGTACTCAACGAGGAACCTTGAGATGATCTGTTTCTGCTTATTTGTTGATTTTCGTCGATCAAAGATGAAATCGTCGGCGTATTTGGGTCTGAAGGTTGAGTGAGGTATGAGAATCATTAGAAAAATGATGCTCGAATTTTTAATCCATCGTTGTAGCTAGGGGACGTCAGGTTAGGGTTTAAGCACCTGTATATGTCAATGACATTGTCGAGATTCGTGAGACGTTGGCGGGACATGGCGCTTGATCGCGAAGTGTGGAAACGATGAGGGAATTTGTGACGCTGTTCAGGATGGAAGGGTATGGGTTCCGGTGGTTGAGGTTGAGTCGGCAGGGAAAGATGTTGTCTGGGGTTGAATTCTTATTTGTGGTGAAGTGCTTGTTTTTTGATTTTCTGGGTAATCATATGGACTGGGAGATTGAGGGGATTGTTGAGGCCATCGTCGACAGGTCTGGGTATGGGAAGATGGTCGGAGATGGGTGGAAGTGACGTGCACGTGCACAACGCACGTTTGTTTTCTGATGTTGTTCACTAGTTTGGGAAAGATTGTTTTCTCAATAGTTGATCGAGTGGGTTGTTTGGAGAAGATTGCAGTGTGGCTCGGTTTCTTTGTCAAGAATATGCAGGGCAGCAGAAGTATACTTATAAACAGATTTATATTTAAACCAAGTTTTTCTGTAAATACAAAAAGAAGAAGAAACTGGAACTGGGGAAAAGGGCAGGAAACTCGTGGGTTACTCGAAGATATGCTCGAGAAAATCATAACATGGCTCGGGTCAGTTTTTTTTTTAAAAACAAGTAGGCTAAAAAAAACGTTTTGAAAGGGAAATGATTGTTTAACTTGTCTTAAATAATTTCTTCCTATTTTAAATGTTTCTTTAACCTTTAGTTAAGGAAATGATATGATGGTTTAACTTATGTTTGTTAAGTTGAATTTTAAGACAATTTAAAGATTTAATTTTTATAAATAAAATTAATTGTTAATTATGGGATAACTGTTTAGGGAAGTAATTTTATAGGACAGTTAATTAAGGGCTGATTGGTTAAAGAAACAAATTTAGGGATTAGTAAATTTAATGAGTGTAATTAATTAAAGGATAGTAAATCAATGCAGGTGATTATAAGATAATTAATTAGTGAAGTAATGAAAAGTTAATTACTCATTTATAATTAAGAATAATTACTTATGGAAGTAATTAAGTGGAAGTGGTTAAGGGTTAATCACTTGATATTATTAATTAAAGGATTAATTAATATAATTGGTTTGAGAGTTAATTGATGATGTGATTAATGATTTGTTAAGTAATTAATTAAGGGTTAATTACTTTATGAAATTGAAGATAATTAATCAAGAATGACTAATTAAAATGGAAAATCTAAGGATGATTGATTAATTTGTTTGTAATTAATTAATATTAAGTAAGCAGAATTTAAGGGAGGTCAAAGAAATTAATTTAATTTGTTAAATGGTGACTAATTTATCTCGCTTATAAATGATTGAATAATTTGAGATCATATGGTGTTGAATTCGAAGAGACCGGAGTCGGGTATTAGAAAATACCCGAAGCCACTTCGAATTTCTATAGGTTGATATGTGAAATAAATAGGCTGGAATGAAATGGTTTAAGTAAATTGGACCTTCGAAATCTAAGTTTTGGTACTTAGAAATTTATATGTGGAATAAGTGTTGTCTATAACAAAATTGTGAATTTATAACTTGATACGAGTTATCCCGGGGTTTATATGAGTTTTATACTTTTGTATTCCATGGGTTTACTCACGCTGGTTTCCAGCCTGACCCGGGTGTTACTTTGGTGTAATGCTCGGGTCAGACCGAGTATTACATATTTTCAGGTAGGAACGTTTTGGAGCTCAAGAGGCGAGCTGGATGGCAAAAGCGTATAGAGTATTTCCGCTGTATAATATTGTTGTGTATATTCAGTGTCTGTATATATGTGAAACTCTGATGTATATTAAATGTAGTCGACAGATATAGTATTCTTTTGTCAACTGTTATTATTTATTATTATATTTTATCTGCTGCGAATGTGTGTTGTTGATGTTTCTGTTCTTCTTCTTCTATCTCTTTCTTCTTTTCATAACTATCTGGAATTTTCGAGTGTGAAAATTTCGGGTTGTTACAGTTGGTATCAGAGCTGAAAGGTTAAGCGAGAACCTTGGTTCTGGTGGGGATTACTCATTTAATAGAGTCCGAAGTACTCTAGAATGAGTTGAGTGTGTGTGTGTGTGTGTGTGTGTGTGTGTGTGTGTGTGTCTATATATATATATATGAGCACGTACTTGTTATTGTCTTATATAAAGATTTTAAATGATTTTATATAAAATATATATTTTGATATATTAAGTAATATTGTCTTCTAATAAATATTAAGGTGATTGGATGTTAATTATTGAGAAGTAATATAATACAACCAAACTGAAGTCTTGAATTGGAATTAAATTAAGTAGAAATAGAAATACAACCAAATTAAAATTGATTAAAAATGAAATTCTAAATCTGGTCCCGGAATTTGAAAATTTTGTTTCGAATTGATGAAAATAATAAATAAGAATAATATAAAAAGGAAATGGGACTTGTTGCAAACAATGGATTGTTTGAAATTTGATTTCAATTTAAACCAAAGGTGGTTTACAATTTTAAAACATGGCTGGAAGGGTCAAGAAATAAATATGTATATATGTATGAATATACATGATATCAAAGATAATTTGAAATAAACTCTAAGAGATCGAGTTTTGATTTTTATTCCTGAAGTGTGATATAAAAACCCAAGAATTTTGAAGTTTGAAGTGGGAATTCAAATTGAATGAGGTTGATTGGATTTAGTAAATTAGAATTTAACTTGGAAAGTTAAATGGTTGATTTGAATTGGGAATTTGTGTGATCTCAAAACGGGTTCGAGATGTAAAAAATTGAAAATGGATGGACGTTCTAAAATAAATTGGATGATATCATCCTATTGTTAATAAAAAAATCTTTAAATTGTGAATTGGTTAGGTTTAAATGAAATAGAAATGAACTGTGGTGATATATCCATTATTGAGAAAAAGGGATGTTAAACTTTCATTTGGAATTAAGGGTATGGAATCATTTTGAATTAAAAAAAAAATGAATAATTGAATTTGAAAAATATACTCGTTTAAGAACTGGCTTCAAACTGGAAGATAAAACTGAATAATATATTAAATTTTTGAAAACAAATAAAATTGTAGTGAACCTTGAAATACATAAATAAAAATAATTTAAATTGGAATTTTGAGAATTGAACTCAGAAATTAAATTGATTAATTTTCTTTAATAAAGGTTAATTTGGTTTAAATGGTTAAACCTACCTTTGAGAATTTAACTCGAATTTCTATAATTCGAGATAGTTTAAATTCAAGATTTAATTGAATTAGTTCAAAATTGAATTTGGATTGCATTAACTGGATTGGTGATTGAAGATGTATAAGTTTAAAATTTAAATTGGGGAATTAAATTGGAATAATATGAAATTAAAGTTAAAATCGAACAGGATTAAAATCAACTGGAATTTGATTTAAATTGGGAAAGAAATCAGGATTTAGTAAACTTGAACTGGGGATTAATCGAGTCCAATGGAATTTGGAGTTATTTGAATTGGAATTGGGTCGATTTAAATGAAGATTTACATTGAATTGTTGGGGAGGTGAACAGTTGGCTCTTGACTATTTTCAATATAAATTGTTTTGATATAAACTTATTTTTTTCTAAGCTATTAAATATATACAACCTTTCTTTCTTAAAGCCAAATTACTTTATATACTTGTTTTACGATTATTTTTGGGGCTATTTAACCATTTTTCAACTGTTAACTAAACTAATTACTATTTTTCAACTATTTCACAAACTAATTTCTATTTTACAACTATTTTGCAATTATTTACAAATTTTAAAACTATTCAACTATTTCTTAACTATTTTACAGTTAGTTACTTATTTTATAGCTATTTTGTAAACTAACAATTATTTTTCCACTACTTATTTATTTTTAAAATTTTCAAGCTATTTTCTAAATATAAACTGGTCGGAGTTCCAACTGTTATTAATTTAAATACCCAACCGAGATAAGAATTGATGTATAAAAGGGATTTTATACAAGTTTGAAATGATCCAAAGTTTTTTTTAAAATATTATATATATCTGTATATATATAAAGGATCTTATGAGGATTTTGGAAAAGGTTTTGAGCACCTTTGGATTGGAAAGGCTTTTGATTTTTGGTGAATTTGGAAAGCCTAGTTTGAGAATTATCGATTTTGGGATAATCGATTTTGTGTAAAGGAGCTTTGTATGATATCATACTAGGTGTATGATTTGAAGATACTATATGTATAGTATAAAATGTTTTGATGATGGCTCTGAGGAAAAAGGCACTCCCTTGAAATGAACTTCTCAGGAGTGCCACCGGGTGGTGCTGCCTTGAGCCCCAAGTGGGGGTTCTAAAGTTGATCCTGTGAGGAGTCCGAACAAAACTAGTTCCTGAGGATTATTGGGTAGCGTAAGTCGATGGCGTTGATGCCTACAGAGGCATTTGGGTTATGCTGTGACGATAGTGTAACTTGATGTCGCTGCGATCTACTGTGGGGACCATAGCGAAAATCGTGTGGAGGATGAGTGTCAACGGTCTACACTTGATTTTGCTGGGAAGGCAACGCAACATCGGTAGACTGCGATCTATGGTCAAGTGGAGTGGAGAAGTTTCATTTTTGGCAGCGAAGTTCGATGGCGCCGATGCCTACAGTTATATGGGTTTTTGCTGTGATAGCTACGTAAACCCAGTTGTAGCTGCGATCTGTCGTGGGTTCCATGGTGTAATCGTGGGGTGCGGAGGCCTACAGTTATCAGTGGATTTTGTCGGGACGACAACGTAACCATCGGGTTAACTGCGACCATGGATGGGGGTGATGATTTCCAGAGCATCCTCAGCATAGATATTTCCTCTATTTTCAAAACCCGATTCCTATATTTTCAATAAAATTATTTTTCAAATGTTTTTACTGGGTGTTGAAAACGGGTTTACCAAGTACTTATAGATTTTCAGTCCTACGCCTGATCAACGTTGTAACATCCCGAAAATTTTGAATTTAAATTTTAGTAACGTATTTGAACTTTTTGAAATTTAAATTGAAAAGTTATAAAGAAATAAAATATGAACAAAATTTAGTGTTTTTAGTTAAAACCTTTAATAGAATTAAAATAAATATTATAATTAAACCACATAAGTTACTAAATGTTAATAACTAAGACAACTTTTCCTATATTTAGCAAAATAACTAAAACAAGTTGCTGTAAACAATATGAAGACATAAGAAAACAAAACATTTTCAATTAAACAAAAGAACAAATCAACAAATAATTAAACAAATGAATCAAATGAATATGTTACTAAATCAAACCAGGTAAGTGTAAGAAACTAAAACAAAACATAACATGCTGAAATTGTGCAAAGTAACATGCTTCATTTAATGCTTGTATTAAATGCTATTTACTCCTTTGCATGTACAAAAGCATTTCAGCCGAGATTTGGTTTGTTAGTCAACAAACAAAGATATAGAAAAATGTACTTATAAAATATAATTGAACAAGAACATGCTGCAAATAGAAAAAGGGGAAACCTGAACGTTCCATTTTCATACTTTCATTAAATACCATCACCTTTAGCAAAGAAACATAACTGCATTAAATACAAGCCTACATCAGCACCTTGAAGAGAACAGGGAAGCATGAAACACGACATGCTATAAATATACAAGCAACATACTTTCATTTAATGATTTTACTGCACAGCCATAAAAACAGTTTTGATTTACCTTTATACCATAAAACATTGTACTTGCCTACTTTTGTACACTTCTATATATATATATATATATATATAACCAAGCATCATCTTGTTCAAAAATTTTTACTGAAGAAAGAAAGAAAAAAAATAAATAAACAAGCAAAGATCAGAAATTAAAAAGACAAGAGAAGAGGAACAAACTGCAGTTCAAAGAAAATAAATATAGTCTCTGTTTCAAACCTTTGTCAAGTGAGTAAACATCAACTTAAAGGCTTTAATTAACTGTAAAGATGATTCTTTGTTTCATGGCATTGTATATGTTTATCTTTGAATATAGTTTGGTAAATATGTATAGATATACAAGTTACTCTGCATATTGTTCTTCTCTGTAATTTAGTTACAGGATAGATAAAACTGAAAACCAATCAAACATCTTCATATAAATTTCTTTAAACTTAAGGTCTTGAACAAATAAGTTTGTTTAAACCTTATTCATGAGCTAAAAATTTGTTTCAGCTTGAATATGAAGGGTTTGCCCCTGTAACCAAAATTATACAGTACAAACAAAATCTTAAGATAAATTCAAGAAATTTTAATTATTGAACTGATTTTACAATTTGAATGAACATATGAAAATAGGATTTTTAAAACAATAGTGATGATTTTTAGTTAAGTGTTTTCAGTAAAATTTACATTTGAACAAAATCTGCATTTTTTTCAATTCTTAACATTCGATTCAACTATAAATGCTAAAATTTGGTTTGTAGCAAGTGTGAACATCAGAGACTTCATGAAAATCGTCAAAGAATTTTTCTATGGCGTGAGATTTGGATTCGAGGTCGCATTAGGGTTTTAATACCATTTTTTTTGAGTTATGTAAAAATTTCGATTTCGCCCTCTTGAGTTGACCGAGCTTCACGAGGACTTGGGGAATGGTGGCTTAGGGTATGAACGTGGTAAGACCGAAGTCATAAACTTTCTGGTGACTCGAGGCGTGGCGGCGAAGCAAATTCTGTTCGGTGGGTTCGAGCTGAAGGGTCGAGTAAATAGGCGTATTTTGATTTCGACTTTCGTTCGAAATACTGAGATTTGATCTTGAGTTGGGGGTCGAATTTTGGTTTGTAGGAGGTGTCGAAGGGCACCGGAGACGTGGCGGCGCTCCGTGCACGTGCACGGAGGCGCGAGGAGTATCAGCACGTTAAAGGAAAAAAAATGAAGTAAAAAAAAAGAACTGAGTTGCAACGGGGAGGATAAAAGGAGAGTCTCGAGTGAAGGCACGTTGCCTCTGAATGAACTCGCGTACGCAAGTGTATCCGAGCCATTATAGTTAGGTATTATAAAAAAAAAGAAACAGAGGAACAGGGAAAAGAAGAAGGTTGGGGAAGAAACGTACAGGGAAGGCACAGGAGGAAACTCGAGTCTGACTCGAGTACAAACTTGGGTTTACTCGGGTTTTAGTTAAAACTGGGGTTAGGACCAATAAAAATTTGAATTTTACAATGTCAAGTAAATTCTTGCATTTACAGTTAGCCAATATTGATTTATGCTAAATTAGAAACTTACTTAACAATGTTTTATAATTTAATTAATTCTATAACTAAATAATTTAATTTAAGTTAATATTAAAGCTAGTGAACATTAAAACTTTTTATAACTATAATAAATTGTTTTCCAAAATATAAAGAAGATTTTCAAATAATAATTAAGGTAAATAATTTTTAATGATTTTGAAAAGAAATTAAGAACGATATACAATTTTGTAATTAAGATTTATAAATAAACAGTTAAGTATTTAAATTAATTTTTAATTAAGAAATAATTAATTGAGTTGATTATTAAATTATCCAAATTTAATCATTAATTTATTTAAACCCCATTGGAAAATAAATTAACTATTGTTGTTAACTTATATTGATATCTCTGTTCTGTTTGTGATTCTGTATGATGAAATTGCCATGTTATTGCACTGTGATTATGATTTATTCTGTATTGATGTGAAAACCCTGTTGCCCGTAAAACGGCATTTAAACTTCGATGCGACAGGGAATCGGATTTCATTTGGTTGTCCGAAACCCACATCGAACCTATGAATATTTGTGAATGACATCCACATGTTTTAAAATTTGACACTCACTATTCGAATTAGCCAGGAAAGGACCTTTGTGTCGTATAACCCATTTCGAATATGTGATTCGACGTTATGGATAGCAATTGAAGACCGGTGTTGAAGACCGGGTATTTGCGAGAGCGATAGGATGACCTGTCGATTGACTCTGCACCGAGTTGCTCCGGTATAGAGTTCTCCATATGTGATGGGGAATCCGATCAGGATTGTGGATATCCGGATTGCAAGGACTTCTTTGGAAGTGCCTTCGGTTCTGTTCGATCCCGGAACAGACTTGTATGGATTGTATGTCTGACATTAAAAATTGAGATATAAAGCAGATTTCTTTCAAATATATTTCTGTTGGTGGCGGAGAATTTATTCTTTTAGCTTAACACCCTTCTCTGAGACGTACGAGCTCAGAGGTTATGTAGTTGAAGGTTATCAGCGATATATTCCCAATTTGGTAATGTGACATGCTGAGTGTTGCTGTGAAATGATCATTGTGTTGATCATTTGTGATAAGATCATTTGTTTGATCGTTTATCTTTGTGATCATTTCTATGATCATTTGTTGACCCAAAGCACAGCTTTTGTATAAAGCGTGTTTTTGTGGACGAGACTTCGTCGGACCTCACACCCCGAAATGGTCGAAACAGGAAAGATGCAGCAAGGTTATTGGGGGTAGCACCCCTTAGGGTATGTTGCATTTCCTTCTGGATAGAAGTGGTATCATGGTATGGAGCCCAGATACTTAACTTATGTTGATATCGCATATATATATATATATATATATATATATATATATATATATATATATATATTACTTTGTGATTTGATGCTGGGGCCCCGGTTAAAGGTTGGTTACAACCGGGAGATGGCATACTCGTGTCAGTACTTACCCAGTTAAGGGTAACCCGGCCTTGTGTTGGCAGAGATCCGGTTTGGTTCTCGGGAACGTCCTTCCAGAGGCGTTCTCATGTGGCAATGGGAAGTTCCTTGGCCTGACCATTTGTTGGAAATCCAAAGAAACAATACAAGCCTTGTACGGTTTTAGTTGTATAACTTGTCACCTCAGGTGACAGCTATAGTAGGCATAGTATAATGGTACCTATGCTGGCTAAGATTAATATTCTATTTTCGAAATAATTTACTTCACTATGCACTAGTAATAATATCAAAGAATTCTTTTCTCGTACCAAGCATATTTAACTATCATAAGAAGAAATCTCCTCCAATTCTGCGTTTGCATTGTGTGTGTGGCGGGAGGTCTTATGGTAGTTCCATTTTTAAAAGCATTCCGAAAATTCTTTTATAAATCTTGTTTTATTTAAATGCAACTGTTTTGTTTACTCATACCAGTCCCATGACTGATCCAGAGTTTATTGTTTTCTTTCCTAAACTCTGGATGCCCATTATTTCCACACGGGCAGCCTAGTAGCAGGTTTCTGTATTTTGGAGTAAGCTGTATTTTAGAGCTCTTATCTGGGAGATATCTTAGGAACTTTTGGAGATTTCGGGTGTTAGCTTTTGGGGGTTCGTTATCACCTCTCTCATTTGAGGACCTTTTGGATATATGATCACTGTTATATTATCATGATGTTGTATTTGGAGTTGTGATGTATGTATGTATTATATACTCTGTTGTAGTATGATATTATGTTGATGTTGTAACTGTGATGATATTTATGATATTGATTCTGTTCCGCTATTTTATATTCATCTAATTGTTGTTATAAGCTCCGGCGATGCGAATTTGATGTCGTTTATCGAATATCGAGTTTGGGTCGTCACAAACGTATGACTGAATTTCTGTGAGAACAAGGATGGACTGGTTGAGACATCGAGTATTAAAAAAGGGTAATTTTATAATGAGGTATTTTAATAGTATTATGTGACTTTAAAGGTTTTTCTAAATTTTGAAATTAAGGTGTTGGGATTTTGGAAAATCAAAGGAAATCCAAACTGAAATTATAAAATTAAAAGTCGGGAAATTTAATGAAGTGATTCTTTACAATTAAAGGAAATCGAATATTATATTAAAAGTGAAAGTAAACCAATCGGCTAAATAAATTATTTATAGTGTATGTTAATAAAATTTAAGTTGGGTAAACAAATGGATTGTAAATTAATAATATTTGGTTATAAATTCGAATTGTAAAGAGAATTCGACTTGGATTTGATAATGAATTAAATAAGAAGAGATGTTGTAAAATAAAAATAAAATAGAGTTGGATTGAAAATGTGATGGTTTGAATTACAAATAAAATCTAAGGGTGATTTGAATATTGTTTAATGAAATTTGCAAGAAAATTGGATATAAGAAAAGTGATTATAATAGCAATGGTTTGAGTTGCAAAACAAAACCCAAGTAAATAGAAATAAATCGAGAGTGGCCTTGTATTAATAAAATAAATTCGATAACAAATTGAGTAAGCGAATCAAAAATTTAAAACGGGTTAATTGAGTTAAATAATAAATGGATGAAGTCTGATTGAATAAAAAACTAATTCAAAACTGTGATTGGAATTGGATTAACAGACTAAACCTAAATTTGGTGGAAATTAATTAGAAGTAGTATGTGGTTGGATATTATTTTGATAAATTGAGAAGATGAATTAAAATTAAAATTTAAATGGATGGGCTTACTGAATTTAATGGAAGTTGATTAAATGAGGATCAAATAGAAGTAAACTTAAGTTTGATGTTGGAATAAATTAACGTAAATTAACTTAAGTTTAAAATTTATGGAAGCTTGGCTTCGAATAAGGGTGAAAACCGATTAAATAAAGCTTGGATTGAATTAATTTGGGAATGACTAAAAGTATACAAGAATGGAATGCGTCGAACTAAATGAATGGTTGGTAAATAAATTAGAATGAAATGGAATTAAATTCAGAATGAGTAGAAAATTAATTTAAAGTAGTTTAAAAATGATCAAATAAAATTTATATGATTTTAAGCATTTAAAAAAAAATCTGGCTTCGTTCCTTTTCGAGGACGAAAAGATTCAAAGGGGGAAGGAATGTGATGACCCGGTATTTTAGCAGTATTATTTTAATAAATATTTAATCCAATTAAATGAAATGTAAACCGATCATTTTAAAATGAATATGACTTTTGGAATAATTGTCATAAATTTGTATTTTTGGAAGGAAAAATTGATTTTGAAAATTTAAAATAAATCTCTTGATAATATTTATAATAAATTTATCTTATATAATTAAATTAAAATGCTTACCTTGTTAACATCTAATGTTTGAAATAAAATCAAGGTCCATCAAAATAAAATATAAATATTAAATATAAGTAAAACATACGAATATAATTTAAATATTGATAGTTAGAATATGAATGGAAATAAATATAAATATAGGTAAGTAAACCATATTGAATATAACTTAAATGTTGATAGTTAGAAATTAAGTAAAAGAAAAACAAGGATTAAGTAATTTTGGTAGACATACAACATAACCTGAAAATTGAAAGCACAAATGTATAAAGCTAAAATAAGCATGAAAACAAAGTAGAGGAATGGAAATCAGACAAGGTATAAAGCAAAAACCCGACACAAACATATGTATGCAACTATTCAAATTAGAAAGTTAATAAAAACAAAACATTTTTATACAAGTATCTTCATTTACAAGCCATGTGTCTACCTGCCATATGTATGTCTTCATACAAATATTTAACTATAGCAAACATGATGATAATTATGTAAACTAATTAAGAGACAAGGCATTTAATTGCCATCATCTCTGCCTAATATTTGGTCTATTCAAATATTGACAAATCTTATATTTTTCAGAAGAAAAAAAATCTAATCAATCAAAGCCAAGAGAAGAAAAAAAAAACATTGACCAGATAATACCTCCCTCATATATACTGTTATCTTATACATATATGTATACATCTGAGCCCTTTGGTTCGTTCATAAGATAGAAAACCAGGAAGAAAAAAAGCATCACCTTATAATTCAACTAAACAAAGTAAGGAAGGTTTAAAAGAAAATCAAGTTTGCAGCTCCCAGAAGTTGTTCTCTGTTTACACTTCTTTTTACAAGTGAGTATATCTATCTTTTAAATAGTTCTGAAAATCTATGAATAACTTGAGGAAAGTGACAAATTATGTTGTGATGATGTGATTTTGTTTATACGTTGACTGTGAATACACGTTGAGATATGAAAGTCTGTGTATTCATATAAGTTTTCCTGAATACATATACATTTCTCTGTTCTTACTTACAGAGTTTAACTTTCTGAAGAAAAATTTCATATCTTTTCACTCAAGTAAATTAAAGCTTGGATCTTTGAATAAAGTATGATCATTACTACATAATAACAAATCTAACAAGGGTTATAAGAGTTATAATTTTGTAATTAATTCAAAAACAAGAAAATATAGTGATGATCAGAAATAAGTGAAAAATCGATGTTGTTACATTCAAGTTTTGATTTTAGAATCTGATCCAAATTCGTATATGATGAATTTAGGAAGAACAATCATGATTTTTAAGCTCGTACCCATCGAGGAACCTTGAGATGATCTGTTTTTGCTTATTTGTTGATTTTCGTCGATCAAAGATGAAATCGTCGGCGTATGTGGGTCTGAAGGTTGAGTGAGGTATGAGAATCATTAGAAAAATGATGCTCGAATTTTTAATCCATCGTTGTAGCTAGGGGACGTCAGGTTAGGATTTAAGCACCTGTATATGTCAATGACATTGTTGAGATTCGTGAGACGTTGGCGGGACATGGCGCTCGACCGCGAAGTGTGGAAACGATGAGGGAATTTGTGACGCTGTTCTGGATGGAAGGGTATGGGTTCCGGTGGTTGAGGTTGACGTCGGCAGGGAAAGATGTTGTCTGGGGTTGAATTCTTATTTGTGGTGAAGTGCTTGTTTTTTGATTTTCTGGGTAATCATATGGACTGGGAGATCGAGGGGATTGTTGAGGCCATCGTTGACTGGTCTGGGTATGGGAAGATGGTCGGAGATGGGTGGAAGTGTTTGGAGAAGATTGCAGTGTGGCTCGGTTTCTTTGTCAAGAATATGCAGGGCAGCAGAAGTATACTTATAAACAGATTTATATTTAAACCAAGTTTTTCTGTAAATACAAAAAGAAGAAGAAACTGGAACTGGGGAAAAGGGCAGGAAACTCGTGGGTTACTCGAAGATATGCTCGAGAAAATCATAACATGGCTCGGGTCAGTTTTTTTTTTAAAACAAGTAGGCTAAAAAAAACGTTTTGAAAGGGAAATGATTGTTTAACTTGTCTTAAATAATTTCTTCCTATTTTAAATGTTTCTTTAACCTTTAGTTAAGGAAATGATATGATGGTTTAACTTATGTTTGTTAAGTTGAATTTTAAGACAATTTAAAGATTTAATTTTTATAAATAAAATTAATTGTTAATTATGGGATAACTGTTTAGGGAAGTAATTTTATAGGACAGTTAATTAAGGGCTGATTGGTTAAAGAAACAAATTAAGGGATTAGTAAATTTAATGAGTGTAATTAATTAAAGGATAGTAAATCAATGCAGGTGATTATAAGATAATTAATTAGTGAAGTAATGAAAAGTTAATTACTCATTTATAATTAAGAATAATTACTTATGGAAGTAATTAAGTGGAAGTGGTTAAGGGTTAATCACTTGATATTATTAATTAAAGGATTAACTAATATAATTGGTTTGAGAGTTAATTGATGATGTGATTAATGATTTGTTAAGGTAATTAATTAAGGGTTAATTACTTTATGAAATTGAAGATAATTAATCAAGAATGACTAATTAAAATGGAAAATCTAAGGATGATTGATTAATTTGTTTGTAATTAATTAATGTTAAGTAAGCAGGATTTAAGGGAGGTCAAAAAAATTAATTTAATTTGTTAAATGGTGACTAATTATCTCGCTTATAAATGATTGAATAATTTGAGATCATATGGTGTTGAATTCGAAGAGACCGGAGTCGGGTATTAGAAAATAACTGAAGCCACTTCGAATTTCTATAGATTGGTATGTGAAATAAATAGGCTGGAATGAATGGTTTAAGTAAATTGGACCTTTGAAATCTAAGTTTTGGTACTTAGAAATTTATATGTGGAATAAGTGTTGTCTATAACAAAATTGTGAATTTATAACTTGATACGAGTTACCCCGGGGTTTATATGAGTTTTATACTTTTGTATTCCATGGGTTTACTCACGCTGGTTTCCAGTCTGACCCGGGTGTTACTTTGGTGTAATGCTCGGGTCAGACCGAGTATTACATATTTTCAGGTAGGAACGTTTTGGAGCTCAGAAGGCGAGCTGGATGGCAAAAGCGTATAGAATATTTCCGCTGTATAGTATTGTTGTGTATATTCAGTGTTTGTATATATGTGAAACTCTGATGTATATTAAATGTGGTCGACAGATATAGTATTCTTTTGTCAATTGTTATTATTTATTATTATATTTTATCTGCTGCGAATGTGAGTTGTTGATGTTTCTGTTCTTCTTCTTCTATCTCTTTCTTCTTTTCATAACTATCTGGAATTTTCCAGTGTGAAAATTTCGGGTTGTTACATTAATTAGCAGAATAAATCCCCTTTTTGTATTTTATAGTTTTGGGGTTTGATTATATATCGCAAATGATACGCCACTTTGCATTAGTGATATTTTAACTAATGATGGTAAAGTGTTGGATTTATTTGCATAATCGTGGATCAAGTAAATATCTGTTATTAACTTGAAAAGTTAAATTGAATAATATGCTAACTTGCTTAAGTACCATGGTGATTTTTAAGTCTCCTTCGAATTTAAAAAGCTAGTTATTGATTTGAAAGTTATTTTAAGAATAATTATTTTAATTGTAAGGTTTAAAGATAATTATTATTTAGCAATAATATTTAAAAAGATAATAACTTATTAATAATAATAACATTTTAAAACATAATATATAATTGTTTTAAATAATGTTTAAGTTAATTATTTTATTAATATGATTCTTAAAGGTTATTCCTTAACGAACGTTTAATTATTATTTTAAAGTTATTTAGTTATTGCTTTAGAAAATGTTTTTAATTTTAATTTAATTACTTATTTAATTTAACAATACTTTAATTTTAATTAATTTTAATTAATTATATTGATTTAAGTTATTTAATTATATTTTAAGGGTAATTAAGTTTTATACTAATATTAGTTTAAGGTTAATTAATCATTGTTTTAATAAAGTTTTAATTTAATTAATTAATATATTAATATTGTTTTAAAGTTAACTTGTTAATACAATACTAGTATTTTAAATTAATTTAATACATTGTTAAATAGGCTCTAAAGTATTATTTTAAATAAGATTTGATTAAAATGAAATAGGAGGATGTTGAAATAGTAATTTGTTATGTAAAAATATTTTAAATAACTTATGGTTTATCAAGAGGTCCTTATTGATTTAAAGAGTCTATTAATGAGTTGGATTAAATATAGGAAGAGTTTTATAACTGGCATGGATAATTATAAAATAATTTATAAATGAGAATCTAAGAAGGTGAAGCTTTATAAATGGGATTTGGGATTTATTTAGAATGTTTTATAAAGGGATTGGTGTTTTGAACTTCTCCATTTTAAATGACATTTGGGTTTGATCACTTAAATATGATTTCAAAATAGGAAATCTTTATAAGTGTTCGATGACTATACATATACCATTGTATAAGTATATGGAATAGTTTTTAAGTTTTGAAAGAAAAATGGTTTGTGAATATAGTTATACCATCGAGATAAGTATATGGTTATATTTTCTAAGTATCGAAAATATAGTGGTTTGTGAATATCCTTATCCTGTTGAGATAAGTATATGGAAGTTATTTCAAAGTATTTGAAATATGATTTTAAATTGATGAAAGATTGATTTAAGAGGCTTAGTTATTTCCATGGGAAATATAATCCTTGTTTGGAATGTTTGTTTATTTGATAGTTAAAAAACCAACTATCAAATCTTGGCCTAAATATGCAATCCTTCTTAATTTTGGCGGTAGGGAAATATTTCTTACTTAACACCAAAGGATTTTAACTCTGCAAAAATCTTTGGAAACACAGGATTATAAGGTACAGTTACCAGAGAGGTGTTATACTGTATGTATAAACTTTTTTGTTCTTCTAGGACAAATGATAAGGAAATATATCCACTTAAACAGTTAGGGGTGATCCTCGCTCTTATGAATTGTCTGATTATTTCCTAAAGAACCGATATTAAGCATTTCGAAAATCGGCTTTTGGTTTTATGGAGCACTTGGGGAATAGAAGATTGTACTCATAAGAGATGAATTGAACCCATGACCACTTCGAAAAACATATACGGTTCTATAGAGGAGGTTCGTGATATATTGAGATGTTGGGATCCATGTGTGATTCCGAGACCCATTGGGGTATGAGAATCCGGGTGTGATTCTAGGATCTAATTGAGATATGAGAATCTATGTGTGATTCCAAGACCCGTTGGGGTATAGGAATCCATGTGCGATTCTATGATCTATTTTGATGGCGGTGCGTGAGCTGGAATACCGGATGTAGCCTCATCACCGGACTGACTAAAACCCAAGATAGGAGGCATGGCCTGTAGGGTTGGCAAACCCATAGGGTGCAGTCGGCTCCTCCTAGATGTCACTGATAGTTGTTATGCATGCATGAGGAAATGCATTCGGTCTTAGCAAGACCAGGCATGTTTTTCCTATGGTACATCACTAGGGATGTATGCTGCTTTGGAAGGATATCTTTGATCCTTGTGCAGGAGGACCGTTCCTCGAATTACTGGGGGCACCTCCATGGAAATCCTATACAATTAGCAAATATGCCTTGTTGATTTTCGATTATACACCTAGTATTTTTATGATGTACACTCATAGGCATCACAGCTACTTGATTATTATTATTATTATTTTCCTTAGACATTATTATAATATCGTTAGATTTTTTGATATAAAAGGTTTTGGTTATCGTAAGGTAAAAACCTATCCAAGTTTATGTGCGACGTGGTCTTACGAGATACCTTTGATTTTTAAAGGATTTTATAAGTTGCAATAAATAAAATTCCTTATGATTTGAGTTCTCATGCTGGCTTTACCAGACTGACACGGACGTTGTTTTCCTATAATGCTCGGATCAGACCGAACATATTCCAGGTTTACTTGGATATTTTTGGAGCTTCGGGAGGCGAGCTAGAACCCCAAAGACGTATTCACGTACATGGTTATTTTTCTGAAGCATTCATGCTTGTATTTATTAGCAATTGTAAGGACAGTTTGTTATAAATATCCATGCTGAATAGGTTAGAATGCTCTGAATGATGTCTGTATACACATATATTATAGTTTTGTTTTATGTAAGGTTTGTTATCCAATATAAATTAGTCGTTCCGCTATAAGATTCCGTGTGTGTTTAGTTTCTTCTTGTCTTCTTTGTTCTTTCTTTTCCCTAACTATCCGTCTTTCCACTAAATTTGGATTGGACATGTATGGTTTATTGTCAACTTAAAATGTATGGAAAATTGGGCTGTTACAGATGGTATCAGAGCTTAGGTTGAGCAACACCTAGGCTTTGGTGGGATCGACTCATTTGAGATAGGGTAAGTGAGACCCTAGGATGAGTTTGAGTATATTATATATGAGGCCGCGTATTTGTTAGTGATATAAAAATGTTTTATATCGTGTTTTTTGACCTGTTGAGTGGCTTTAAGAATTCTAGTAAATGCGTTTAGCCATTATTATCGATAGGAATTTTCTAAACACTCGAACAAGGCCAATTGACACAGTATTGTTTTGAAATTTTGGTAAATGGAATAATTTTACCTAAGATTATATTTTATATAAAAGGAGTATCTTTCCCAAAAATTCATTGTAGTTATTCTTGGTTGTGCTTGGCTATTAGGAATGATAGTACTCCGTCATTATCATCTAGGATTTGATCGGTCATGCTCCCTCATTTCTGAGCATTGACTATTATCCATTAATCTATCTTGGATCGTCCTTTTTGAAATCTAGGTTGGATAGATAGGAAATTTAGGAACATTGAAATGAATACCTTGTGAATTAAGTTCACAATTTTAATATAAGGTGTTCATTGATAATGTCAAATTGAAAATTGATTCCTAAAGGTTGTTTATTTGACATAAAAATTGAAAATTTTGGAATAAATATTTTACAAACGATTTTATACAAAGGATTGATTGGATAATAAATTAAGTTTTAATAAATGTTGTTTTATTAAAAGGAAATTTGAATATTGAAACAATATTTTGGAAATGCTTGACTGTAGAAGCTGGTTGTAAGTAAATTGGAATTTTATAAAAGAATTTTATTAAAGAAAACTTAAATATTTCTGAAATAATACTTGAAGAATGATTTATATAAAGCTTGAATGGTTTCAAAATAAATATTTGAGGAATGACTTCCTTTAAAAGGGAGATATTTTATAAATTTGATTTATTAAAAATGTGCCTTATGAATAAAAGGAATTCGAGAGTTTAAATCCCGATGATTTTGGCAAAATGGTTTTCATAGGTAACAAGTTAATAATAGTAATTGAAAATGTTTTTGGGATAAAAACATTTCTAAGTATGAGATTGCTACTGTTAGGATATCACTATATTATTGCTTTGATAAAACAAATTTTGATTTGATTCCAAAAGTATGATTTGATTTATCATAGGGTAGATGTGTATATAATCATTTTAAATGATCTTTGGAAAAGGAAATAATAATTTTATTCGACATAGCTTTGGATCTTAAATGGGTTTTTGGTGTATCAATATTTTGAAAATAGTTTGCTTAGAAATATATTTGAATATCAATATCTTTGAACAGGAGTTTTGTAGAAAAAAGGGCATTTCTTTGGATTGGTTTGGGAATAAGTCCCGATTTGTTTTGTGGTAATGGGAATAATCTTCTAAGTGAAGATCGGACGTTCACTTAAGCGAACAGTATTGTGCACTTAGCAAATTATTCTCTTTGTCATCATACGGTCGGAGCGAGTTCTAATTCGAGCGAATCCAAAGCAAATTGGAATTGGATATTTTGTTGAAATATTTCGCTGGAAGTATACTTATGATTTTATTTCAAAATGGGTTTGAAAGAAAGGAGTGATTCTTAGTTAACTAGTTCGAGTGGCTCGAAAATAACTAAAAATGGGTAAGAGATATGTTCGGACTGTAAACGTTCCTCTAGAGTATTATCCTTATAATAAGGAATATAATAGTGTTTGGCAGTTCCCTATTCCTTGGTATAATTTTAGGGTTACTTGGGCTAATTATATAGGAAATATATCTATATATATAATGTCATTTCAAAAGTTTTAAAAATAAACATCCAAGTATTTGGCCCTTAAGTTTCCAAAATATATGGTATCGTTTCAAAATGGAGTTTTGAATAATTCTCGGGTGTTTAAATTTTTTAAGTGAATTCAAAAATAAAAGTTGGAATTATTGTTTTGTATACCCTTAGGGAATGATGGGGAATTTTATAAGCTTGATAACTTAAGCCATGTTTTATGAAATTTTTTCCTAAATAATTTACTTGTAATAGATTTGGTATTACAAATAACCAATTAAAATAAGTACATAGAATGGATATAGATAATTTCTCTCTCCATATAGTTTTGACCTAATATTTGAGTACAAGGCTTTGAGGCGTTTCACTCCTTTCCAAATAAGGATCTATTACTTGATTTTGACGACGAACACTTGATGAGGGTTCTTGATATGGAACGAAAGTTTTCTATCATAGCTACAACTATGTAAGGAGAGCAGAGGTTCCTAACCGGGACCTGATCAAGGTCCGTAGTAGTAAATCGGGTGAGCGATACTGGTTTGGAAGTAGGGTCGTGTATTAGTAGAGATCGAATCTGATTCTATATATAAATGATCTACGAACATCATGCGGGCTTATGAATAATATTGAATGTACTTGTGCTAAAATTTCAGGGACGAAATTCTTTTAAGAGAGGAGAGTGTAACAACCCGTATTTTGGGTCTTAAATTTGAATATTTAATTTATTTAAATACTAGGATTTGAATTTAAATTATGATAAATTATCTATCTCAAATTTAGACTTGATTTCCAATGACATACTTTAAATTTAGTTTTAAGAATTTTTCCATAATTTTTAATTCGAAAAATTGTAAATTTTTGTTCGACGTATTTTACGGCAAAAACTGACATTTTAAAACTTTGCAGAATTTAATAAATTGTCTGTTTTATTTTAATTTTATCATCGGGTAACATTGTTAGACACAATCGTACTATAGCTTTTGTCGTTCATAGCTCGGATGCAGACGCACTGTAGGGTAGCCGGGGACCAAAATCTATTCAAAATCATACACAGTACACTGCCCTTTTCCTTCAAATCACAATACTTCACTTTTCCCTCCAGCAACCATTTTGTCTCCTCAGCCGCCACTGTCCACCATTGTCTCCTTCCATCTGTAGCCATTTTGACTCATCGTCTACACATGAAGTTGATCAGGCATATATATATATATATATATATATATATATGTATGTATACATATATATGCATAAGCACATGTACAAAGAGCTTGATCTTTTCCTTCTTCTGCATTTTGCTCTGTTCTTGTTTAAGAAACCAAAACCAAACATTTCTCAACATTCAAAAATCAAATACTCCCAATCCACCCAGTTTCAACCCAAACGTCCAACACGAAATTAGTTCGCCATCGAGTATAGTTATTTTTAAAAATAGTTCGGGAGTTTTCGTCAAGTAATGACTGGGTTATCGCCTAAAATCAGAGAAAGAATAATATTGTTCCCAATATTCAAAAAAAGATTTCTCTCAATCTATGTCAATTACTCGACGCCACTAGTGTCGTGGGTTTGTACGGCAATGGAGAATTTTGGTGAAGTTTCGGCGCGATTCCACGTCGATGATCATGGATGGTCGAAAATAGGTTTTAGGTTCGTCAGAGCATGTGGCAACGATCGACGAATCAGAGAGTGGCGTTGGGTTCACGAAGGAGTGAGCTATGTCGTGGCAAGTTTTGGTGGATTTCGATAATAAAAAATGTTGCATAAATGGGGGCCTGTATGCGTTGTATTCTCGGATAGAGGATGTCGGGTTCGCTTGGGGGGCCACGTGTTGGATGGTGTAGGTTGCAATGGAGAGAGTGGGAGGAAAGAGATGTGTTGGTGCTCTCGGCAAGTTGGATAGGGGCTAATTCGCTTGTGCACGTGCATTATATGCACGTCATAGTGCCGCCTGGGTTCGAAAATGGCATTAGAGGAAGGGAGGAGGAAGAATCACTATTGAGGGTGCATGTTGGAATGGCATGGGCTTAGCCCATTTGCGATTTTTTGGTGAGAACATTTTTATTTCTTTTATTTTTTAGATAATGATGCTAAGTTTAAAAATGTGATATATAGCTCATTTTAAATCCAATTGATCGTAAATTTTTGCTTTATGCTCGTATCGACCAGTACAACATTGTAGTGTATCCTATTGATAGCTTTATACATGTAAAAATTAAGACATATTTAAATAGACAGGATTTAAATCACGCTATTTTAATAATAACGTCGATTAAAATTAATATACCTTAAATATTGGTGTTATTTGGCTAAATAAATTAGTGTTGATATAAATTGGATTGAATATGGTAACATTGGTTTAACAGAATAAAACACCATTCCGCTAATTAAGTTAATTTGGCAATTAATTAGTAGAATAAATCTCCGTTCTGTTATTTTATAGTTTTAGGCGTTTAATTATACATCGTTAATGATATGCCACTTTGCATTAGTGATATTTTAACTAATGATTGTTAAGTGTTGGATTTATTTACATAACCGTGGATCAAGTAAATATCTGTTATTAACTTGAAATTTTAAATTGGATAATATGGTAGCTTGCTTATGTACTATAGTGATCGTTAAGCCTCCTTCGAATTTGGAAAGCTAATTATTGATTTGAAAGTTATTTTAAGAATAATTGTTTTTATTGTGAGGTTTAACGATAAATATTATTTAGTACTAAGATTTAAAAAGGTAACAACTTATTAACAATAATAATATTTCCAAAGATAATTTATAATTGTTTTTAATAATGTTTGAGTTAATTATTTTATTAATATGATTCTTAAAGGTTATTCCTTAATGAATGTTTAATTATTATTTTAAAGTTATTTAGTTATTGTCTTAAAAAATGTTTTAATTTTAATTTAATTACTTATTTAAAATGATTTAACAATACTTTAATTAAAGTTCATTAAATTATATCGATTTAAGTTATTTAATTACACTTAAAGGATAATTAATTTTTATATTAGTTTAAGGTTAATTAATTATTTTTTTAATAACGTTTTAATTTAATTAATTTGTATATTAATATTATTTTGAAGTCAGCTTGTTGATATGATAATAGTTTTTGAAATTAATTTAATATATTATTAACTATATTTTAAAATATTATTTAAATAAGATTTGATTAATATGAAATAAAAGGATGTTTAAATAGTAATTTTTTATTTAAAACTATTTTAAATAACTTATGGTTTATCAAGAGGACCTTATTGACTTAAAGAGTCTATTTATGAGTTGGATTAAATCTGGGAAGAGTTCATAAATGGCATGGATAATTATAAAAGGATTTTTAAATGAGTTTTAAAGAACCCGAGAAGAGAAGTTTAATAAACGGGATTTGGGATTTATTAAGAATGTTTTATAAAGGGTTTGGTGTTTTGGGTTTCACCATTTTAAATGACATTTGGGTTTGATTGCTTAAATATGATTTCAAAATAGGAGATCTTTCTATGTGTTTGGTGAATATACTTATATCATTGTAGAAGTATATGGAAAAGGTTTTTAAGTTTTGAAAGAAAAATGTTTGTGAATATAGTTATACCATTAAGATAAATATATGGTTATATTCTCTAAGTATCGAAAATATAGCGGTTGGGAATATACTTATCCTGTTAAGACAATAATATGCAAGTTATTTCCGAGTAGTTGAAATATGGTTTTAAATTTATGAAAGATAAATCAAAGAGGCTTAGTTATTTCCATGGAAAATATAATCTTTATCTGGAATGTTTGCTTATTTGATAATTAAATAGCACACTATCAAATCATGGCCTAAATATGTAATCCTTATTAATTTTGATGGTAGGAAAATATTCCCTACTTAACACCGAAGGATTTTAACTCTGGAAATATCTAGAAGAAGCACGAGGATTATATGTACAGTTGCCATCGGATGTGCTGTACTGTACGTATAAACTCGTTTTGTTCTTCTAGGACAAATGATAAGGAGATCCTTCCACTTAAACGGTTAGGGGATGATCCCTGCTCTTAAATTGTTTGATTATTTCCTAAAGAACCAGTTTTGAGCATTTCAGAAATGAGCGTTTGGTTTTGTGGAGCACTGGGAAATGAAATAGTGTATTTGTAAGTGATGATTCGAACCATGACTACTGTGAATACCATATACAATTCTATGGAGGAGATTCATGATATATTGAGATGTTGGGATCCATGTGTGATTTCGAGACCCATTGGGGTATGAGAATCCGGGTATGATTCCAAGATCTAATTGAGATATGGGAGTCTATATGTGATTCTGAGACCCGTTGGAGTATTGGAATCCATGTGGAATTCCGTGATTGATTTTGATGGCTATGCATGAGCTGGAATGCCGGACGCAGCCTCATCAGTGGGAATGACTAAAACTGGAGATAGGAGGCATGACCAGTAAGGTTGGTAAACCCATCGGGTGTAGTCAGCTCCTCGTAGATGTCAATGATAGTTGTTATGCATGCATGGGGAGATGCATTTGGCCTTAGTGAGACCATCCATGTTTTACTTATGGTACGTCACTAGAGATTTATGCTGCTACGGAAGGATATCTCTGATCCTTGTGTAGAAGGACCGTTCCTCGAAGTACTGAGGGCACCTCCATGGAAATTCTTGTAACATCCTCCTATTTGGAGTCCCAAAACTAACGGCTATGTATGCTGTAGTCATCCATAGTTAATAATCCTCGACGACCAAATACAGCGATATTAGATACATTGATACACAATAACACAAGAATATGAAAAAAATTAAACGGCAAAACAAATTCTATATTCCATTTCAAATTATTCCTAGTTGATTACATAATCCTAATTTGCAAACCACGTTCAGATAACATTAATTATTACAGAATATGCCAGGTGCAGCATATGAAGATGCCCCCTTGATAGATCAGAGTATATAGATAGGAAAGAAAACTATTTTCCCTTACAAACAAATACAACGAAAATAAAAGAACTCTAATAACAAGCTTGCCTCCTGCACGTTCTCGGAAGCTTTATTCGTCTAAAAGAAGACCTGGAAACCTTAACTCTTAAACAACTCAAAATCAATTGAGTACCCGAGAGTTTAAAGGGAAAAGAAAAAGCCCGAGTTAGACATAAAGCCTGGTATGAATAATAATTACCATCTCAAACCATTTAGATATCTAGCGAAACCACGCTGCTTAGCGGAACGAATTTTCCCCTTGTAAGTATCCTAAAACATTTATAAAACAATATACTGTGGTCCTGCATCCACAATGGTTAAAACATAGTATTTTAAAACATTATGATGATATGCAAAACATATAAATCAATTTTGGATTATCCATCCCCATTCATTCCGACTGTCTGTCTCAATTATAGTTTCTAGGGTTACTATTAATATGTTAAATGTTAAACTATATGTCCAATTACTTAGTTTTCATGGAATCACTAAGAACCTATTGGTAACTCTAATATCTTATTTCTTATCCTAGTTTTCATGGGATAACTAGGAACCTATTGGATGACTATCAATATCTTAATCCGGATATAGTTTTCATGGGCTAACTACAAACCCATCGGCCCATGCCAGTGTCAAATAGTAGTTTTCATGGGGTGACTATGAACCTATTGGCCCCTGCCAATATTATATTATTTTCATGGGCTTACTGTAAACCTGTTGGCCCCTGCCAATATCAATAATTAAGAATTTAACATATGTTAAGTTTTACTCACTTTTGGGTTAACCTAACTGGTTATTTTGCCCTTTCCCCAAAATATAGTTATGTGTTAATAACCTTGTGAATATCATTTCCAAAATCTTTATTTATGCCATGGTTATTACTTTAAATTGAGACTGGGTTTATGTTTTGAAACCATAAAAACATATCTTTTGAAACCTCTAGATAGCCTCCTTCGAAAGCAAAGACTTCTTTTCAAAACATTGTATAAAATATGAAATGGCTTTGGAAATGTAAAAGAACCATCCAGCGTGTTATGAGCGTTTAGTTGTTAAAGAGAAAGGGATCATATATTGTCATACTCTCTGCTAATACCGAAAACTAATTTAACAACTGTGCACATGGTGGAGATTCCAGAATGAAGTAGGATGGTTTCGGGAATGATTCCGTATGAGGTATTAACGTTGCCCCGACTCCCTCGAGTTAGCTTGATGTGACTAAAACATGAGCCACGCCAGGCCAAGTGAGGTCGCACCTCCGATCGGACATGCTTCTTTGATACCATATTATGACTTGTGATTGATTTGGTAGCCACCCCTCGATTTGATTATGGGAGTGTGTTCCGAGATGGGCGGTAGTAGCTGCTATGCATTACGATCAGTCTGGATTCGCAAAACGATAGTATCTTACCCCGAGCATTACCTTATGTGCCTTGTCACATGCCTTATCGACGCCCATTACGAGTTTGGTTTGTACCGTACCTATGTAGTACCCACTAATAGCCCCCCAGTTTATGGAGAAATTACGGTACTGTATAGACTACAGGGATATATATAAAATGTGTTAAGGGGGATATGGATAACGCCTTAACACTATTTTAATACTTTACTTTACTGTAGACACTATTATAATAGCATATTGTACTACGTTTGTAGATAGTTTAACAGATCCTTAGGAGATGGAATCCTTAACATCTCTTGAGTTATTACATGCACATTTGACACTAGATAAGAGATGTCAAATCCCGTAAACATCTCTGAAGCCGTCACACTCATATTTATTTACTGTTGATTTAACTTACACAAGATCTTTTAGTTCCGACTCGAGTGTTTTGTCTTTTCATTATGCTCGGGTCAGTCTGAGCTTTTCAATGTATTGAAGACTATTTTTCTGGAAGACGAAGATAAAGACTTAGTATATTATCTATATCATTTCAATTGTGTTCCAATGCATCATGTTGTTCCGCTGCATTATTTATTTATTTCTACTGTATGTAACTCTGATCTTTATTGTAAAAGTGTAATCAAATGTTATTTATAAACTGCTTCATGAACTGTTATTTGATTATTATATTTTACCATTCCATTGTGAGATTCTGTGTTTTTTTTATTTCTATTTCTTTATCTTCGTTTTCTTTTACCACATAACAATCCTTTTTTGAATGGTTTGAGTCCGGCATGTGTGGTTTATTGTCGATTTAAAATGTCCAAAAAGGTGGGTTGTTACACCTTCGATTCCATCACCTTCGAAACCCTCAACCCTTTCGAAAGCAATCAGGAAAAAGGCTTAGGTCAAAACAGAAGTGACCCCTTCAACAACATAGATGACTTCAATGCAGTCGAAAGGGGAATTAGCGGCTTGGTTTCAACTTGGTCAAAACCAGTCCTTTTGAAAGTTCTTATTTAAGGAAAGAGGTACTCCTTCAGAAGAAAATACTTTAACACAACATGACAACCTTCTTTGAAAGCTACTTATAAAACCTTTTTGAAAGCATATGTTTTGACTGTGTCGAAAGCTTCAGGTAAAACAAGGCATGATTTAAACTTTTGAAATCAAAGTAGGGTTTCGACCCCACCGAAAGCTAACTTTCAACACCAAGGCTTTTGCTCTCCTTCCAATCCACTACATACAATCTACGTGATATCTTGTGCATTGTTTTTGAAACTATGGTGGTTTCAACTGTGTTGGTTTCGATTGGCACGAGGCGGAGTCAATGGAGTTGAAAGGCGCTTACTAATGAAGGCGGAACACCTTTTTCTAATTTAAAGCCTTTTTCTAATTTAAAGGCTGAAATATAGTAACTTTACTAATTTCGTTTTAACAACTTGCCTATTTGTAAAACACTAATTGGCTGCCATAAAACTTTTCAATACTTTACTTTTAAAACTGCTGCAATTATTCAGATCCAAATTCAAGGATTTTAATGTTAAAACCTTTCCATATAACAAAATCCGAAATCTGCATAAAACCCTTCTTTTAAAATAATTTATTTCTCCTTGTAATTCAATTTGGAAAAATCCCCAAAAATCATAGAAATTCTATTTCCTCATGTAATCAAACATATTAAAAATTTAGACCCAATTTCATCCTGAAATATTCAAAATATATTTTGAACTCGATTATATCACATTTTCCATTAAAATTCATAATAAAAATTCCATAGCTTGAAAAATTCTGAAAATTTAAAACCATCTCCAAAATCATGTTTTACTTAACAAAATAAATAAATTCCATGGCGATCTGAAATCATAGATTATCGGTTTTACATCAAAACCGTGCAAAGTAATATGCGTATGAATTAAAATAAATCATCATAATATAACTCAAGCATATCATCATCCATTTTATAATGAAAAACGAATTTAAATCATAAATTCAAAACCATATAATCATAGAATAAAAATAGAGATGGTATGAGATTATTATTCACCTTAAACTTGATAAGAAATTTGAGATTTGTTGTCGATTAATCTCCTCTAGCTTTAGATCCTTAGCTTTTGGTAAATTTCTTCATTTCTTCCTTGCTAAGGCCGATTTAGGTTTAAATTTTTGTATATGTGTTTGTGATCATGAGAAAAACGAAACGTGAATGGACAAAAATGAGAAGTTATAGTCGTGTATAATAAATTGGCTAATTTACTAATGTGCCCATGTGTAGTTTAATTAACCAATGAACCAATTAAAATCCCATTTATCTTTGTAATAAGCATGGCCCTATAATTTATTCAAATCTCAATCTCCTTATTGTCATTATTCTATTTAACTTATCTAATTAAATTTCCTGAATAATGCTATCAAAAATCAGGGATGTTACAGACTCCCCCTTTAAAGATTTCGTCCTCGAAATTAGTAAGGACTAAATACTAAACATAGCAATCTTTTGTAACAACACCTAACAAACATATTTATCTAACCGACTAGCAACTATTTATATAAATCTAATATTGACATATCCTCAAAGAAGATCGGGATAAGTATCTCTAATCTTGTCATCTGTCTCCCAAGTATAGTCCTTCTCGTTGTTGCTCCATTGAACTTTCACTCACATGAATGTCTTGTTCCTTAATCTTTTCTCATCTCTTGCTACAACCCGAACTGTTTATCTAAAAGAAGTCAAATTAGGCTCTACCATTAAGTCATCCAACTCTATCGAGGGAATAGTAGTCACTGGATCAGGTACATACCTACGAAGATGAGACACATGAAATACATTATGGACACCAACCAAACTGCTTGGCAACTCTATCTGTCCTTGACTTTCCAAATCATATCATACCCATCATAGGTGATACCTTGATGAAAACCTTATCGCTAACTAAGAATTCTTGGTCCTTACACCCCTTATCTGCGTAACTCTTCTGTCTTGACTGAGCTTTCTTTATCCTTCCTTGGATTAACTCAATCTTCTCTGACGCCTTTCTAATAAAATCTGGACCTAAGACTAATCTGTCTTTAGTCTCTGACCAACATGCTGGTGATTTGCATGGCCTTCCATACAAAGCTTCAAACGGTGCAATTCCTATACTATTATGGTGATTATTATTATAGGAAAACTCAACCAAATATTGGTGATCCTCCCAAGATCCACCAAAGTCTAATACACAAGCTCTCATTAAATCTTCGAGTGCCTTATTAACTCTCTCTGTCTGCCCATCTATCTGATGGTGATGCATAGTATTCATATTAAGTTTGCTGCCCATCACTTCCTGTAGACACTTCCAGAATTCACTAGTGAACAAAGCACCTCTACCATCGACTATACTACTAGGAACTTCATGCAGTCTAACTATGTTTTTCAGGAACAACTTAGCTAAAACATGTGCCGTTCTGGTTGACTTAACTGGAATGAAATTGGCGCTCTTGGTCAATCTGTCCACTATAACTCAGATACTTTCATTACCTCTATTTGACTTTGGCAATCTGTCTAGAAAATCCATAGATATCGAATCCCATTTTCAAATTGGAATCTCTAAAGGTTGTAGCAATACACTTGGTTTCTGATGTTCAGCTTTCACTTGTCGACAGTTTCCATACTTCCTAACCCACAAGCCAACATCCCTCTTCATGCCTTCCCAATAGAAGCTCCTCTTCATATGCTTATACATGTTGGTTCCTCCAGGATGAATCATAAACTTGGATCAATGACATTCTCCAAGAACTTCTTTCCTTAGGCCCTCCACCTTCGGAACACACAACCGTCCCTTCTTTTTTAGCCACCCTCTTAGGTCAAGGATAAAATTCTCTATATCATCAATCTCTATTCCAGCCTCAAGTCTTATGATCCTTTCAGCTAATACTATTCTTCTGCTTAGAAGTAATTTTCTAAATCAGTACCGGTCGAACTTCTAAACAAGACAATCTGGCGGAACTCTGACTAGAACAAGCAGTTGATCATAACTGCACATCGCAACTGGCTAAAGCTTCTAAATCTTTTCACTTCGCCAAAATAGCTAACACCACATTTTGATGTTTCCTATTTAGAGCATCGACCACTTTATTACCTTTACTTGGTGTATACTCTATACCAAAATCATAAGCGGCCAAAAACTCCAACCACCTCTGTTGTCTCATATTCAACTCCTTCTGAGAGAATAAATACCTTAAAGACTTATGATTAGTATACAATTCGAATCTCTCCCTTAAGAGATAATGTCTCCAAATATTCAATGCGAAGATCACAGCTGCCAATTCTAAATAATTACAAGGATATCTAACTTCATGCGGTCTAAGCTACCTATATGCGTAGGTAGTGACTTTACCACTCTACATCAACACCACTCCTAATCTAGTTCCACGTGCATCAGTATACACCACGAATCCTTGGTTTCCTTCTGGAACCACTAACATTGGTGCATTGGTCAACAAATGCTTTAACTTAAGGAATGCCTCCTTACATTTGTCGGACCAAAGAAACCTCTCCTCCTTCTAGGTCATCAAATCTACAAAGAAAGCAGGTGCATTCGTCAATCCGAATGGCATCACCTACCACTCATATGAACCATATCTAGTTTGAAATATTTTCGAAGGAGTACTATCCTCTGTCGCTCTTAACTGAGGGAAACCGATCGCCAACTCCAATTGGGAAAACACCCTGGCTCCACTCAACTAACCAAACAGATCATCTATTTTTGGAAAAGGATTCTTATTCTTAATTGTCCTTTTGTTTAACTTACGATAGTCAATACACATCCTTAACTTCCCATCTGGCTTCTTTACAAACACCGCGGTCGCTTCCCAAGGCGAACTGCTTGGTCTGATAAAATTACTTCATTCTAGATCCACTAGTTGCACCTTCAATTCCTTCATCTCGGTTGGTGTCATCCTACTAAGTGGTTTACCTACATGGTACAAGATCTATTCTAAACTCAACAGCTCTTTTCGGGGATAGTTCAGTAACAAGCTCAAGATGTCTGGAAACTCCCTTGCTATTCGAACCCGACTTAACTCATTTCTTACCTCCATAGCATTAAGCATGGCACTAACACTCCGGTCAGTATTCTCTACCGAGAATATCAATCGGTTATGACTATCGGGGTGTCTCAGTGATATTTTTCTTCCTGGAAAAATATTCTAACCTCATAACTACCCTACTAATCCATACCCAAAACGATCCCGAAATCCACGATATTAATAACATACAAACTGCATGCAAATTTATGCCCCATCAAATTAAGTTCTAACTGGTCACATCTTAACCCTAGAGTTGCATCCCTCCTATTGGATTTGCAACCCTTAAGGAAGTAATAAGGTAAGTGGGTTCTAGACATAATCTATCAACCAAACACTGAGATATAAACCAATGTGATGTACTGGTATCAAAAAGTACTCTAACTGAAATACTCTGAATCAAAATCGTACCTTCCATCACAGTCTTTCCTTTATCTGCTGCAGTAAGCCTAGCTGATCCAATAACAAAGACCTTTCCTTTGTCCTCCCTAACTGGATCTTGACATTGATTCTTGTAATGTCCAACTTGATCGCATTTGAAGCATTTCACATTCTTCTTAATTGCAGCTATCTTCCTATTCCCTGACCGACATTCATTAGAAAAGTGACCTTTCTTGTCACACTTATAGCAAACTACCTTAGCCTTTGACTTCTTGGTAGTATCTCCCTTCTAGATTCCCTTCTTCTTAAAGAACTTCCTTTTCTTCCCCAGAGAACCTCGAGTTTCCACTGACCTCTCTTTAGCTAAATCAGCAAACAACTCCTCATGGCGAATGGCCATCTCCACCACTATATTACAAGGATCGTAGGCATGTGTCATGGTCATTCTTGTAAGCTCGGGCCTCATTGCGCGAATGAACTTCTCATTCCGTTTGATGTCAGTTTCTATAATAGCATATCCATATCTAGAATGTAGCATACTCGACTGCAGACATTTCTCCTTGCAGTAAATCCATAAACTTCCTCATCAGCTCAAACTTGGTAAACTCTGATACAAACTTCTACTCAAATCTCGCTTTAAAGTCAACCCAAGTTAACTGCTCTTCTGGAACTCCGATAGTGACACTATTCCACCAATGTAGTGCTAACCCCTACAACTGCCTAGAGGAAAGCCTTCTCTTTAGTTCATCATTCAACCCAAAATTAGAAAATATACACTCATAATGCAACAACCAGTTCTGAACTTCTATGGCACTTTCCGTTCCCAGGAATGGCTTCCCACCCAATCTTGTGTAATCTCTACTCAACAATGCAATATTCCCAACCGGAGGCATAGGATTAGCACCTTCCATAACTCCTACCGTAACTCCAACTTGCATCAAACCAACAAAGAACTGCTACATCACACCCAGATCTACTGGTGGATTTCCAGCACCCACATTGGCTTTAGCATTTTGGTTACTAGCATTAGCCAATCGACCTGGGTTTCTCCTAGTAATAGGTTGATCATTTCCATTTGTTGTGGTGCTTCCTCCATCAACGTTTTCTCTTTTGTTTCTTGCTTCCGTATCTCCTTTCTTGTAAATCTGCATATGAGCTTTAGTAAGATATAGAAGAATGGTCTAAGAGAGCAGGGTATACGTACTTATATATATAACTATATATATAAGATACAAGTATGTTACTGTAGCGTTATCCCAAACTCCAATCTTATTATCTGATTCATTGGATTATGATTGGAAAATCCTTTAGGTTTAAGTTTCTTTTAAAGTTTCATAAACGTCGCGATGATACCAACTTGCAACATCATCCTATTTAGAGGCCCAAAATTAATGGTTATGGATGCTGTAGTCTAAAATATATTTTAACTTAAGTTTGAATATTAATTTAGACTAAAATAAAGTTATAAAAATGTTGTTTTATTTCTTTTTAAAATATTAATTAATAAATGTGATTTGTAAATTTAATATGAAAGTTAAAATACAACTAACTAATGAAACACTTATTCATATAAATAACAAGTAATTTATAATCTCTTTTATAAATTTATTTTAAATGATTAAAAATATTATTCTCAAATGATTGATTTTTATATTGTTTTTATTTATAATAATACTTGGTTTTATTCTTTAAAAATTATTTATATATATATATAACTAAGTATTAAAGAACTAATTAATTTAGTTTAAAACTTTCATTAACACTTTAATTAAAAATACTAATAACTTAAAGGACAAATGTAAGCATCTTAGAACATAATTAACATATGTAGTTTAAACACACAAAGATATCAACAAATGTTAAAATTCAAGCCAAGTGTCAAATTTGCGTTTTTATTTTCTTTAATTTTTAATTTATCATAAATATTGTTATATAAACTTGCCTTCTTCCCTTTTCTATTTTTTCTTCTCATCTTCAGTTCTAAAACAAAGAATTCTTTCAGCTGAAACAATACTCAAATCAAGTGCATATCCCTGATTCATTTTCAATATCCTGCATTTCATTTTCAAGCAAACCTGAGAATTTTTTTCCTACATGCAACAATCTGTAACCATCCTCATCTTCAAATGCAAAAAACCTTTTCCTCCTTCAAAATTTTTTTGTAACATTTTCATCCTCAAACCTGAAAATCATTTCTTATTCAAATGCATATCAATCCCTGATCCACTTACAAAGGCCTACATTCATTTTTCAAAAACCTGAAATGATTTCCTGCATTTTTTTCTTCTAGAAATCAAGAAAAGCTTGCATTCATTCAAAATCTGAAAAGTTAAGCTACCTGCATGTAAAACCTGGAATTAAAGCAATTTTTCAAATGATTTAAAGACTGTTCAAAATCAGGGAGCAAAAGTTTTAAAAGCATTCAAGCAGGATTGCAAAGGATTCAGGAACTTTTCAAATCTGGAAATTTTGCTCTGCTCTGCATTTTTAAATTAGGTGAGTAGCTTTATTTAAAAAAATTCAGTATAAAATCAGGTTGCATGTTAGTTGTATGAAATAAATATTTTTGTTAATGTTTAATTGTTGAATGCTCTTATGTATGTTGTATATATACCTGTGATATCTGTATGTCCTCTCTGTTTCAAAAATTTAGTTTCTTGTTTTAATTTAAATTCAAAACTTCTAGTTTTGACTGTGTTAAAACTTAAGACTCAAAGTATACTCATTTGTTTTATCACATACTTTAGACTAAATTTTTTACTTAAGATACAAACTATTGAATTGTTCTTGGAATTTGAAAAAAACAAGCAAGTTAGAAAATAAGCAAAAACTCAAACATTACAAATTAATGTTTCAGGGTTATAAATCAAATCATAATACAAAAGCATGATTTTTAAAAACAATATTACAATTTTTAGTGTTAATTTCAGAGAGCAGTTTTCTTTTGACTGTGGTATGAGCTTTGGGGCATCTCTGTTGCCACAAGTTGTTTGAGGTGACGAGATTGTTCCTGGAGGAGGAGGAGGAGTTTTCGGAGATGATGGGAAAATTATTGGATTGGGTTTCCTTTCATTTTTGAGGTTGTGATTGGGATGTGAATTCTTGAACCCTAGTTTTCTGGGTTAGGGAATAAGCGATCATTTCGGCATGCATAGTTGATCGAGTTCAGCTATTTCTTGGGTATTGGTAGATGGTGAGTTGCCGAAGGCTTCGCCGAAGTTTGAGTGGCAACGGTGGCTGGAGACATGAGAACATGGCGTTGACAGGTTGGGTTGTTTTGGTCCTGTTTTGTTTCTAGGTTTGGTAATGTGATCTCGATCTTGAATTCGAGCAAGTAATGTTTGGGTTGTTGTTTGGTTGGCTTGAGATGTTAATTGTCGACTGTGGGGTGATCGTGTGGTTGGCCAGTGATGGCCGGAGCCGCTGTACATGTGCACGGTGCCCTTTTTTTGGTGAACTTGGTGTTGTTAGTTGGGGTGTTGCAGGTTTGATAGCCTTAGGATTGTCTAGGGTAAATCTAAATTTAACTCAAAGACGTAATAGTTTTGTCCCGAAGTAAATGTAGGGGAGGCTCGAGTACAACTGTTGTTTCAGGTTTTATATTAAAACAGAAAATATGTTTCTGTTTTTTTTAAAATTTAAAGTAAAGTTTGAATAAACTGGAATTTAACTTAGGATTTAAAACCTGAATTTAAATATGAATTCAAATAGTTTGAATCCTGTTTTTTGTAATTGAATTTTTGAAAAATTAAGTTGGTTTTAAATAAAAACATAATCCTGTTTCTGTTTTGAAAATTTAAAGGAAAATTTTAAATGTAAACTAAAACTTAAAATTAGTTTGAACCTGAGTTTGAAATCTGATTTCAAATTGGTTTGAATCTAAGGTTGAATAATTCAAATTTGATATTTAAATTTAGTTTAGCAACTTTTAAAGTATAAAAGAACATTGGTTTTGAATTTAAACTGTGAGTTTTAAAATTTGAAATAGAAATTTAAAATAAGTTTAAATCCAGTTTTAAAGATCTGGAATTTGGTTTGAATCAGTTTTTAAATAAAATAAGTTTTTAATTTAATTGGTTCTAACTATTTTAGGAATGGTTAAAGAAATTGAATTTTAAAATGAAGATGGAAATGTAAGTAAAGCTTTAAAGTTTTAAGTTTAAATCTGGAATACAAGATTCAAGCTGTATTTCAGATTTGAAATTTAAAAGAAAATTTTAATTGAATTTGTTTTTAAAATAATTTTGGAATGTTTAAAGTGTATTTTTAACTAATTTGAATTTAAAGATGCGTTTGGTTTAAGATCTTTTAAGCTTATTTTATAAAATGGTTATATCTTTAACATAAGAGATAAAAAGATTTTAAATGTTTTAAACCTTGTTTAAATACATTTGTATTCATTTTAAAATCTTAAAATTTTAAAATGAAATTAAAGTGATATTTAAAGTAAATTTGAAACAAAGTGTTTTTAAATACTTTATATAAGTAAGAAATGTTTTCTTAAATTAAGTTAGAACTTAAGAATTTGGATTCATTAAATTATTAAGTTAATTTAAATAGGTAATTAATTATTTAATTAGTTAATAATATGGATGATTAATTAAGTAATTAAGAGTTTTTAAATTGATTAATTAAAGACTTGAGATTAATTAATTACGATTCATTAATATGTAATTAAGGGTTATTAATTAAATTTTAATTAATGATTAAAGACTAATTAATCGAGTGATTAAGGATTAATTAAGTTGTAGTTTACACTTAATTAATTTAATAATTAGTAATTAATTAATTGTAATTAAATATTAATTTGTAATTAATAACGGTTAATTTGAGAGAAGTAATTAAAGATTTGTTAATGAAGGTCATTAACTTAAGATTATTTAATAATTAATTAATGTGATTAATTTTTAATAATTAATTAGGTTAATTAATTAATAATAATCATTTATGGAATTGCTTTTGTTTAATTACTTAATGAAAGTAATTAATAAATTAATTACTCAATGTAATTAATTGTGTTAATGTGATTTGTTTAGATTAATTAATTAAGTTTAATTAATTTAAACACTTGATGATTTGATAAATAATTACTTTATGTAATTCATGGGATTGTAATTACTTAGGGAAGTAATTAATTGATAACTACTGAATGTAATTTAAAAATGTTTATTTATGAAAGTAATTTAGATTAAATTACTTTGTAATTAATCAAGAGATTAATTGAGATAATTAATTAAGAGTAATTAATTTATGAAATGAGTAACTAAGGGAAGTTAATTACTGGATTGTTATTAATCAAGGGTAATTAATATATGTGTGGTTTAATTGCAGATTAATTACTTAATGTAATTAATCTACATAGAGAGATTGATGTAAATTTAGAATTTATTAATTAAGGAATAATTAATAAATGAAGTAACTAATTAATAAAGGATTAATGTAATTAACTTTAATTAATTAATTGATTAAGTAATTACAAGTTAATTATTACAAAAGGTTAAGTATAATTAACTTGTGTAATTGATTTAATGGCTAATTACTTATTGTAATTAGAAATATTGTTAATCAAGAATGATTAATTGAATAATAATGAGATGGTGATTAATTAATTAATTTGAAATTAATTAATGGTTAAGTTAAGCAGGATTATAATGATGAAGTAATTAATTTAATTCATTTTAAATTAATTAGAAATGGAAGTAATTAATTTAATTCATTTTAAATTAATTATAGATGGTGTGATTATTGAATCATTGCTTATGTATGAATGGATGATATTGGTTGCCATGTATGGTTTGTAATCTCAGCTATGAGATGAGTAATGTTATATGATATGGATGCATTGGTTGCATTGTGATGATAATATGGATTATCTGTTTATAATGCTGATATAGATTATCTATTGATGATGATAATGTTGATTATCTATTGTGATGTGAATTACCTATCTGTATGTATATAGATAATGAACTGAATTGTTTTAAACTCTAAAACAACTTGGCCTTAAAAGACACGTTTTGGATTTCGGTGAGACCGGGATCGGGTTTGCTACAGTACAGTGTGATAGGGGGTTCTCGCTTTGCGTTAGGTGGCGAACGGGAGACGATTACCCTTACATGCCCCCGAGGGTAGTATAAGGCCTTGCGGGGTTGGTTGCGAGCCGAGACGTTGGCCGTAAAACCAAACCCGAGGTATCACTGTGAGCCACAACGGAGCTGGGATGGTTGAAAAGCCTACCAGTCGAGTGAGCTACTGTTGATGGTTGCAAAGCCTAAAGTCGGGTCGTCACAGTTGGTATCAGAGCGCTAGGTTGAGCGAATACCTAGTCTCTGGAGTGGTGTCTATCTTTAGAGAGCGTATTTGTATTTTTAATATATATGTATATATTTATATTTATATTTCTACCTATCTGATTGGGTTACCTGTTCGGGTTTTTCCAATATAAGTTATAAAGGTAGATGAGGTAGTGATGTGTGTAACACAACTACCGATGGTTGGAGTTTGAGTGATGAGGTTGGAAGTGTATCTGTCGAGAGTGTAGACCGAATACTGTCTCGAGTGAGTTTAGCTTGGAGTAAGGATTTCATTCTCTGAAGGAAATCTGTTAAGTTTCGGAGTTCATCTTTGAAGTGTAGAGTTGGATGAGTTGAGTTTGGATCTGTGGGTTGGGCAGAAGCAAGTTAGTGATGGTATCTTGATACCTCAGGAAGTAGTAGCAGCGTGATGAGACGCAGTGACTACGGATGTTTCCGAAGATGTTTCTTTGGAACAAGAGTAAGGAAGTGTGTCTGTTTTGGTGATGTAGCTGAGTCCAGCAGGGTGTTTTTGTTTGCTTAGGAAGTCCGAGTTTCTCAAAGAGCTTTTGGATTGGGAATTCTTTGGCATTGGTGTTAGCAGTGCAGCTCGGAGTGTTCTGTGTTGGCAGGAATTTTTCTGGCTGGGTAGTTTTTCTGAAGTGGAGTTCAGAAGCAGCAGTGGATCCTTTTCTTCGGTGAATTGGCTAGGCCATCATAAGCTATTCTGATTGGTAAAGAGAAGATCAGTTTCTTTGGATATTAGGCTGGGTTGATCGCAAAAGTGACTTGTGATAGTTTGAGTATTCTCATGGGTTGTTGGATATTGTCCGGATGTCTTCAGGGAAGTCAGAGCTTTGTCCGCATCTGGAGATCGAGTTTTCTTACCGATTTGGATTCCAGGATTGCTATCTGTGGTTTAGCTTAGTTGAAGGATGGTTCCTTAAGATAGAAGTTGGTGAAGCAGCTCAGGTTTTGGAGGAATTTCTGAGTTTTCTTTTATGGATATGTGGAACCATATTTCTGTGCTGTGTTGACCAGTCTATGATCGTGTTGTTCACCAGCGTTTTCTTCTACTTCGGATCGGAGTTGTGCAGCGGAAGCAGCTTGGGGGTGCATCTGCTTTGTCTTTTCCGAATAAGGAAAAGTTTGTTCTGTCTTCTGTTGTTGAGGAGTAGAGTTTGTTCCTGGTTTTGGATTGATCTTGAGGAGATCATTGGATTGGTTTGGTCCAGTCTGTTTCTAGAGGCATCAGCAAGGGTTGAGCTGGTCAGGAGGGATGTTGATAATCCAGGATCGTCTGAAGAGTTTTTGAGGATAAGAGGCAGAGGAATTTGGATTCTGGAGAGGGAGATTTGTTTTGGGATAAGTTTTCTCCGATCCAAGGAGCTATAAGTTTTGGTAAGTCTGGGAAGCTAGCTCCGAGGTGTTTTGGGTTTCTTCTGTGTTTTGGTAAGATAAGTGTTTTCTTTTCTAGAGATGAATTGCCAGTTTGGATAACTGGAATTCAGTGTGTTTCACGTATCTCTGACGGAGTACATGTATGATCTATCTCTGGTTTTGGAACCATCAGTTCAGGAGGATTTGGTTGTTGAGTCAGACTCGTCTGTAGTCTGATATCTTGTTTAGAATTGTAGATAGGATGAGATAAGAGCTCTGTAGCTTAGTAGTATTGATTGTTTGGATTTCCTAGAGCGAGTATCTTGATTTTTATACCGGGGAAACCCGTGAAAGTTCTATTCAGAATTTTTTTTCTGAATAGTTAGATTTGTGTGATTGTGTGAATTGGTCGCTTTGGTTGTTAGCATATAATTAACATATGCTGTGTTTTAAAATTAAATCTTAAATGAGATTATTAAATTACCTTTGTTTTAAATTTCGGGGACGAAATTCTTTTACGGTGGGGAGGATTGTGATATCCCAGAATTTATGGCAATATAAAATTAATAATCTATGTATAAAATGAAATTGATTTGATAATTTATTGTAAATAAATTTGAATTGATTCAATAATTTTCTTTTATTAAATATTTAATTAGTGAATTTATTTTTAATAAGCTGACAAATTATCTTAAATAGATAAGTTGGTTTTAAATTTAATTACTATAGCATATTTTCTAATTTTAATATTTTGAAATTGGGAAACTATAATTTATTTTTGATTTAAGCTTTACAAAGCTATTTAATAAAATAACTATATGATTTTAAATATATAAGATAAATGTTTTATTTGTCTAAAATATATTTTAACTTAAGTTTTAATATTAATTTAGATTAAAATAAAGTTACAAAAATGTTGTTTTATTTCTTTTTAAATATTGATTAATAAATGTGATTTGTAGATTTAATATGAAAGTTAAAATACGACTAATTAATGAAACATTTATTCATATAAATAACAAGTAATTTATAATCTCTTTTATAAATTTATTTTAAATGATTAAAAATATTATTTTCAAATGATTGATTTGTATATTCTTTTTATTTATAATAATACTTGGTTTTATTCTTTAAAAATTATTTATACATATAACCGAGTATTAAAGAACTAATTAATTTAGTTTAAAACTTTCATTAACACTTTGATTAAAAATACTAATCACTTAAAGGACAAATGTAAGCATCTTAGAACATAATTAACATGTGTAATTTAAACACACAAAGATATGAACAAGTGTTAAAATTCAAGCCAAGTGTTAAATTTCCATTTTTATTTTCTTTAATTTTTAATTTATCATAAATATTGTTATAAACTTGCCTTCTTCCCTTTTCTATTTTTTTTCTCATCTTCAATTCTAAAACAAAGAATTCTTTCAGCTGAAACAATACTCAAATCAAATGCATATCCCTGATTCATTTTCAAAATCCTGCATTTCATTTTCAAGCAAACCTGAGAATTTTTTTCATGCATGCAACAATCTGTAACCATCCTCATCTTCAAATGCAAAAAAACCTTTTCGTCCTTCAAAAAATTCTGTAACATTTTCATCCTCAAACCTGAAAATCATTTCCTATTCAAATGCATATCAATCCCCGATCCACTTACAAAGGCCTGCGTTCATTTTTCAAAAACTGAAATGATTTCCTGCATTTTTTTCTGGAAATCAAGAAAAGCATGCATTCATTCAAAATCTAAAAAGTTAAGCTACCTGCATGTAAAACCTGGAATTAAAGAAAGTTTTCAAATGACTTAAAGACTATTCAAAATCAGGGAGCAAAAGTTTTAAAAGTATTCAAGCAATTTTTCAAAGGATTCAGGAACTTTTCAAATCTGAAAATTTTGCTCTGCTCTGCATTTTTAAATCCGGTAAGTAACTTTATTTTAAAAAATTTAGTATAAAATCAGGTTGCATGTTAGTTGTATGAAATAAATATTTTTGTGAATGTTTAATTGTTGAATGCGCTTATGTATGTTATATACATGCCTGTGATATCTGTATGTCCTCTCTGTTTCAAAATTTTAGTTTCTTGTTTTAATTTAAATTCAAAACTTCTAGTTTTGACTGTGTTAAAACTTAAGACTCAAAGTATACTCATTTTTCTATCACATACTTTAGACTAATTTTTTTACTTAAGATAGAAATTAGTGAATTGTTTCTGGAATTTGAAGAAAACAAGCAAGTTAGAAAATAAGTAAAAACTCAAACATTACAACTTAATGTTTCAAGGTTATAAATCAAATCATAATACAAAAGCATGATTTTTAAAACAATATTACAATTTTTAGTCTTAATTTCAGAGAGCAGTTTTCTTTTGACTATGATATGAGTTTTGGGGCATCTCTGTTGCCACAAGTGGTTTGAGGTGACGAGATTGTTCCTGGAGGAGAAGGAGTTTTCGGAGATGATGGGAAAATTATTGTATTGGGTTGCTTTTCATTTTTGAGGTTGTGATTGGGATGTGAATTCTTGAACCCTAGTTTTCTAGGTTAGGGAAGAAGTGATCATTTCGGCATGCATAGTTGATCCAGTTCAACTATTTCTTGGGTATTGGTAGATGGTGAGTTGTCGAAGGATTCGTCGATGTTTGAGTGGCAACGGTGGCCGGAGACGTGAGAACGTGGCGTTGACAGGTTGGGTTGTTTTGGTACTGTTTTGTTTCCAGGTTTGGGAATGTGAACTCGATCTTGAATTCGAGCAAGTAATATTTGCGTTGTTGTTTGGTTGGCCTGAGATGTTGATTGTCGACTGTAGGGTGGTCATGTGGTTGGCCAGCGATGGCCGGAGGCGCTGTACATGTGCATGGTGCCCTATTTTTTCTGGTGAACTTGGTGTTGTTTGTTGGGGTGTTGCAGGTTTGATAGCCTCAGGATTGTCTAGGGTAAATCTAAATTTAACTCGAAGCGGTAATAGTTTTGTCCCGAAGTAAATGTAGGGGAGGCTCGAGTATAACTGTTGTTTCAGGTTTTATATTAAAACAGAAAACATGTTTCTGTCTTTTTTAAAATTTAAAGTAAAGTTTGAATAAACTGGAATTTAACTTAGGATTAAAAACTTGAATTTAAATATGAATTCAAATAGTTTGGATCCTGTTTTTGTAATAATTTGAATTTTGAAAATTTAAGTTGGTTTTAAATAAAAACAGAATCCTGTTTCTGTTTTGAAAATTTAAAGGAAAATTTTAAATGTAAACTAGAATTTAAAATTAGTTTGAACCTGAGTTTGAAATCTAATTTCAAATTGGTTTGAATCTGAATTTGAATAATTTAAATTTGAAATTTAAATTTAGTTTAACAACTTTTAAAGTATAAAAGAACATTGGTTTTGAATTTAAATTGTAAGTTTTAAAATTTGAAATAGAAATTTAAAATAAGTTTAAATCCGGTTTTAAAGATATGAAATTTGGTTTGAATTTTAGTTTTTAAATAAAACAAGTTTTTGAATTTAATTGTTTCTAACTATTTTAGGAATGGTTAAAGAAATTGAATTTTAAAATGAAGATGGAAATGTAAGTAAAGCTTTAAAGTTTTAATTTTAAATCTGGAATAAAAGATTCAAGCTGTATTTCAGATTTGAAATTTAAAAGAAATTTTTAAATTGAATTTGCTTTTAAAATAAATTTGGAATGTTTAAAGTGTATTTTTAACTAATTTGAATTTAAAGATGAGTTTGGTTTAAGATCTTTTAAGCTTATTTTATAAAATGGTTATATCTTTAACATAAGAGATTAAAAGATTTTAAATTGTTTTAAAGCTTGTTTAGATAAATTTGTATTCATTTTAAAATTTTAAAATTTTAAAATGAAATTAAAGTGAAATTTAAAGTAAATTTGAAACAAAGTGTTTTTAAATACTTTATATAAGTAAGAAATGTTTTCTTAAATTAAGTTAAAACTTAAGAATTTGGATTCATTAAATTATTAAGTTAATTTAAGTAGGTAATTAATTATTTAATTAATTAATAATATAGATGATTAATTAAGTAATTAAGAGTTTTTAAATTGATTAATTAAAGACTTGAGATTAATTAATTAAGGTTAATTAATCTGTATTTAAGGGTTATTAATAAAATTTTAATTAATGATTAAAGACTAATTAATCGAGTGATTAAGGATTAATTAAGTTACAGTTAACACTTAATTAATTTAATAATTAATAATTAATCAATTGTAATTAAATATTAATTTGTAATTAATAATGGTTAATCTGAGAGAAGTAATTAAAGATTTGTTAATGAAGGTCATTAACTTAAGATTATTTAACAATTAATTGATGTGACTAATATTAAATAATTATTTAGATTAATTAATTAATAATAATCATTTGTGGAATTGTTTTTGTTTAATTACTTAATGAAAGTAATTAATTTATTAATTACTTAATGTAATTAATCGTGTTAATGTGATTAGTTTAGATTAATTAATTAAGTTTAATTAATTTAAACACTTGATGATTTGATAAATAATTACTTTATGTAATTAGTGGGATTGTAATTACTTAGGGAAGTAATTAATTGATAATTACTGAATGTAATTTAAAAATGTTTATTTATGGAAGTAATTTAGATTAAATTACTTTGTAATTAATCAAGAGATTAATTGAGATAATTAATTAAGAGTAATTAATTTATGAAATGAGTAATTAAGAGAAGTTAATTATTGGATTGTTATTAATTAAGGGTAATTAATATATGTGTGGTTTAATTGCAGATTAATTACTTAATGTAACTAATCTATATAGAGAGATTGATGTAAATTTAGAATTTATTAATTAAGGAATAATTAATAAATGAAGTAATTAATTAATAAAGGATTAATGTAATTAACTTTAGTTAATTAATTGACTAAGTAATTACAAGTTAGTTATTACAAAAGGTTAAGTATAATTAACTTGTGTAATTGATTTAATGGCTAATTACTTATTATAGTTAGAAATATTGTTAATCAGGAATGACTAATTGAATAATAATGAGATGGTGATTAATTAATTAATTTGAAATTAATTAATTTGAAATTAATTAATGGTTAAGTTAAGCATCATTATAATGATGAATTAATTAATTTAATTCATTTTAAATTAATTAGAAATGGAAGTAATTAATTTAATTCATTTTAAATTAATTATAGATGGTGTGATCATTGAATCATTGCTTATGTATGAATGGATGATATTGGTTGCCATGTATGGTTTGTAATGTTAGCTATGAGATGCGTAATGTTATATGATATGGATGCATTGGTTGCATTGTGATGATAATATGGATTATCTGTTTATAATGCTGATATGGATTATCTATTGATGATGATAATGTTGATTATCTATTGTGATGTGAATTATCTATCTGTATGTATATAGATAATGAATTGAATTGTTTTAAACTCTAAAACAACTTAGCCTTAAAAGACACGTTTTGGATTTCGGTGAGACCGGGATCGGGTTTCCATATTTGGATATCCGAAAATCGCATCGATCCAAATTAACATTTGGTCGTGAATCTGAAGTGCAGATGAAGATTCAAGGTGCAAGGGTTATCGTCGTTAACTCTGAGGGTGATTCCAAAATGAGTGTAACGAGATAATGCCTTCGGTTTCGTTCGAACCCGGAACGAACTTGTATGGATTGAATGCTTTCAGAACATCGTTAGGTGGACGATGAGCATTCTAAGTGATGTGTCCTATAAAGGTAATCGTAGCCTCAAGCCTCATCAACCGGGAATGGCTAAAACAGGGGAGGTGCAGCAAGGCTAAGTGGGTCATGCCCAAGTAGGACGAGATTTACTCCTGTCTAGATGTCCCTTTATTTCGGCTTTGTGGTGCAGTTGCTGATCACAACTGCGGGGTGGTCTTGTTAGGGACTGTTCAGTAAGGAATGGTTTTGGCTTTGTGTTGCAAAGGATTAGGAGTGATCCTCGGTACGGTGATCTAGGCCACATACTGTGACGGGTGATACCCCGGTAGCCCTGCCATTGTATGGAATCCAAAATCTAATAAGTGCCCTCAGTTTTGATTATATTACCCACTTTTGTGGCTAGTAGCTGAAATTTAATAGATGTAACAATTTTGGCTATTTCTTATTTACTTGAAAATCCTATACCTATTATAATATCATCGGATTTCCTATCAAATGTTTTGGTTAGCGTAAGGTAAAAACTTTTCCATGTTTATGTGTGGGAAGTCTTACGTGATACCTTTTGTTTTCAAAAGTTTTTCAAAATTAAGCAACTTTAACCTGTTACTCACACCAGACCCATGTCTGACCCGGAGTTTATTTCTGTTTTTCTTAAACTCTTGGGTACTCAAATTTTTAGGAGTAGCCAAGGGATTTAGGTTAGCTTTGACGAAATATGGAGGAGCAATGGAGCAGGAAGCTTCTGCGTGTAGATATATAGTTTTCCGCTGTGTTGGTATCTTTGAGTGTTTTCTGTATTGTGTATTGAGTTGTAATAACTATACAGGTGTTTGTAACTGTCTAGTATGTGTTGTAATGTCGGTGTAACTCTGATAATTGTTGTATACTATGTAATACTTATGTTATTAATATAATTTATTCGTTCTGCTGTTGAGATTCTGTTGTTGTTTCTTCTTTCTCTTCCTACTTTTCTCTTTTCTATCCCTTTCTTTCTTAAAGATGATGCGATTTTCTATGGCGAGAAAGTCGGGTCGTCACATACCACGTTCTGATAACATATAATTATTACAAATACGCCAAGAACAACATATGAAGATGTCCCATTGGTAGTGCAAAGTATATAGATAGGAAAGAAAACAATTTTCCTTTACAAACAAACATAGAGAAAATAAAATAACTCTAATAACAAGCTTGCCTTCTGCGCATCCTTGGAAGCTTTATTCATTTAAAGGAACCCTTGGATACCTTAACTCTCTACCTACTCAAAATCAATTGAGTACCCAAGAGTTTAAGGGGAAAAAAAAACTTCGAGTCAGACATAATGCCCGGTATGAATAATAGATTACCATCCCAAACCATTAATATATCTAGTGAGACCATGCCTCCTAGCAGAACAGGTTTTCCCCTCACTAGTATGCTAATTTTTTATAAAATAATATACCGTGGTCTTGCATCCATAATGGTTAAACACATAGTATTTCAAAACATTACGATGATATGCAAAACATATAAATAAATTCTGGAATACTCATCCCCATTTAGTCTGACTGTCTGTCTCAATTATAGTTTCTTGGGTTACTATTAGCTTGTTTAATGTTAAGAACTATCTGTCCAATTACATAGTTTCATGGAATCACTAAGAACCTATTGGTAAATCCAATATCTTATTTCTTATCCTAGTTTTCATGGGCTATCTAGGAACCTATTGGCCGACTGCCAATATCTTAATCCATATATTGTTTTCATGGGCTAACTACAAACCTACTGGCTCCTGCCAGTATCAAATCATAGTTTTCATGGGCTAACTATGAACTTATTGGCCTCTGCCAATATCATACAGTTTTCATGGGCTTACTATAAACCTATTAGCCCTTACCAATATCATTAATTAAGAATTAACATCTGTTATGTTTTATTCACTACTAGGTCAACCTAACTGATTATTTTGCTCTTTTCCCATAATACAGTTATGGGTTAATAACAATGTGAATATCATTTCCAAAATCTTTCTTTATGCCATGATCATTACTTTAAATTGAGATTGGGTTTATGTTTGAAACAATAAAAACATCTCTTTTGAAACCTCTGGATAGCCTCATTCAAAAGCGAAGAATTCTTTCCAAAATATTGTATACATACCTTTCGAAGCCCTTATTAAACATTCTTTTTCGAAACCAATTTTACCTTTCGATGGTATCAAATTATCTTTTAAAATATAGAGCTTCGAGACAAATGAAAGTACCCATTTCAAAAGCATTGGTATTACTCTTTAAAAACAATATTCCACCCAAAATGGTTATATATGAAAGTATCTCCTTCGAAACCAACAAAAATTTATTTGGGGAATAATTGATGGTGTCGGAACAATCTAGTCGAAAGCAAACTTTTAAAAGAAATTTTTTGAAGGACAGAGTCGAAACAACATTTTGTAATGACCCCTAACTTTCGATAATTAAATTTATTAATGAAATGAGTTTTGGAATTTAATGTTGTGAAAATTAAAGATTTAAGATTTAATAATGAGGAAAATAACTAAATGTAATTTTGTAATGTTAATTTAAGGCAATTGATTACTATTTTAATGTAATTCCAATTAATTGAAATGATTAAATTTATAATTGGTTATAAATTGTAAATAAGGAAATAAATTAAATGTTATATTAATTGATGAAATAATATTTAATTAGTTAAAATTGAATATAATCAGTGTTGTGTAAGTGGTTATAACATTCGTTGTAGGTAATAAACTTATAAATGTGATCAAATCAAGTAAAAGGTAACAATTGTTGTTTATCACCTATTTATATAATCTGTTGTAAATAAATTAGAAATCAATTGCAATTAATCTATTGAAATATTGCAGTTACTGAGAATTAAAATGATAGCTGTGGAATATTGATGTAATAAATGGTAAACCAATGTTAATTATATCTATATTGTAATAATGGATTGAATAATAAGATGAAAAATCAAAAAAATGGATTTATTGGAATTTAAAATAATAATCAATTGAATATTTTTCTATTGAAATTAAACACCATCATTAGCGAAATATTTAACATTGGTTTTGACATTGAACTTTATCTTTAAAGATTATAAATTACAAGGTAATCAAAAATGATAAAAAATTGTTAGTTATTAAATTTGAATTTAAAAAGTGATTTAATCAATTTAATAATAATTTAGATAATTAACGAGAAAATAGCCATTTTGGACACTATCTCGAATTTCGACAAAACCCATTTCATCGAATCCATAACAATGAATTATTATAGGATTTCAAGTTTCGTAGCGATCGAACTTCTCGTTTGATCATGTGGGCTTGAAACACGTAGAAATCAATTTAATAAATTTGAAATAAGATGATTTTAAAAGCTAACTTCTTCATGTAATGGAATTAGAATTAGAAACCTGTTCTAATGGATTTAAAAATATCAAAAACTTCTATTTTGTTATATGGGACGACCCACTTTCGTTTCGGAAGCAAAACAGGTTTTTCAGGTCGTTATTGTCCTTTCATACCAATTAGATATGATCATTCTTTCTTATCGGGCCTTTCCTATATAAATAGATTCTTCTAAATCCTAGCCGCCTTTCTATTTATTATTATAATACGTATAATTCCATCTATCCATTCCTCCTTCTCAAATGGCAGAAATCCCAAATTCCTATATTCAATTGCAAATCAAAATCAAATCAAAAATTAGAACTCCTCAAACTATGTCATATTATATATTGTTGGAAAGCTCTCGATGAGCCCAAATCAAATATTTTGTTCATTTTTCTAATTGAGGTTTGGTTTGTTCGGAATTGGCCAAAATATTCTTGGCCATCCGTTTGGTGGTTGATGATCGGCGATGGATCGTCGATTTGGGGGTACTGTCGCGTGGAGATGGATGAGGGGAGCAAATCATTATGGTTTGTTTGGTGAAATGACGGTCAGATTGCCTTAAAAAATTCAATTGAGGTTAGATTTCTTCTGGTGGTGGCTCTGTTTTGGGGACGTGCGAGGCGCAGGCGGTCATATTGGCCGGAGTCTTTGGCAGCGACGATGTTTGTGTGGCCGCGACTAGCCAACGACGGCGTTGATGATCGAGTTGGCAGCTGTGAACGATGGCGTGTCCGATGCGAGATGCTGCAGAAAGTTTAAGGTTTCATTTCGGGCCTTTATTTGATTTCAAATCGATTTTGGGCCTATATTTTGATTTCAAATCGATTTGAAATCAAAAGTGAGTGTTTCAACCCACTCACGACTATTAAACTATATTATGTTAGTCAAATTAGATTTATGATGTGATGAGAAAATTATTGATTGTTGTTTGATATATTTAAATTGTCATTCCAGTTAAATCTGACTTTTATTGAATTTAATTGCCATTTAATTTAATACTGAATTTTAAATTGTCAGTTAAATACCTATTAGTTAATTGTGGTTATTTATTGGTCGGTTGATTGATGATTATGATGGATGTTTAATTGTTGATATTGAAAGAATGAATGTTATATTATTTTATATATATTGATATCACACTACAAGTTCCCTTAGTTATCGATATGAAAATCACTATGGGTTGAAATGATACGTACCCGAATGATCTATAGAATAGATAAAAATCATTATGGGTCGAAATGATAAACTCGAGCACTTTTATGAATATTGTGTTTTAATCCGGGATTGCGGGTTGAAATGATATATACCTGTACATTTTAAATTATGGAGGATTGAAATGATATATATCTGTATCACTTGACCATTGGGCAGAAAATTATATATGGACACTGGATTAGTTAAATTAAACGATTTTTCAACCCTTAAATTTTGAATTCAGTTACATGATAATTTGAAAAAAAAAATTGATTTATATAACTGAATTATTTTCGAAAATCCAAGCTCTAAATGTTGAAATTGGAATTGGTTTAAATGAATTATTTAAAGGATTCAAATTGAAATTTCAAAGTTGAATTTTGAAAATGAAATTTATCAAAATTGAGTTATAGTAAACATTTGAGTACATATAAACTTTGAAATCTATTGAATTTGAAGTAGTTTGAATTTATAGTAGCAAACATGGATTTGAAATCGATATACATTTAAATGGTTTTAGTGAGAATCCGAATTGAAAGATTAAAACTAATTTTTATGGATTTGAAAGTCGAATATGGTCCAGATTTGTTGACATGGAAGAAATAGTTTAATTTGATATTAATTTCAAATTTATTATTTTAATATAAACTGTTTAAAATATACTATTTTAAATTCATACTTATCTAGATTTTCCAAACTATTTACTATATAAACTAATTCCAATTATCAAACCATTTTATATTTTAATCTATTTTAAACTATTTTAAAATATTTTAAACCACACAAACAATTTTAACGAATTTTAAACTATTTTAATCTATTTTGAACTATTTTTTATCTATCCTAAACTAATAGTGTATTTTAAACTATTTAAAAACTATTTATGACTATCCAAACTACTTGCAAAAATTCAAACTGCGCAAGGCTGAAAATTTTCTTATATTTAATCCTGGATTTAAAAGCAAATTTGGATAGGTGATGTTATAACCTAAGTTGGAATTTGAAATGATATTTTCGAGTGAAATGACATATTTTGAGTAAATATGATGATTTTGAAATGATGGTTTAACCTATTTTGAAAATATGATTTTTGAGAATATGATATTTTGATATCAAGATGAAATGGTTTGGGAAATGTAAAAGACCCATCCAGTGTGTAATAAGCATTTGGTTTTGGACATGTAATAAACTGTTTAATTTTTTTAAAAATTCATACTTATTTAGATTTTCCAAACTATTTGCTATATAAACCATTTACAACAATCAAACCATTTTATACTTCAATCTATATAAAACTATTTTAATCTATTTTAAGCCATGTAAACTATCTTAAACCGTTTAAACTATTTTAAACAATTTTAATCAATTTAAACAATTTAAACAATTTTGAAATATTTTAATCTATTTTTTAATTATCTTTATCTACTTTAAACAATTTTAAAACTATTTAAAACTATTTATGACTATCCATACTATTTTCAAAAATTCAAACTGTGCAAGGAATAAATTTTTCTTACATTTAAATCCTAGATTTAAAAGTGAATATGGTTAAATGATGTTATAACCTAAGTTGGTGTATTGAAGACTATTTTTCTGGACGATGAAGACTTAGTATATTATCTATATTATTTCATATATGTTCCACTGCATCATGTTGTTCCACTGCATTATTTATTTACTTTTGCTGTATGTAACTATGATATGTATTGTAAAAGTGTAATCAAATTTTATTTGTAAACAGCTTCATGAGCTGTTATTTGATTATTATATTTTGTCCTTCCGCTGTGAGATTATGTGTTTGTTTTTTATTTTATTTCTTTCTCTTCTTTTTCTTTTTACCGTATAAAAATCCTTCATTTTTGAATGATTTGAGTCCGACATGTTTGGTTTATTGCCGATTTAAACTGTCTAAAAAGATGAGTCGTTTACATTTGGTATCAAAGCTAGGTTTAGCGATAACCTTAGCTTTGTGCGGTCTGATTCAATAGAGATAGGGTAGTAATACCCTAGAATGAGTTGTCTGAGTATATATACGAGAGAACGTACTTGTTTGTGTTATTAAATGTCTTTATATTGTGTTAATCTATTCTGTTCAGTATTTATAAATTCTGGTCGGTATATAGGACGCTATGGCATCGATAGTGTTTTCTAAACACTTAATAGGGCAGACCGGCACAATATTGTTTTGGAAATATAGGTAAATGAAATAATTTTACCTAGTATTATATTTTGTATATAAAAGAATAATTTTTATAAATGGATATAGTTGGTTGTGATATGATGTTTGTTAGAGAGAGAAATTTACAAACATTGGTTGCAAAATATGATTTATAACTAAAGTAAATATAAATTGGAAATTTGAGACTTAAGTTCCGGGGTTTTGAAATTTTTTTCAAAGGATTTTGGAATATAATATTTGTATTATTTATAGTTATTATGGATATAAATATTTTTGATGTAATTTGAAAGAAATGTTTTAGAATAATTTTTAAAGGAAATATATTCTGTACTCCCCCCTCTGTTGCTGGAAAATAATTTCGACAATGAGTGCAGGCACCATCGACGTTCATTTTTGAGTTTTAAATTAGGAAGGCCACCATAGTAGTTTTACTACACATTTGTTTTGATAACCAAATCTTAATTTTAAATTTTATAAATATGATTTGATATACATAAAAGATATGAGTATATATATTATTTTTAATGATTTGAAAGGTAAACCGGTATTTAGTTCTTAAGTCTCTATAAATTAGAAATTTTAATTATTATAATGAATGAAATCTTGACTATATTTATAATTGGAAACTTCAAAAATGAAAAAAAGAAAAGAAAATAGATGCTAAGTGATTAATGAAATATATAAGAATTGAAAATTTGTCACTTGTAAATATGAAAATTTAGAAGATGTAATTATTGAACATTTTGTTAATTAAAATAAATAAGATAAACTTGTGCAACATTCAACTACATTCTAAAACACACACACACACATATAACTTACCAAAAATGTTTAAAAGTACCGATGTTAAATAAGAATATTAATAGAATATTATACAAGTAAAACTTAAGTAATGTAAGTGTTCAAATGGGATTATTTCTATAAAAAGAATTTTGATGTTACAAAAATGTTCTAAACTTAAGTTAATAATTTGAAATGCTACTAATTAAATTTAAGAGAAAGAGTGAATACTATAAGTGAATGATTTTAAACTTAAGTAATATTGAAGCCATTTATAATTAAAGTGAATGGTAAAGTGAATACTATATTAAGTAAATGATTATAGCTTCGGAAACATTAATGATTTAGAATTAGATTTAATACTCAATAATAATATATATGAAAGAACTAAATATGAAAAAAGGAAAAAAATTAAGCATGAGTTGCTTTACAAATGAATATTGATATAAAAGGAAATCAAAGTAAATAATAATGGTGAACTAGATTTGTAAAGAGACTTACATAGTATTTTGGGAACTGATTATGGATGATCTAGATAATTGAATGGAAATAACTTATGTAAGTAAATGGATGTGTAGTAATGGAAAGGTGGCGTTGTATGAATGAATGGAAACAGATGAACAGTAAATAATATGAAAGGAGACTATTAAGAATAAACATAAACGATATTTGAAGTTCTTGGTTGTTTTGGCTTATGTGATGTTTGGAAAAGGATATTCTAACTATATAAGGATGTATAAATAATCTATGAAGTTTTATCTAAGGCTGTTGAGCATAAGGTGGTAGCTAATTATCACCCTGGTACGATGAAAAGTGTCCGAAGCTGAACAAACCATGGTTTTGGTTGCTATTGATTGTTTGATAGATTTTTGGTTGTATACGATGGTTGTATTGTTTGTTTGTAAGTGACTATTGTTATGTTGGGTTGATCTGCTTTGTTATTAATTGAAACAACTTAAATATTTCTCTTTTACATATATAAGTGAAATACGAGTTTATGGAAGCAACAACTACCCTTTTTGGTTTCATAAATAAAGTTGTTTGCCCAATAAATAGGTATATTTTCGGATTACGGTTTTATAGCGATATTATATTGTTCTTTCTGTGGTTTAGGATATTTTATTTTTGAAATATGATATATATATATATATATCTTATGATATTACTATTTTTCGGACCTCTCCGTACAAAGGAGACCGTGCCGAAATTTTCCGTAAATTTTGACTTAGAAATTTTTTTGAAAATGAAAATATTGTCGAACTTTTATTGAACTTTTATATGAAGATTTAATTGTTTATTAATTGGTATATATTATTTAAAATACTTAATTATGTAAATTAATTATTTATAAAATTAAATACTTTGAATAAAATATATTAATTCCTTAGTTCCTTCTTCTCCCTTTTCGAGGACGAAAAGTTTTGAGTGGGGGAGAGGGTGACAACCCATAAATTTCGATAATTAAATTTATTAATTAAATGAATTTTTGGAATTTAATGTGGTGAACAATTAAAGATTAAAGATTTAAAAAATGAGGAAAATAACTAGAATGTAATTTTTGTAATGTTAATTTAAGGCAATTCGTAACTATTTTAATGTAATTCCAATTAATTGAAATGATTGTAAAGTTATAATTGGTTATAAATTGGAAATAAGAAATAAATTAAATGTTGTATTAATTGTTGAAATAATATGTCATTAATAGAATTTGAATATAATCAATGTTGTTTAAGTGGTTATAACATTTGTTGTAGATAACAAACTTATAAACGTGATAAAATTAAGTAAAAGTAACAATTATTATTTATCACCTATTTATATAGTGTGTTGAAATTAAATTGGAAATCAGTTGCAATTAATCTATTGAAATATTGCAGTTAATGTGAATTAAAATGATAATTGTGGAATATTGATGTAATAAATGGTCAGCCAATGTTAATTATATCCATATAATAATAATGGATTGAATAATAAGACGAAAAATCAAATAAATGGATTTATTGGAATTTAAAATAATAACCAATTGAGTTTATTTCTATTGAAATTGAACACCGCCATTGGTGCAATATTTTACTTGGGTTTTGACATGTAAATTTATATTTAAAGATTATAAATTACTAGATAATCAAAAATGATAAAAATTGTTAGTTATTAAATTTGTATTTAAAAAGTTATTTAATTGGTTTAATAATAATTTATTTAATTAACGTGAAAATAGCCATTTTGGCCACTGTCTTGGTTTCGATGAAACCAGTTTCATAGGATCCATAACAATGAATTATTGTAGGATTTCAAGTTTCGTAGCGATCAGACTTGTTATTTGATCGTGCAGGCTCAAAACGCATAGAAATCAATTTAATAAATTTGAAATAAGCCAATTTTAAAAGCTAACTTATTCATACAATGGAATTAGGACTTGAAATCTAGTCCATTGAATTTAAAAATATCGGAAACATATATTTTGATATATGGGATGATCCATTTTCGTTTCGAAAGCTAAACAGGCTTTTCAGTTCGTTATTTCCTTTCAAACCAATTCGATATGATCATTATTTCTTATCGGGCCTTGCCTATATATATATATATATATATATATATATATATATATATATATATATATATATATATATATAGATTCTTCTAAACCGCAGCAGCCTTTCTATTTCTTATTACAGTACTTATAACTCCATCGTCTATTCCTCCTTCTTAAATGGCAGAAACCCAAATTCCTATATTCAATTGCAAATTTCAAATCAAAATCAAATGGAAAAATTAAAACTCCTCAAACTGTCATATATATATATATATATATATATATATATATATATATATATCATTGGAAAGCTCTCGACAAACACAATTCAAATCTGCTGTTTATTTTTGCAATTGGGTTTTGGTTTGTCCGAAATTAGCCAAAAAATTCTCGGCCATCCGTTTGGTGGTTGATGATCGGCGATAGATCGTCGATTCGGGGGTACTGTCATGTGGAGATGGACGAGGGGAGCGCATTGGTATGGTTCGTTTGGCGAAATAACGGTTAGATTGCCTCGACAATTTCAATTAGGGTTAGATTAGTTTTGGCGGCGACTCTGTTTTGGGGACGTCGGGATCGAAGGACGTCATCGCTAGAAGGTCGCAAGGCGTGGGAGGCGCAAGCAGTCATATTGGCCGGAGTCTTTGGCGAAGCAGCGATGTCTGTGTGGCCGCGACCGACTAGAGGCGACATTGATGATCGAGCTAGCCGCCGTGAACGATGGCGTGTTTGATGCGAGATGCTGTAGCAACTCTAGGGTTTCGCCTATAAGCAGATGACGTGTCTTTATTTAATTGATAATTAATTTTATATTAATGAATTTCAAATGTTTTAAGGTCCATATCTCTTGTATATGAGCTCGGATTCATGTGCGGTTTTCTCCGCTGCGAAGTGTCGAAATTCCGGACATTTTGAAAGTGGTTCGGATGAATTCTGAGACCATTTCATTTTGGGCATATATTTTGATTTCAAATCGATTTGAAATCAAAAGTGAATGTTTTAACCCACTCATGACTATTAAACTATATTATGTTAGTTAAATTAGATTTATGATGTGATTAGAAAAATATTAATTGTTGTTTGATATATTTAGATTGTCATTCCAGTTAAATCCGACTTTTATTGAATTTAATTGCCATTTAATATAATATTGAATTTTAAATTTCCAGTTAAATACCTGTTAGTTAATTGTGGTTATTTATTGGTTGGTTGATTGACGATTGTGATGGATGTTTAGTTGTTGATATTGGATGAATGGATGTTATGTTATTTTATATATATTGATATCACACTACGAGTTCCCTTAGTTATCGATAGGAAAATCACTATGTGTTGAAATGGTACATACCCGAATGATCTATAAAATAGGAAAAAATCATTATGGGTCGAAATGATAGACTCGAGCGCTTTTATGAATTTTGAATTTTAATTCGGGATTGCAGGTTAAAATGACATATACCTGTAAATTTTAAATTATGGCAGGATGAAATGATATATATCCATATCACTTGACCATGGGGTAGAAAATTATATACGGACACCGATTGGTTAAATGAAACGATTTTTAAATCCTTAAGTTTTGAATTCAGTTAAATGACATATTGAAAATAAAATTTGATTTATATAATTGAATTATTTTAGAAAATCCAAGCTTTAAATGTTGAAAGTGGAATTAGTTTAAATGAATTGTTTAAAGGATTTAAATTGAAATTTCAAAGTTAAATTTTGAAATATAAATGAAATTTATCGAAATTGAGTTATTATAAACATTTGAATATATATATAAACCATGATATCTACTGAATTTGAAGTTGTTTAAACTCATAGTAGCAAACATGGATTTGAAATCGATATAATTGTAAATGGTTTTATTGAGAATCTGGATTGAAAGATTAAAACTGAGTTTTGTTGATTTGAAAGCTAGATATGGTCCAGATTTGTTGAAATGGAAGAAATTGTTTAATTTGATATTAATTTCTAATTTATTATTTTAATATATATTGTTTAAAATATATTATTTTAAATTCATACTTATTTAGATTTTCCAAGCTATTTACTGTATAAACCATTTCCAATAATCAGACCATTTTATATTTTAATCTATTTTAAACTCTTTTAAACTATATTAAACCATTTTAAAGAATTTTAAACCATTTTAATCTATTTAAACTATTTTGAACTATTTTAAAACTATTTTTATCTATTTTAAACAATTTTAAAATATTTTAAACTATTTAAAACTGTTTTAAAACTATTTATGACTATCCAAACTATTTTCAAAAATTCAAACTGTGCAAGGCTAAAAAATTTCTTATATATAAATCCTGGATTTAAAAATGAAAATGGTTAAATGATGTTATAACCTAAGTTGGTGTTTGAAACGATATTTTCTAGTGAAATGACATATTTTGAGTAAGTATGATGATTTTGAAATAAGGGTTTAACCTATTTTGAAAATATGATTTTGAAAGTGAATATGATTTCAAAAGTGATATGATTTTTGAAAATATGATATTTTGATATCAATATGAAATGGTTATGGAAATGTAAAAGATCCATCCGGTGTATAATAATCATTTGATTGTCGAAGAGATCGGGATCAGATAATGTCATACTCTCTTCCAATACCAAAAACACTTTAGCAACTGTGCACATGGTGGTGATTTCAGAATGAAGGAGGATGTTTTGATGAACAATTCTGTATGAGGTATTAACGTAGCCCTGACTCCCTCGAGTAAACTTGATGTGACAAAAATAGGAGCCACGCGGAGCCAAGTGAGGTCACACCTTCGATTGGACATGCTTCTTCGATACCATATTATGACATTTGATTGATTTGGTGGCCACCCCTCGATTTGATTATGGGAGTGTGTTCCAAGGTGGGCGGTAGTAGCTGCTATGCGTTACCACCAGTTTGGATCAACAAAACGGTAGTATCCTACCCTGGGCATTGCCTCGCTGCCTTGTCACATGCCTTATCGTGCCCATTATGTACCTATAGAGTGCCCTCTAATAGCCCTCCAGTTTACGGAGGAATTACGGTACTGTATAGACAATGAGAATATATAAAATGTGTTAAGGAAGATATGAGTAATGCCTTAATGCTATTTTAATACTTTACTGTAGACACTATTATAATAGCGTATTGTACTATGTATATAGATAGTTTAATGGATCCTTAGGAGATGGAATCCCAAACATCTCTTGAGTTATTGCATACACGTTAAACATTGGATAAGAGATTTCAAACCTCATAAACATCTCTGAAGCTGTCACACTCATGTTTGTTTACTGTTGATTTAACATACACAAGATCTTTTAGTTTTGACTCAAGTGTTTTGTCTTTTCATTACGCTTGGGTCAGTCCGAGCTTTTCAGTGTATTGAAGACTATTTTTCTAGAGGACGAAGACGAAGACTTAGTATATTATCTACATTATTTCATATATGTTCCACTGCATCATGGTGTTCCGCTGCATTATTTATTTATTTCTGCCAGTTTAACTCTGATTTGTATTGTAAAAGTATAACCAGATGTTATTAGTAAACAACTTCATAAACTATTATTTGATTATTATATTTTATCATTCCACTATGAGATTCTGTGTTTGTTTATTTTATTTCATTTCTTTATCTTCTTTTTCCTTTTATCCCATAACAGTCCTTCCTTTTGAATGGTTTGAGTCCGACATGTGTGGTTTATTGTCGATTTAAACTGTCTAAAAAGGTGTCATTACACCTTTCGACTCCATCACCTACGAAACCCTCAACCCATTCGAAAGCAATCAGGAAAAAGGATTAGGTTAAAATAGAAGTAACCCCTTCGATAACATAGATAACTTCAACGCAGTCGAAAAGAGAATTAGCGACTTGGTTTCGACTTGGTCGAAACCAGTCCCTTTGTAAGCTCTTATTTAAGGAAAAAGGTACTCCTTCGAAAGCATATACTTTAACACAACATGGCAATCTTCTTTGAAAGGTACTTATAAAACCTTTTCGAAAGCATATGTTTTGACTGTGTCGAAAGCTTTAGGTAAAACAAGGCAAAGCTTTGACTTTTGAAAACAAAGCAGGGTTTCGACCCCATCGGAAGCTAACGTTTCGACACCAAGGCTTTCGCTATCCTTCCAGTCCACTGCATACATCTAAGTGGTATCTTGTGTATTGGTTTTGACTATGGTGGTTTCCACTGTGTTGTTTTTGACTGGGACAAGGCGGAGTCAATGGAGTCGAAAGGCGTTTAAATAAAGGCGGAACACCTTTTTCTAATTTAAATCCTGAAATATAGTGACTATGGTAATTTCTTTTTAACAACTTGCATATTTGTAAAACACTAATTGGCTGCCATAAAACTATTCAAATACTTTATTTTTAAAACTGATGCATTTATCCAGATCCAAATTAAAGGATTTTAACGTTAAAACCATTCCATATAACAAAAACCGACATTTGCAGAAAAGCCCTTCTTTTAATATAATTTATTTCCCCTAGTAGTTCAATTGGGAAAAATCACAGAAATTCTATTTCCTCATGTAATCATATATATTAAAAATTTAGACCCAATTTCATCTTGAAATATTCAAAATAAATTTTAAACTAGATTATATCATGTTTTCCATTAAAATTCATAATAAAAGTTCCATAGCTTGGAAAATTCTGAAAATTAAACCCATCTCCAAATAAATCATTGTAATATAACTAAAGCATAATATCATTCGTTTTATCATCAAAAACGAATTTAAATCATAAATTCAAAACCATATAACCCTAAATTAAACATAGAGATGATAAGGAATTTGAGATTCGTTATTGATTAATCTCTTCTAGCTTTATATCCTTAGCTTTAGATAAATTTCTTCCTTTCTTCCTTGGTAACGGCCGGCTTAGGTTTTTTATTTGCGTTAGTGATCGTGAGAAAAATGAAATGTGAATGGACAAAAATGAGAAGTTATAGCTGTGTATAATAAATTGACTAATTTACTAATATGCCCATGTGTGGTTTAATTTCCAATAAACCAATTTAAAGCCCATTTATCTTGTTAATACGCATGGCCCTATAATTTATTCAAATCTCAATCTCCTTATCATCATTATTCTATTTAATCTATCTAATTAAATTTCTTGAATAATGTTGTCAAAAATTAGGAATGTTACAATCCTACACAACTAGCGAACGTGCCTTATCTATTTTCGATTATATACCTAGTATTGTTGTGATGTACACTCACAAGCATCACAGCTACTTGATTATTATTATTTTTGCCGTTAGAAATTATTATAATATCTCTAGATTTTTTTGATATAAAAGGTTTTGGTTATTGTAAGGTAAAAATTTATCCGTGTTTATGTGCGGCGTGGCCTTACGATATACCTTTGATTTTTAAAGAATTTTATAAGTTATAATAAATAAAATTCCTTGTGATTTGAGTTCTCGCGCTGGTTTTACCAGACTTACGCGGACATTGTTTTCCTATAATTCTTGGGTCAAGCTGAGCATATTCCAGGTTTACTTAGATATTTTTGGAGCTTCAGGAGGCGAACTGGAGGCCCAGAGACATATTCACCATGGTTATCTTTCTGTTGCATTTATGGTTGTTTTTATCAGCAATTGTAAGGATAGGTTGTTATAACTGTCTATGCTAAATAGGTTAGTACACTCTGAACGATGTCTGTACATACATATATTACAGTTTTGTTTTATGTAAAGATTTTTTATCTAATATAAATTATTCTTTCCTCCATAAGATTATGTGTGTGTTTAGTTTTTTATTTGTTTCTTTGTTTTCTCAAACTATCCGCCTTTTCATTCAATTTGGGTTGGACATGTGTGGTTTATTGTCGACTTAAAATGTAAGAAAAAGTGGGTCGTTACAATATAACTATATGATATCGAAGTGATGATGTTATATGGTTCTCTCGACTTGAGAATACTATAAAACTTCAATGTGGGCACTCCACTTTGATTATACTTAAATTATGGCATGGTGTCCATTGAACGACTACAGTTGGATATGAGTTGAAGGATTAGAAGTGAAACACTATTCAGTAGAGAATTCGTCTTCTTAGACATATGACGTTAATATCAAGTTCAACTGTGTCAACTCAGTCGAAATCTTTGGCCAGAATTATACGAGTAGTAATAATAATTATTATTGAATCAAAGAATTTTTGTTTAGACTTACAAAGTTGGCTGTGGATGATGTTGGAATTTTGACACAAACTAAATTCCGTAAGTCCTAAGGTGATATGGTTTTGACAAAAAGAATTGATGTTAATAATTGTTGCTACCAAGTACCACTTGTAGTAAGTAAAACTAGATTTTACCAAAAAGATGTGTAAGCAATGAATTCAACCGAAATGTCATACTACTAGCTAAGGTGAAGTGTGAATGTTAATATTCGAATTGTTCGATATTAATTGCTGACTGAATTTACACCATTGAGTTGCAAAGCCATAACAATGAATACTTTGAAAAAATCACATGATTTAATTAATTTATAATTATTGTAAATGAATTAATTTAATTAACATTTATTAAATATTAATTATTAGATTTTATTTGACGTTTGAACTTTGTAGGTATTAATAGAAGTGTGTGTATAAAAGTTATAAACGCGCATATCGATATACAATATCGATAGAATATTTAAATTGCACAAATACTGAATGAATTTGAAATTTTTTGAGGCCCACTATACCTCATACTGTAGATGGCTATACACTATCGGGTAGATGATTTGATGGAATTTAATTGAGAATTGAATATGGAAGTTTTTAAAGGAGGGAATTGAAAGTTTTCTGATAAAAATTTCTGACAAAAATTTCTCATTTCATTCATTTATCCATAATTATTCATTCATTGATGATTTGATCTCATTCATTCATTATGATTCTTTTCTGACAAAATTTTCTCTCTTCCCCCGTTAAAAAAATGGCCACAATTTTCATGGAGTTATGGGGATATAAATTCCAAAATCAAAGACAAATTAAATCAATTTACCAAATGTGGTTTATACTATTGGATCATATGTTTTGATTAATGACAAGAAAGTCAACCAACACGAAGGTTCATGAATCTACGACAAGAAACTACGAAGATCAGACTCAACAAATCGAAGAATGGCTCATATCTACTATATATGTTGCTTAAAGTCAAGTCTAGTTTAAGCCATGTCAAAATCTTTTCTCAAGTAGTTCACTCCCTCTCACACACACACACAAATATATATATATATATATATATATATATATATATATATATATGTACGTATGTACGTATGTATGTATATACTAAAATGATTTCACATGCTTTTTGAAAATTATCCTTTAAACATGCTTTCAACTTGGTTTTCAGAAAGTACACAGTTCAGTCGACTGAACTCATGCTCTCAGTCGACTGAACCTATGCATATAATTTTTTTATAAAATACACAGACTAGTCGACTGAATGTATAAGTCAGTCGGCTGAATCTGTGTATATTTCAGTGCACATGCATATTTTTGAATTCAATCGACTTAAGCTACTAAAGCAGTCGACTGAATTAGGTCTAACTGCCAAATTTTATGAAAAGACACTTCCTTGCCTGAATAGTTTTCTTCCTCTCGGAGAGTTGCGGGCATCGCTATTCGTTGAAACCTTTTCACCAAAAGTAGAAACTTTCTATCTATTATATATATGCATGAACTTCAAAGATCAAGTAGCTTTCTTTCTCGCTCTTACTTGAATTACATTCTCTGAATCTATTTCTGTCTTGAATTCAAATATCAATTGCTTACAAACATAAATCTATATTTTTCAAGCAATCTAAAACTTCATATTCTTCATATACACACAACTACACACATCATCCTTGAGGAAAAGATTATAGGAAGGGTGTACTACAATTGACAAATCCGTGTTATTAAAAGAACACGCAAGGTCAAGATAATCTACTTTGTAATCAAGTCCTGTTTGGTTGCTCAGGTGGTCAAGTCCTATTTGGTTGCTAAGGTAGTCAAGTCATGTTCGGTTGCTCAGATGGTGTAAACCTATTCCCCCAAGCTAAGTGAGGGCTGCTAGTTTAAATCCAAAAGGATTCTGGGACTGGACGTAGAATGGGAAGCTCGAACTAGTATAAAAATCTCCGGTGTCATCATTTACTCAACTACTATCTTATCTTCTGCATAATTTTATAAGTTTAATTAATATTATTCCATATTACATGATCCTATAACATTGTCACTTTCATTTGGTATCAAAGCAAGGTCATCTTATATCCATAACATAGTTATCTGATATTTTAATATGAAAAACAACACTAGCACAGTAACTAACACAAGTTTCCTTGAAGGACAATCCATTGCACGACCACCACTATTTAATGGTTTAAACTATAACTATTGGCCTACTAAAATTATAATTTATATGCAAGTTAATAGTTATGAAACTTGGAATATTACTCAAGCATAATATATCACACCTACTATAGAATATTCACAATGGTCTAGCACACAAAAACTGAATGCTACCGCAAATGCCAGAGCCATGGACATATTATATTGTGCATTAAACAAAAGTGAATTTGATAGAGTAAGCATGTGTGCTACAGCTATTGAAATTTGGCATACACTTAAAATTACACATGAAGGTACTAACAAAGTAAAGCAGAGTAAGATTTCTATGCTCCAAAATCAGTTCTAGAATTTCAAAATGAAGTAGGATGAAATAATAGATGAAATGTATTCTAGATTCCAAGATATATATCACTCTCTTTTAGAATTAAGAGAAAAATATGCAGACTTTGATATTGTTTCAAAAATCCTTAACTCTCTAACGGATGAGTGGGAATGAAAGGTATTAGCAATCGAAGAAGCTAGTGACATTTTAACCATTAAACCAGAGAAGCTAATAGGAAATCTAATGTCTTATAAAGTTAATCTCCAGGCTAAACGAGTACAGACGAATCTAATTAAACGCTTTGGTATGGAAAATACTTCTGCCAAACCAACTCCAATAAGTACTACAAAACATCTCGATAGAGATGAAGATTACAAGAGTGTTGACCAAAAATTATATCGAAGCATAATTGGATCGTTACTTTATCTAATTGCTAGTATACCTGACATAATGATAAGTGTTTATTTATGTGCTCGATTTCAAGAAAATCCTAAAGAATCACATATGCGAGCGGCGAAATAAACACTACATTATCTAAGCAAAACCAAAGATTTTGGACTTTTCTATTCGAAAGAATGTCCTTTCGAGTTAGTATCATATAGTGATGCTGATTTTGGAGGATGTCGGACATACATAAAAAGTACAAGTGGAAATTTTCGTTTTATTGGACAATCTCTAGTATCTTGGTTTAGCAAGAAACAAAATTGTGTTTCCCTCTCCACATGTGAAGTAGAATATATTTCAGCTGCTTTAGCATGTGCTCAAGTCATTTACATGCAACAAAAAATTTAAGATTTTGAAATAAATTTATCTAAATCAACTACTTGTTATGGTAACACAAATTCTATCAACTTATCTAAAAATCCTGTAAATCATTCATGAACCAAACATATTGACATTCATCACCATTTCCTTTGTGATAATATTGAAAGGGATATTGTCAGACTAGAATTTATATCATCTGAAAACTAGCTAGCTAATATATTTACGAAACCTTTAAATGAATATATTTTTATAAAATTAAGAAGAGAACTAGGAATTTTAGCGTTAAAAGATTTATAACAAATTTCTCTATATTATTTAATATTTTATTCAAAAAATAAATAAATTTAAAAAAAGGTAGAGCTAGTAAGACTCAATCTTTGGTCTCTCACTTACAAATGTCATGTATTACCACTCTACTTTATATTATTTCACATCAGAACTATCTTTTCAGTTCCCTGTATATTTTTTCTATTCTTATCTCACATTTTCAACCTTACATTACTTTTCCATTTTGACCAATCATCTTTCTCTGGTTACTCTCCTCTATTGATTACTCTTCTCCTAGTTCCGGCTCAATAAATTTACCCACGTTTACATCGATCTACGAACCCGTTCCAATTGTTCCTCCCGGTTATCACACTGGGTATACACCGAAATCAAACGAGTTCGTAGGAATCTAAGCTTCAACTCTCTATCTATTGCTCGTCAAACAGATGATATTCATCACTGTCGACGATAATTGTCAAATATTCAAAGGGGAATGTACCATAAGCAGAAGAATCGTAGCAGGATAGTCGGCTTACTTGAAAAAATTTCTCTTAAATTTTGTGGTTCGCCCCGTCAAATAACTATATACATCAACCAGCTCCCCGGAGGCCTCCTTTCCTCCAAATTCATGGGATCGTTCTACCATTCAACCGACATAAGAAATCCCCAAAATCAAACTGGAGAATTGTACGACTCCCAAGTCTTCTGGGTCCTCTAAATTATTCTACATGTTTCTATTGTTTTTTTTCATATTATTTTATAAACAATTTTATATATATTATTTCACTGTTCGATAAAAATTTTACATCTACATTTTTCATCACATTCAGTCGACTAAATAGTACAGTAAGTCGACTGAATGCTGCTTTATGACTGAAATTTTCTTGTAATTCAGTCGACTGCCTACATAATTCAATCAACTGAAATCCTCAAAAATAAAGTAAAAAATTTCGAGAATGATTCTGTCGACTAAATCCTAATGTCAATTGACTGAACCCTATTATCTATTATTTTATTAACCCATTCAGTCGACTACTGTTGCATGTCCATTCGACTGAAATAGGTAACCAAGTACGTTTTGTGCCAAAGTTCACTTCAAATTCTTATACAAACTTATATTATCACAAAAATCTCCATTCTCTCATTGTCTCTGCAACTATTTCACCAAAAGCCCCAAAATCTCTACATCATTTTCATCACTATCCTTCAAAACCCTAAATCCACTATGCCTCCAAAAAGAGCAAGGCATTCATCATCTACTACTGGTCCTTTGGAATCTCATATACGAAGTTGGCTTCACAATGAGAGAGCTGCTCAAGGATTCGACAAAATGAAGAATTCTAGAAGGATCTTTCGTAAAGTACCCTGATTTTTCATCTTATGCAATTCAAGATCTCACAAGGAGAAGCAGCTTGGAATCCCTACTTGATTACACTGCAAATAGCATCAAGATAAACCATCTTCTCATTAAACTCTTCTACACAAATCTTAACTTAGATCATCATAATATTCAAAACCCTAATGATTGTGTTTGGACCCTTATTTGTTGCATGAAGATATTCTTGCCTCTTGCTCGACTTGGAAGGATTCTCCGATGTCCTTTCAAGGGAGAAGAATTAAGTGAAATTGAAGTAAATATGGATTATAGAGATAGAGTTAGCCATCTTTTCCTTTCTGACGATATGACGGAACTCAAAGCTATTGTGCTTCGACCCAAGGCCAGAATTATGCACCGTACTTTGACTCACACCATCAATCCCAGAACCAATAGCTATGAAAAGGTATATAGGCACGATTTGCAATCACTTTATGCTATTTTGGGTAAACATTCTATTTAATTGGTCTAAGGTAATTCTCGATGAATCCAACGTTGAATCATGGACGTATGAAAACAATTCACTATGGCGCATATATCATGAGGATTATTAAACATTTTGAAGTTCCTTTTCCTGACACGGACTATTTAGATATTGGTTCGTTGAATACCAAAACTCTAAGCCTAATGGGTCTCCCAAAGCAATATCGTAGTCATATGATTACCACCTCCAAATATTAGCTAGAGAATCAAGCGTCCAGTCAACCTCAACTACTTTCTAGGCAACATGCTCCCCAAGTGGAAGCAACAACCTCTTCTCAACCACCACCTCCATGGGAAATTAATGAAATACAAGAAATTTGACCACAAGCTCGACCATAAGAGGCTTTGACCATCGTATCTAGAAATCAAAGGCTTTAAGACCAATGTCTAACTCGTGTCGAGACAAATGTTTCCCATGTTGAGAAAACCATCACCAAGGTGGATAAAAAGCTTAACGTATAAAGGGTTTCTTCAACAATATTTGGGATGCAATACTGTGTGGAGAGTCTTCCTCCACGTCCGTTCATGTACCTACAGCTTACTGGAAGTGAACTCAACCGCACTTTACTTGGTCAAATTTCGAAGAAGGATGGGAAGAAGAAGAAGAGTGATAAGAAGTGGGAGGTAAAGGAGGTGATTCTAGAGGAGACGAAGAAGAAACTGAGAGGGATGATGAAGAAGAAAGTTCTGAAGATGACGGAAATGGTAATGAGTAAGTTGCTTATTTAATTTGTAGTTTCAATATTTTGAAAAAATGGTATATTATTATTTTGAAACATTGGTTGGTATTTTATTTGATTAGTCTATGTAATGTACTTGATGATTTGTCTACGTAATGTATGTAATGCTCTGTTGTTAGTATGATAATCCATCTTACTTATATGTTCTTATACTCTTAGATTATATATATTATTAGATTGCTAACTCTTGTCGATGACAAAGAGGGAGAAAGATATTGCTCTAACACTATTTGTAGTAGGAATAAAAGCGCGTATTTAGGGGAAAAAATAAAAGATAAGGCTAGCATATTCAGAGGGAGATATAGCACAACGAAGCAAGAAGCAATATTGTCGAGATTCATTCATATCACAAATGGAGTTGTCATCATCAAAATGGGGGAGAATGTTGGATCTTATATTTTGATTAATGATAAGAAATTCAACCAACACAAAGGTTCATGAATCTACGACAAGGAACTACGAAGACCGAACTCAAAAAATTGAAGTATGGCTCGTATCTACTATATATGTTGTTTAGAGCCAAGTCTAGTTTTAGCCATGTCAAAATCTTTCCTTAAGCAGTTCACTTCCTCGCATATGCATATATATATATATATATATATATATATATATTCTAAAATGATTTCACATGCTTTTTGGAAATTATCCTTTAAACATTCTTTCAAACTGGTTTTCAGAAAGTACACAGTTCAGTCGACTGTACTCATGCTCTAGTCGGTTGAACCTGTGCATATAATTTTTTTATAAAATACATAGACCAGTCGACTGAATGCATAAGTCAGTCGACTGAATCTGTGCATATTTAAATGCATACGCACGTTTTTGAATTCAGTCGACTGAAGCTACTAAAACAGTTGACTGAACTGGGTCTAACTGCCAAATTTTATGAAAAGACACTTCCTTGCCTGAATAGTTTTCTTGCTCACGGAGAGTTGCGGCCATTGCTATTCGTTGAAACCTTTTCACCAGAAGTAGCAACTCTCTATCTACAATATATATTCGTGAATTTCAAAGATCAAGTCACTTACTTTCTTGTTCTTACTTGAATTATATTCTCCGAATCAATTGCTCTCTTGAATTCAAATATCAATTCCTTACAAACATATTTCTATATTTTTCAAGCAATCTGAAACTTTCTATTATTCATATACATGCGACTACACACATCATACTTGAGGAAAAGACTACAGGAAGGGTGTACTACAATTGACAAATCCGTGTTATTAAGAACACACAGGGTCAAGATAATCTATTTTGTAATCAAGTCCTCTTCGGTTGCTCAAGCGGTCAAGTCCAGTTTAGTTTCTCAAGCAGTCAAGTCCAGTTCGGTTGCCCAGGCGGTGTAAACCTATTCCTCCGGGTTAAGTAAGGGCTGCTGATTTAAATTCAGAAGGAGTCTGGGACTGGACGTAGAACCGAAAGTTCGAACCAGTATAAATATCTCAGGCGTCATCATTTACTTTACTACTATCTTATCTTCTATACTAGTCTATAAGTTTAGTTAATATATATTCCATATTACACAATCCTATAGCCTTATCATTTTCATATACCTCTTGTTCTTTGCAACATCAGGATGTTGATTCAAAAATCAAGGAGCTTTTGATTCATCATTCAAGGTGTGATTTTTGGCAACATCCTGAAGAAATTATTTAATTTAATTAATTTATTACTGTTATATGTTGGATTCCATATGATTTATTTTTGGTTTTAATGGTTTATCTCGCAACAAGTAATTCAAACCCTTTTATGTTCATCTACATTGAAATTATGTCACATGTATTTATTTAATTTGGATCTACTTTCACCCCTCGTCTCTTTTCTACGTATGTTCATTATTATTGATATGATTTAGAATTTCTTTCTCCTTGTTGATTATGTAATTGTTCTCTATGTTGTTTTGATATTAATATTCTATCACAAACTTACATATGCCCAATATGTCTAAATCCTTGTTGTTTTTCTTTTGTTGTTTAGAAGAACCTAATTTCGATTGGAAACCATATTTATAATATTATACTATATATATATATATATATTAATCATTTATGTTTGTATTAAAAACTAATTTGTTATGTTATATTAATTCAAGTTTTGAACAAATTTGTTTTGAGTGTTGTTTTCATAAAAAAGGAGATTTTTTTTGTATTCATGTATGGACTTTTGTGTAAAATCCAACACTTTATTTCCTTTCAAAATTTGAAGTATTCAATAAAATTATGTATCTATTATTTCTCTTCTAAATTAAATGTTTGTTTCAATGTTGTTACTTTTAAGTTTTAATAAACCCATACACATGTATATGTACGTACGTGTGTATGTGTGTGTGTGCATGTGTGTATAATTAATGTTTGCACAAGTATGCTAATTTAAGATCTAAAACATCACATGTTATTTTATGTGTATGTAAACATATTTGTGTTGCCCCTATTCAAATTAATAAGATGAATTCTATGCATAAATAAAATACTTGATTTCAAATCTTTCAATAATAGAAAGTTTTCATTTATTTTGTTTTTAGATTTCAAATTATATAAGTTTACCAAATGTAATATATATTTATATATACACACACACTTATATTTGCAAACTATTGTACATATTTTACTGAGTAAATTTTTAATTCATAAACCTGGAAAACAACGACATATGTGAAGAGGAAATGGGTCCATTGTGGTATAAATCTAAGCACCTACATATTGTCACATTAACTATGTGCACTTCTGACCTATTGCATCGTCATATATTTGGATATACTCACAATTTATGTACAGTATAGATTATTCATTAATGACATTTGGTAAATCAACTAATCTAATTAAATAGAGAGTGTAACGACCCGCCTTTTCGGCCATCAAAAGTCTACACTGGTTATATCCACGGTATTCAAATGCCAAATGCCGGAAAGATAGATTGTAAGGATAAAATAAAAAGAAAAGAACAAAGAACAAGGAAATCCGAATCTTGCAGTGGAATTGACAACATGTAATATAACAAAGGCAGTAAAAACTGTTACTCCAAAATACATATTACATGAGAGTAAAAAGAATCCTTATCAGTTGGATAATTATAAAATTCTGACCTTACAATTGCTGATAGGTATACAATTAATACAGCGGAAAATAAATCAGTACATTACGTGAACAACCAGCTCTTCTCCAACAACTCCATATGACCAAAGCTAACCTTGGAAAAACTCAGTCTGACCCAAGCATTACAATAAAATAACTTCTGGGTTAGTCGTAAAAATTAACGTGAGTAAACTCAAATAATGTGATGACTATATAAAAGTTCGCTGATGTGGAGCGGGTTTTGGCCTCAAGAATAACATCCATAAATGAAGAAATGAGAAACAAATCAGAACAATAATCCAATCAAGAAAGAATGGAAATAAACAACATAAACAGTACAAATAAATGCAGTGGATACTAGTAAGAACAAATCCTATACTAAATGAGTAGGCATAAAGAATATCGAATTCCAGAATTAAAAGAATGGTCATAAGTAATTTAACATAGAGAAGATCACAAGGCAGTTCCCATGCAATTACGGAAACAATTCAAAGATTTGAATTAACAACAATGGAAAAGAGTAGTTTTTCCAGTAATGACTAGGAATGTGTTCCCCTTTAGCAAAAGTTATCTCTAGAAACATGCATGAGAACTTCAATGACTCTCGAAAACCTCCAACCCGGACTCCGCTAACTACTACCGAGTATCCGAGTTTTCACATCTTGTTGCAACACCAAATCCAATCTAGAGTGGAAATGAAAATACCCTAATGGGGCAACCCCGCATAACTTGGACTCCACTCGGTCTTTGGGTTTAGTCATTTCTGACAAAAGATAACAAGGCTCAAATGAGCAACACATCATCTTAGAATGATGAAATATAAAGCCAAATTAAAATCGATAGTCAATAAATCCACTATTGGGAATGATAAGATGGATGTTTCACTTGCGCTTGATTTTCACATCACAACACTTTTAAAGATACTTTAAAATTACTCTTTGAAACATTCTTTTAAAGAGTCAAATTATACTTTCTAAGTGTATTAATACCAAGGTCAAGACATTATTTACTATAAACCCAAATAATTTACACTTAGCTTTATTTGAACTATATAAAAGATTTCCTGGTTTATGAACTATTATTCATAAAATTCAAATAATATTTATTATCCCAAAAGATAATAAATCAATTAAATTACTTTTATATGTTTTAAATCAAAGGTTAACCATCCCGAAGGATAGTTTATATAATCTTCAAAAGCACATTAATTTTCCCGAAGAAAATAAATAAAATTTCAAATCCCTTTTATAAATTTTAAACCAACACTGATTATCCCAAAAGATAATAAATCACATTTCTAATATTTTATAATTTTAAAAACAATATTAATCATCCCGAAAGATAATAAATCAAAATTTTATAATCCCTTTTATAAATCAATCAATTATTTTCACTTAAAAAGTCAATTGTTTCTAAAACACTTTTAATAATGAGTAAATTAACTTTAAAATCTTTATTAAATCAGATAATTAAATTTAAAACGCTAAATTTGTTAGTTCATTTTAAAACACTTTCATTACATTAGTAAATTTACTTTAAACTCTTTTATTAAATCAATTAATTAACTTTTAAACACCATTTATTAAAATATTAACTAAATTCAAATATCATTAATTAAAACGATAAACTAGATTCAAACATCATTAATTAAAACGATTAATTAAATTTAAAATATCATTAATTAAAATGATTTATCAAAAATATCATTAATTAAAATGATTAATTCATTTAAATATCATTAATCAAAATGATTAATTAAATTTAAACATCTTTGGTTAATATGATTTATTAAATTAAAACATCATTACTCAAATGATTAATTAAATTCAAATATCATTAACTAGATAAATTAATTTAGACTCAAACATCATTAGTTAAAATGATTTGATAATTTTGAACGTCATTAACTAAAATGAATAATTAGTTTAATATCCTTAATCAAAATGACTAATGAATTAAATATTTTGTGAAAATACAAGCTCAAAAAAACACACATAAAGGATTTATGAGGTGATATTCAATAAATAACGGTACAACGAAAATTTTCTATAACACACTTAAACAATTTAAATAGAAAATCACGATTAATTTTAACTAAATATAAATTTAAGTAGCATAAAGAAATAAATAATAACTATTGGCGAGAAATCCCTTAGCATCTCTCTATAAATATTCCTTACAAATCAATGGTTACAGACAATATATATAATCATATTGCAAAACAGGATTTCAACCATACAATCAATCAAACAAAAACAACTATATCTAAGCTATCAACCAAGCATTCAAAAATAAACTTATAGCATCATAGATATTTTATAATTAATTTAAGGGTGAGTAAACGCACAAAAATTTCTAGTTATTGCCGAAGCATTCTAGTTTGAATTAAAACCGAATGGACGCTTGATTTTAGCATAAAATTCTACAAGCTCCAAACTCCACCAATCCAATTCCATTGCATAACTAATGATCCCATGAGTATAACGCAGCTAACTGCGTTCGATTTGGACCTGGTATGAGAAAAATGCAATTTTATACGAATTTAGGATTAAACAATATAATTAATTGGTTAATTATTTAATTAACAAATATCCTACCTAATCCTTCTTCTTCTCCATTCGCTAACTACTCCCCCCATGCATAAAGGCACAACACACTCAAGCGTGCACACATGCCCAAACACTCAAACCACTCCATAAAATTCATCAATAACACCACCGAAATGCTTCTCTACGCGTCCTCAACTCAACTGACCCCTCAATCACAAGCTCGATCAAGGGTGTCAAAATGCGACCTAGAGATCGCCTACCTCCATGTGAAACAGTCGCGTCACCCAACTTCAACCGGCATCCTTCCAAAGTCTGATTAAAATTCTGGATTGTTATAGAGAGAATGAACTGTTTCTCTCACCAATTAAAGCAAAATCTTCCCTTAATTATTTATATAAGTTTTAGAGAGAGAAACGAAAGTTTTCCTATCTAGAAATTTACTTTAAATAATAAATGTTCCATACATGGGTTTGTTTGATATACTTATACATTTAAAAATAATCTTCTATACAAAATTGAATAAAATAATGATTTTATTAAAAATATTCATTTTGGATCTAAAATCCATTTAAGTTTTATATACATAACAAAGATTGAAATGGAATATTTTTGAAATTTACCCATTTAACCATTTTCGACCGTTTTCATTCCTTCAATGGCATTAGAGCGAGGCTGGTTGAGGAGTTCACCTTGTACATTGGATGTCCCAGTTTCAATCCCTGCAACTAGCATGATAAGGGGTTCACACATTGTGATCTACGATGAAGCATTACCTCTTATCCCTGCATGTGTTGTGATGATTATTGTTGAAAGGCTGCATGTATAACTCTCCCATGAGGCACTTAGAAGGGTCGCCCCCAAAGGATTTTATGTTGGACTTTCAATGGTATTAGAGCCATATAGTCTGTTATTGTGCAGAGAGACCCCTAATGTCAAGTCCTATAAGGGATCGACTAATCTTATTATAATATGCTCTTAGGTAAAGTCAATTCAAATTGACTTTAGTAGGAGGATATCTGCATGTGTTTCCATGGTTTCTGATTTACTTCCTTTTTATGAGACTTAGTTTATATTGATCTTGGATAGACGTGTAAGCTCTTTGTACTCTTTCAGAAAAAGAAATTACGAAGGAAAAACAATAGGATTAATGATGAGTAGAAGAATTGTTAAAAGAAAGTTCCATCAAGGATCGGTACTTTAAAACAGGGCACACATGTAGCAATTGCAATAAAGACTAATTAGTCATAATAGTTTGTATTCCTCTATAGGCTTAGGAGAGAAACATCCATGATTCTGCATGGATAGGTGGTTTGGTCAGAGTATGTTGTAGAGTTCTTAGTAGTGTAAATGTGATTAACATTTGCATCGACTTAGATTTACTTAGGACAACGATTTGGTAGGACTTTGGTTGAGCTTTACACATACTATGTTATGTAGTTCGGGCTAACCATATGTTTTGGAGTTTTCAAGGTGGTTTTGTGAGCAATGAGTGTAAGGTCCATTATATGAGATGATGTATTGGATAAGGGTGTTTGAAATATTATTTAATTACCGGCCAGAGTTAGTTGTATGTATGAAGATTCATGTTGTAACGATCTGGAATTTCACCACTTTAATTTAGGAATATTTAATTAATTTTAAATACTCAAATAATAGGTTTTATAAATTAAATGAAACTTTATTAGATAATTAACAATTATGGTGAAATAGTTTTCCAAATTTGTTCATAAACATATTTAGTTCAAAGAAAAATCGAAAATGTGACCGGAATTCGTTTACGAATTTTCAACTTTTCGTCGACTAAAAATTGTCGAAATGTTATAGACTCTATTATATAAATATACACATACAAAAACATAAAGTTTGCGCATAGGTATATAAATATACTTAAGTTTAAATGCGTTTAAGTTTCATTTATAAAGAAATAAATAAATGAAAAAGAAAGTCTCACATCGTCGGAAACATTTTGGCAACTTAAGTACAAAACATGTTGGCTCATGGGGTTTTAGGTTGGACAAGCTTGTAAGGATTGGAAACATGGAGGAGACAAGGTGTTGAGATGGTAAAAAGAGAGTGGAGGGTAATGTACTAAGGGCGTTTTGGTAATTTACTAATTTCATTTTATATAAAACCAATTTCCTAATTTTCCTTTTCATTTTATCTTTTCCATTTTCATTTTCAAAACCATCTTCTAATCTTTTTAAGCACTTCCATGACTTCATGGCAAAATTTTAAAATCAAATATCATGGTCCAAACTCCACCAATCCAATTCCATTGCATAACTAATGATCACATGGGTACAACGCAACTGGTCGCGTTCGATTTGGACCTGGTATGAGAAAAATACAATTTTATACGAACTTAGGATTAAACAATGTAATTAATTGGTTAATTATTTAATTAACTAATATCCTACCTAATCCCTCTTCTTCTCCATTCGCTAGCTACTCCCCCCATGCATAATGGCACAGCACACTCAAGCGTGCACACATGCCCAAACACTCAAACCACTCCATAAAATTCATCAATGACACCATCGAAATGCTTCTCTACGCGTCCTCGGCTCAACTGACCCCTCAATCACAAGCTCAATCAAGGGTGTCAAAATGCGACCTGGAGATCTCCTACCTCCATGTGAAACAGTCGCGTCACCCAACTTCAACCAGCATCCTTCCAAAGTCGAACAATATATGCTACTCCACTCGGGAAAGCCAATGTCACCAACTACAACTCCTATCATTCCCTAAATCGACCACAAGATCGAACCCTAGCCTTCACTATCTAAAATTAAGCAACCCAAAACATGCTCGAACACAATCAAATGGACGTGGAATCGAAGTGCGCAAGCACATGATTCTAAGAAGTCTTGTTTCATGATTTTTATAGAAGTATACTAACTGATTTTTAATTTTAAAGTTATGGCCATTATATTGCTTATTGGAAGATGAAAGAATAAACAAGGGAAATGATGAAAAGTGAAAGTGAGTTATGTGCTAAGTTCATTTGATTTTATAACCAAAAAAACACATTGATTATGTTTTACTTTTTCCATAACAAAAATTTCTCGAGCAACCCAACATGTCCACGCCATCAAATCGTCGTTAAAATTTGAATTTTGATTTGATTTTACAATGATTATTAAATGATATATTTATGGTACCTCGCTTTATAATATCTCATTCGTGTATGAATAGTGAATGACAAAAATGAAAATACGACCACAATCAAAAATAATATACACAGATGTTTTATTTTATGCAATTCTAGAAATATCGTCATTTGCCGGAAAATCGTCAAACAATATTTTAAACATTTTCCAGTTTAAATATTATGGGAAAATCAAATAAATTCATTTTAAGAGACTATAAAAATCAAGTCGTTTTATTGATAATTAACTTTCTTATTATTTATTCGAACCATTTATTATTGTAAATAAATTTACCAATTGAATTCACCAATATTATTTATAAATTGAAAGGAGTTAAATAAGATTATTAAATCCAATCAATTAGTATTTAACTCGCAAATTCCAATATTTAAACGATCAATATATTTGAATATAAGTTATTACATTCCAAAATTCAATTATTTAATATTTAAAATTAATTATATATTTAAAATCCAATGATTAAAATTCTAGATTGTTATAGAGAGAATGAAATATTTCTCTCTTCAATTAAAGCAAAATCTTCCCTTAATTATTTATATAAGTTTTAGAGAGAGAAACGAAAGGTTTTCCTCTCTAAAAATTAACTTTAAATAATAAATGTTCCACACATGGGTGTATTTGATACACTTATACATTTAATAACCTTCTATACAAAATTGAATAAAATAATGATTTTATTAAAAATATTCATATTGGATCTAAAATCCATTTAGGTTTTATAGACATAACAAAGATTGAAATGGAATATTTTTTGAAATTTACCCATTTAACCCATTTCCGACCGTTTTCATTCCTTCAATGGCATTAGAGCGAGGTTGGTTGAGAAATTCACCTTGTATATTGGATGGACCAGTTTTAATCCCTTCAACTAGCATGATAAGTGGTTTTCACATCGTGATCTACGATGAAGCATTACCTCTTATCACTGCATGTCTTGTGATGATTATGCTCGAAAGGCTGCATGTATAACTTGCCCATGAGGTACTTAGAAGGGTCGCCCCAAAGGATTTTATGTTGGACTTTCAATGGTATTAGAGCCATATGGTCTGTTATTGTGCAGAGATACCCCTAATGTCAAGTCCTATAAGGGATCGACTAATCTTATTATAATATGCTCTTAGGTAAAGTCAATTCAAATTGACTTTAGTAGGAGAATATCTACATGTGTTTCCATGGTTTCTAATTTACTTCCTTTATATGAGACGTAGTTTATATTGATCTTGGATAGACATGTAAGCTCTTTGTACTCTTTCAAAACAAGAAACTATAAGGGAACAACAATAGGATTAATGATGAGTAGAAGAACTGATAAAAGAAAGTTCCATCAAGGATCGTTGTTAACTGCGCCTCGGCCATGGCTCAACGACTTGAAAGATTACCGACCTAACATGGATACCGACCCAACTGGTTTGAGAGGCATACCGACCTTAGACCTAAAAGGATACCGACCTAAGGCTAAGAAGGATGCCGACCTAAGGCCTAAAAAGGATACCGACCTAACAGGCTAAAAAGGATGTCGACCTAATGCTTTAACAAGGTTGCCGACCTAAGATAGCTACCGGCCTAAGATAGCTACCGACCTAAGATAGCTACCGATCTAAGATAGCTACCGACCTATGACCTATGATAAGTCGTTCACGACCCAAGCAAAGGAAAGCAAGTTCAATGCAGCTACTTGGCACAGTGGCCTCTTAACTCGTACATGATCCAGGACTTACCAGTTAAGCCGTGACTTGCGACTTGCCAGTTAACTCGTTCGCGACTCACGACCTAGCTTGAGTCGTCCACGACCTAAAGCTACTAAATGTAAGCCCGATGTCGTACCACTGATACAAGGCTATGTTGACTCGGGGGCGACCTGGGAATTGTACAAACGGGCCTGTGTGAAACCTTGGAGGGGCTAGATGAGTCGGCCATGACTTACCTTAGACCGGTCACGACTTACGACCCAAGGGGGAAATTTTCCTATAAATACCAACCTACCTCAAACATGAAGGGGACTTTTGGCCGATCTCTTTAAGCGCCGATACTCTGCTGAATTCTCGACTCACTCGACACTTCAAGTACGAAAGGCATCTCAACTAACTTCGAGAGGAAATCTAACGCAATCTATATGGATTCAAAGAATTCTTCTGCATCAAAGCTCTAGTTGTTTGTCTCATCAGAATTGTAATTGAAGATTGTTGTAAAGTTGTAATCCATTCAGTAATAAAGAGAATTAAAGTGGACGTAGGCTTACCCTAAGCCGAACCACTATAAAAGCTGTTGTTTTTTCTGCTTTCTCTGTGACTTTTCGACTTGTTTTTAGTTCCCGTGTTCACGGGTGGTGCTTTCGCTCAACTTCAATCTACACCGGGGTATTAGCGTCTGATTTTTACGTTAACATTTTTGGTGCTTTCACTGAGAATTGAACTTAGGAAACTTCCACTATTGCTCCGCGAAGGATTATTGAAAGGATTTCTTTTAAAACCAGAAGTTTATTGGAAATAATGGCTTCTGGGAGAAAACGAAGTTCTGTAAGATCCGACAATGTCCAAGAGAATACTGCTACCTCTCCTCCTTCAAGTCAAGCAGCTCCAACTGTTGGAGTTACGCGAGCAGAATTGGACACTGTAGTTTTGGGGCTGAATCAACAATTGAATGCTCAGAATGCGCAGTTGGAAGCCCAGAATGCCTTGATCTTGAGTAAGTTGAATGATCTGCTTAGGGCAAATCGTCAACCAGCTAATAATGATGGGAATCCTACTGTGGGAGTTCAGGATGTTGAAGGGAACATTTCTCAAAGAGCCACAGACCCTGTAGAAAGGACTCCTTCTCAAGCTGGAGGATCAGGGCCGCAGCCGACCCTCCGTGAACGATTGTCAAGGCAGAATTCAGAGAGAGCGGCTGATGTGTGCCCTCCAGAGCCTTTAAATGATGAAGAGTATTTTTCGGGTATGGTTCGTCAGATCATGAAGGAAAATATGCGAAGAGATGAAGATGAGAAAGAGTGGGGTTTTGCTCTAAGGAAAACTCCATTTACTGAAAAGATCTTGAAGGCAGAGTTCCCAAGAAAATTCGTTCCCCCTACTATTCCGGCTTACAAGGGGACGAGTGATCCTAATGAGTTTCTGTATAAGTACGACTGGCATATGACTGGTGCCAGGGCGTCTGATGAAATTAAATGTCGATATTTCCCGGTATATCTTGAAGGTGTGGCTCTATTGTGGTTTACAAAGCTGCCGGTCAGGTCCATCGATCAGTTCCCTGATTTGACCAGGAAATTCAAAGAGCAATTTTGATTGTATGCTTCTAAAGCAAAGGATATAATGTCACTGTCAAGTCTGGAGCAAAATCCGGGAGAATCCATCAAGTCATTTTTGAACCGTTTTAACATAGCTTTGGCCGAGGTAGATAATGCTGAGCCACGCATGGTCCTAACATACTTGATGAGGGCGATTGACAAATCGAGTGAATTTGGAAAATGGTTGAAAATGAAGGAACCAAACTCACTTGACAAATTCTACAAGAAAGCGGATGAATTCATGCGCTTGGAGAGCCTCTAAACACCGGCTAAGGTGGTATCAGCGAAAGCCGGGAACAATGGTGCTGCTTCGAACAAGAAAGAACCCAACACTCAGAAAAGGGAAAATGATGGTGGAAAGAAACAGGGAGATGCTAAGAAAGGCCGTCCTTTCAATTTCACACCCTTGACCGATACCCCTGAGAACATCTTTTTTGCGACCAAGGATGATGTCAATTATCCGACACCACCTAAAATGAGAGTTGGAATTAGGATGGAAAAAAGTGGAAGGTTCTGCCGGTTCCACAACCAGCCGGCCATGACACCAACGAATGCCGTCAGTTGAAAGAGGTAATTGAACAACTCTTGAAGGAAAACAAACTCCAGCAGTATGTGAAAAGGAACAGAAATGCCCCAGCTTCGTCAACTCAAGGACAACAAGTTCCCGCTCACCGTCCTGCTTCGAGTGAGAAGGCCGTAGAGCATGAATCGGAAAGACCTGTTATTAATATAATAACTGGAGGACCTCACCCAGCAGGCAAAAGCTGGGGCGAGATGGAAAGGTATGCCCGGGCCTTGAGGCATGTTCCAGCTGAAGAGAATGTTTTTGTTTTAGAGAATGATGCGCTTTTAAAGCAACAAAAGACTTCCACAGATGATATTGTATTTAGTGCTAGAGATTCCTTGGGTATCGAGGCTCCTACCATAGATCCTCTGGTTATATCTGCTGGTATTGGGCCGGCTATTGTGAGAAGAGTTCTAGTTTATTGCGGAGCTTCATGCAACATCCTCTTCAGGAAGACCTTTGATCAAATGAAAATTCCAATGGCTGATGTTCAAGCTTCATCACTTAAGATTGCTGGGTTTGTTGGAGAACCCAAACAGCCGATTGGGACCATAGGTTTGTTTGTAGAACTCGGAAAGGGACTGAGGAAGGTGGCTCGAAGGCAAACCTTTATAATTGTTGAAGAATTCTCTGCCTACAATGCCTTTTTAGGCCGACCAACTCTTGTTGCGTTTAAAGCTGTCCTTGCCCCATGCTGTCTGACCATAAAATTCCCCACAGATAACGGAGTTGGTGTGATTAAGGGAGACCAAGATGCGGGGCGAGAATGTTATCTTACAGAGCTGCGTGAATCGAGGAAAAGAGAAATGGGAAAAGGTGCGGCGGCTCCAGTCTGCACCAAGGAACCAACCTTGTAGCAATTACAGGGTGGACCCTGCACTGGCGAATGTAGTGGCGCACGAAGAGAGATGGATCCAAGGAAAGCCAGTGCAGGGGAGAATATGGTAGTATCGGTAGAGGTAACAGTGCCGGTGCCCGTTGACCCAAAGGACCCAAACAAAGTGCTTAATGTGGGTTCACAACTCAACACAACAGTTCAGAATGTTCTGATTTCATTTTTGAAGGCTAATTTGGATGTGTTCGCTTGGACTCATGCTGACATGTGTGGAATATCCCCAGAGATTGCAGTACACACTCTGAACATTGATCCAAAATTTACACCTGTCAAACAGAAGAGAAGGACCCAGGGTCCTGAGAGAACGGCAGCGTTAAAGGAAGACGTGGATCGGCTTATGGAGAACAGTTTCATTAGAGAATCTACTTATCCAAATTGGGTATCAAATCCAGTGCTGGTGAAAAAGGCTAACGGAAAGTGGAGAGTATGCATTGACTTTTCATATTTGAATAAAGCCTGTCCCAAAGACTGTTTCCCGCTGCCCAGGATCAATCAGTTGGTGGATGGGACGGCAGGACATGAATTGTTATCTTTTATGGATGCATACTCCGGATATAACCAGATTATGATGCATGAGCCAGATCAAGAGGATACGAGCTTCATCACAGATGTTGGTCTCTACTACTACAAGGTCATGCCTTTCGGACTCAAGAATGCAGGGGAAACTTACCAAAGGCTTGTCAATGCCATGTTTAAACCACAGATTGGCAAGACAATGGAAGTTTATGTTGATGATATGCTAGTAAAGTCTAAGAAAGCAGTGGACCACATGGATCACTTGGCAGAGATGTTTGCAGTACTCCGAAAGTACAGAATGAAGCTTAATCCCCTGAAATGTTCATTTGGAGTGGAGTCCGGAAAGTTTTTGGGTTTCATTGTGAGCGCTAGGGGTATTGAAGCCAATCCAGCTCAGATCACTACCCTAAGAGAGGTCAAGGCTCCTAGAACGAAGAAGGAATTGCAAAGTCTCAATGGAAAGGTTGCTGCTTTGAGTCGGTTCATTTCCAAAGCTACTGACAAATGCATTCCATTCTTTGATGCTCTGAAGAAAGGAAGAAAAAACTTTGAGTGGACTCCTGAATGTCATAAAGCGTTTGATGAGTTGGTTCGTCATGTGGAAGTGCCTTCGATACTTTCAAAGCCTGACAGTGGTGAAGATCTCTTCATATATTTGGCGATTTCGTCTCATGCTCTCAGTGCAGTGTTGGTACGGGAAGGCGCAAGGATTCAACGCCCAGTCTATTATATCAGCAAAAGATTTACTGGGGCAGAGATGAACTATTCAAGGTTAGAAAAGCTCGCCTACTGTTTGTTGATCGCATCAAGAAAATTGAGGCCGTATTTCCAAGCTCATCCCATCAAAGTCCTCACTGATCAACCTCTAAAGCAAGTCCTATCCCGTCCTGAGACTTCGGGCCGTCTTTTGAAATGAAATATTGAACTCAGCCAATATGACATCACTTACCATCCCCGAAAAGCAATCAATGGACAAGTTTTGGCAGATTTCATCGCAGAATGTGCGGATAAGGGTGATAGTGAGGAAGAAGTCACTGATAGCGTCCCAATCCAATGGAAATTGTATGTCGATGGCGCAAGGAATGATTACTGTTCCGGAGCAGGGGTTGTCCTTGAAACCCCAGAAGGGCGATCGCTATGTTATGCGCTGAGACTAGAATTCCCTTCGACAAACAATGAAGCTGAATATGAAGCTCTCATCGCTGGTTTAAGGATCGCTAAAGAACTAAACATCAAGGCATTACAGATCTTCAGTGATTCTCAACTTATTGTTTGCCAAGTCAGGAAGGAATTTCAAGATAAAGGAGGGAATCTACCCATCTATTTATCAAAAGCCTGGGAGCTCCTTCAAGATTTTGACCATTATTCAATAAACCATATACCCCGAGAAGAGAACATGAAGGCAGATTCTCTCGCAAAGTATTCAAGTACTGGTGAAGCTCAACTATTGGGATTAGTTCCCGTCGAAGTCTTGTCAGCTCCGAGCACAGATGAAATGGATGTTGATTGGATTATGAATGTATCCCAAGGTCAAGAATCATGGATGACTCCGATACTTGAATATTTGCTCAATGGTTCTTTGCCAGAAAGTTCAAAAGAACGACAAAAGCTGATGAGGAAAGCCTCCAGATATATAGTTCAAGATGGTCGTTTGTACAGACGAGGATTTTCAATGCCATTACTCCGATGCGTGACAAAGGAAGAAGCAAAGACAATTCTGACTGAAGTACACGGAGGAGAATGTGGGGATCATATAGGTGGTCAAACTTTAGCAAAGAAAATCCTCCGTTATGGATACTTTTGGCCAGAATTTAATCAGGATGCTGCCGACTATTCCCGAAAGTGTGATAAATGCCAGAGATTTGCTAAAATTCCTAGGGCACCTTCCACTGAGCTAACACAAATGGTCGGTCCATGGCCATTTGCCATCTGGGAATATATCTCATTGGGCCTTTGGCGACTGCCAAATCAGGAATTAAATATGCTATCATTGTTGTTGATTACTTCACTAAATGTGCTGAAGCTGAACCATTGGCTACTATTACCTCTAAGAAAATGATAAGTTTTGTGACTAAAAATATCATTTGCAGGTATGGTGTGCCTCAGAAGATAATCACAGACAATGGTACTCAGTTTGAAAGTGAGGAGTTCCAAGATTTCTGCAAACGATTCAAGATCCGAAAAAACTTCTCAGCAGTGGTTCATCCGCAGGCAAACGGGCAAGTGGAAGCAGTAAACAAAACCATCAAAAAGCAGCTGGAAAAAGAAAATGGTGGTTGGGTCGATAAGTTACCGCTTGCACTATGGGCATACAGAACCACCCACAAAACTGCGACTGGGTATACTCCATTTTCATTGGCATACAGATCAAAAGCGATGATTCTAGTGGAAACTGAAGTCCCCTCACACAGAAGGATCCATTTTGATCAAAATGAGAATGAAAAATTACAATTGGAAGCACTTGACCTCCTCAATGAAAGAAGAGAAGAGGCTAGACTTAGAATTGCAGCTCACCAGCAAAGAATAGCCAGGCACTTCAACTCCAAAGTTCGTCAGCGCAGCTTTGAAGTTGGGGACTTAGTCCTGAAGAGAATTATGACAACCATAGGTGTGTTTGGGCCAAACTGGAAGGGCCATATGTTATAGGCGCGAAACTCCTTGATGGCACATTCAAACTCACAACTGTCGAAGGAGAACCAATCCCAAGAGCTTGGAACAGCAATCATTTGCGTCCCTATTTTACTTGAAAGCATTGCTGAAATGTTGTAAAAGAATTACGAATATATGATTCTTGTATTGAAAGCAATTGTAAAGCAAGTGAATAATGAAAAGCTATAAAGTGGATGTAGGCCCAGCTTTTGGCCGAACCACTATAAATCTTGTGTTCTCTACTATTATAAACTGCTTTGTTTTATTTTGACATATAAAATACGTTAATTGTGTTACTAAAATGTCGATTTAATAATGCAGGCCATAAAAACAAAGCTTACCCATCACAAGACCAAGCGATCTCCGACATCACCCAGCAAGCAAACGCTAAACCATTCAAAATTTCCATACTCAAATCCTACAAAAGAAGTGCTTTGAACAAAAGTTAGCGATGTGGATGAAAGTGGACCATTTCTAACTAACTGCAAATGTTTGTACAAACAAACAACCAGTTAAATAGCCTGTGTCTACCACCACCAACTCGCTTAAATATGAAGTATGTTTCTTTGGATAAGGGAAATTATTGGCAACTAAAAAGGGATGACACTTGCAAAAGACAACGGGGATCGCCAACATGAATAGATGGCAAAGAGACATGGGCGAGCAAGCATCAAACAACAAAAGACCTCTTCGGAGGCACAAGCCCTCTTCAGAGGCACAACACTTCGAAGGATAAAGACCTCGAGCGGGCTAAACCAGAAAAAGAGAGATCTTTCTCAATACAAAGTTGCGGACTGATCGGTCGATACACTCCCGTGAATCCGTCCAACCGAGAGAAAGAAACTCCAAACTTCCAGGCAAAAGCCCTACTCAGAGGCACACATTTCACCGAGATTGAAATAAAACTTCCAAGTGTTGAAACGTGAAAAGCCCTCTTCGGAGGCCCATTTCACCACAGTTGAAATGCTAAAAGACCTCGAGCGGGCAAAACCAGAAAAAGAGAGATCTTTCTCGATACAAAGTTGCGGACTGATCGGTCGATACACTCCCGTGAATCCGTCCAACCGAGAGAAAGAAACTCCAAACTTCCAGGCAAAAACCCTACTCAGAGGCACACATTTCACCGTGATCGGTTGATACACTCCCGTGAGATGAAATGTGGAAAGCCCTCTTCGGAGGCCCGCTTCCCAGCGAACATGGAAAAATAAAAGCCTCTCCCAAGGGGCAGAAACAAAAGACCCCTTCCCAGGGGCACAATCAAACAAAAAGACCCCTTCCCAGGGGTACAATCAAACAAAAAACCTCTTCCCAGGGGTGCAATCAAACAAAAAGACCTCTTCGGAGGCACACGTTTCACCGAGATTGAAATAAAACTTCCAAGTGTTGAAACGTGAAAAAGCTCTCCTCAGAGGTACAACTTTTCAAAGAAGCATTTCACCAGAAATGCAGAGCAAAGATCAAAAGCCCTCCACCGAGGCGCAATATAAAAAGAAGAAGCCCTCTTCAAAGGCACACTTTAGCTTTCAAAGGAAGACTGGTTCTTCTATTCTTGAAAATACTCTTCCTCAAAAAGAAGTTAAAGTGCCCTTCAGAGGCCCGCTTTACCACATAGAAGAATTCACTTGGTAAAAATGTGTGAAAGCACAAAAGAAAAAGTGATATCTTTGAAGGATGAAGCGTAGAAACTCATATGGAGTGAGCCGTACTCTATTTTGAGTAGAATAGTATTCCTCCAAGTATGGAATAATTATTCTCCAAAAAATAAGAGTGCAAGTCCCCTCAAAGTATAAAATATTGCAATGAGCTTATGGTATAGGGGCAACATGGTATAGTTACATTGGTAAAAATTACGCTCAAACAACATACCACAAGCTCACTGCAATATAATATAAAGAAATTTGTACAAAAAATGAATAGTAAATGCATTCTCAAATACAGACAAAAGTTTGTACAAACAAAAAGAATCATTTTATTCAATACTGTCAAAATTTTGTACAGTTACAGGTTTCAAAATAAAAAGAAAAAGAAAAGCGGAGGCTGGTACCCGCACAATCTCCGGCCAGTGCATGCAAAAAGAAAAAAGTAAAGATAAATCGAAGCAGGACCCCTTACTTCTTCTTGCAACCACCCTTAGAGCCTTCACCTGACCTAATAGGCAGCTTTTCAGGATGGCTTGGGAGAGTCGGGGATGAAGGAGAAAGGGTTACTGCCGGATCAACTTTCACTTCCTCTTCAGAAACAAGAATGTCTTTCCTTCTCTTCTTGGAAGTGACACGCTTCCTCCTCCTCCTTGAAGAAGACTCACTTCCCGGAGTAACAAGAGCAGATAATTTTATGTTATCAGAAGTGGTTCGCTCCGGAGACTCATTGCCTTCTCCAAGCCCTTCTTCCCCATGTTCTTGAGAAGCAATAGGATCATCTAAGCCATGAAGAGCTTCTATTTGCTCCTCTTGCGACCCGGGTTGAGAGGCGGACGGAGGAGTGACCTGGAAAGGCGGAGGAGGAATAATTGAAGGAGGAGGAGTCTGAACGATGCTCGACACTTTCTATACAGAAGAAAAGAAGTTAAAGTCAGTAAAGAGAGGAGATAAAGGCTCATTGAGGTTCAGGAAATAGTCGAGAAGCTCATCGAACTCGTAAGAAGCAAATGAGCGGTCTACTTGGGCAAGATTAACAGTAGAGTTACCTGGAGAAGTCGGCTTCCTGATATCAACCTCATAAGCCTATGCTTCGGCGCTCTTTTCGCCTTCATCTCCACCCTGTGTACTTGTAATCTCAATTGTAACTTTGACCAGGGATGGAGAATGAGAACTGGAGCCGACGATGTCGATTTCGGCCGAAGGTGAAGGCTGGACTGGAATAGTTAAAGTAGTTTTTCCTAAACATTCCCCTTCGGCCACCTCGGCTCTTAATTTTGCAAGTTGTTCTTTTCCCCTGGCGAGAGCGGCGAGAGCTTCGTCATCCAAGTAATGCTCCTCAAGAGCTGATTCGACGTAGCCGGCACCTGTAGCACCAAGCATATCAAGAGCGGCCTCCCACACCTCAACCAGAGTAATTTCATATTTGGGACCTAGGAAGGCGAGGCTACCGCGCCCCAAGACGCTATGCAGGTAGAAGTCAAATAATGTCGAGCTGATGCTGGTCTTCGTTGCCTCATGAGATTCTTCAGCTGCAATTTTACCGGCAACAGCCTCATCACGCTCTCTTTCAGCTTTGGAGAGTTGAAGCTTAAGCATTTCGATCTCCGCCTCTTGAGAGTCGGTTTTCTTCCAAAGCTCTGCAATATCAGCAATATAGCCCTCATTGATTCTTTTTTGCACTTCGAGCCTGTCTTCAGCGTCTCTTTGGCCGGCATGAGCATCTCTCACTTGTTTCTGAAGCACTTCTTCTTTTTGAGTGTAGGAAGTAGAAGAAGTGGCGAGTTCTTCTTTAAGCTTCTCGACCTTCGCTTCAAGCTCTTCATTATAAGTAGTAATGCTCCTCATCTCAGTATCATGCTGCTCAAGAACCTTTTGCCATTCATCTTTTTCATTTTCCATAGTAAGCATGGCCTCGAGATTCGCACGGTTTACCCTTTGAAGCTCGTCAACAAGCTTTTGCCAGTTCGACATTCTTTCAATATCAAATATGACGGCATCGAGATTTCGCAGCATGGCGGGCTTGTCAATAGGGACCAAGTCGAGATCGAACCGCACTCCCTTTAGGCACCAGTGCGGGAACCGGCTTTGCAGAGTAGCCGGGCCTGATCCAACTTGAAATTTAGGCCTGCTGATTATTGTCTGAATGTCTGTCTTCTCGAGAGCAGGAGAGCCAGAAGGAATGTCAAGTGAGACGGGGGCAGTGACCTTTTCGGGAGTTGTAAAAGCATGCTTCTCACCGTGCCGGGCACGCTTGCTTGGGTCCTCAACCATATGGCTTTTCCCTCGATCATCATGCGACTTTCTCTTGTGAGAGTCGTCACCTCTCTGGGAAGAATCATGGTGCTCCTCCCTTTCTTTTCTCTCTTAACGCTCTTCTTGAGCCCTCCTGTCCTGAGCCTTCCGAGCGGCTCTCTCTTCGTCGGTTTCTCTGTGAACGGGAAGGTAGCGCCTATAATCATATTGACTACGCCTCCCGTAGCGCTGAAAGTCGTCATAGTAAGAGCCGCCGCGTCCCATCGGAGAATCTGAAGAAAAAAAGAAGCAAGCCTTAAAAGTCTTCAGAAAAAAGAAGTGTAACTTTAGAATCTTCAAAGTACAAAGAGTTAGATGCATGAAAGTGCCAAGAGATTCTAAGTGTGTGTTATGTGCAAACTACGCGCATCAAACTACGAACCACTCTTTGATTGCATAGTAATCGTAGGGGTAGTAATCAACGTCAACTCTTGGGTCGACGGAGCTTGTTGCAAAGAAGAAGTCGCTTTCACTACTGAAGAAGAAACCCTAGTAGTTGCAGGGTCGTCTTTAAAAAGCTCTTGTGAGGTGACAAAGAGATCGCTCAACCCTTCGAAAGTGTCGTCCCCGCTCTGCCTGACAGGGCTTGTTTTCCCGGCTTCTTCGCCGGACTTCTGTGAACGTTGGGGAGATCCCTGAGGCTCTTCTTCCTCAATGACTGGGGCAAGTGCGGATTTACCAGACGACCCCACAGCATTGACTGTAGTAGAGCACTTCACCAGAGAAGCTTCGGAGGCAGTTTCTTTTAGTAATGGTTCGTCAGCGGAAACTGGGGCATCTAATGCTTTAGGCGGAGAGTCTGGAACCTCATGGGGGTGTGTAGAGCGAGAAGCGTGCAAAAGCCCATACTGATGCAAAAATTCATCCCTCAACAAAAATTTTATACTTCTCTCTTCTGCGGCCACAGCACTTAATCTTTCAAAAACTTACTCATGGCTTGGATCTCTAGAAGGGAGAGGAAGTGATGAAAAGAGAAAAGAATGAAATTAGCAGTTGGTAGTTCGGATCTCGAAAAAGTTTGAAAATGGAGAAAATAGAAACAGGTAATCTTACTTCCTACTCTCCAGATGGCATAAAAATCTGGGGGGCAGCGAGCAAAGAAAAACTGGTTCAAAAATCCATGAACACTTTCTGTAAGATCAGAAATAAGCTTGTGGTTTCTAGCACTTCTCACAATAATGAGGGAAGGATGGTCTTTACTCTTTGCAAACGAGCATAAGTAGCGAATTTCTTCAAAACTTGGCAAGCGATCAAGAGTTCTCCTAAACAAAACACACAACCCCATCAAGATGGCGTAGCCGTTAGGATGAAGTTGGAATGGAGAGATTGTCAACCGAAGGAGAAGGGTTCGGAGGAAGTCGTTAAAGGGAGGAATCGCCCCGCTTAGACACATTTGACGATTGACTGCGACAAAACCGTAGGGAGGACTGTCGGCAGTATCATTGGTCTGGGAAGTAGAGCATCATTTTCAGCAAAACCAAACTGAGTACGTAGCTGAATGAATGCTCTCGGAGTTAGGATAGTCGAAGTTCTCTCTGGAGGATTCTCTACGGGAATAGCTATCGGAAAGGTCTCTTCAGCTTGAGCTACCCCTTCTTCTTCTTGGTGGGAAGTCATTCTACACAAACAACTGGATGTTCAAACATGAGGTGCACGTTTCCTAAAGTGTGTGGAGTGTTGTGTAAAATCAATCAAGCAATAAGCAAATAAGACTGGAATAAAAACTAGCAAGTATTTGTCAGTTATAAAGTCCAGGGTTCGTTGTTTTAATACGCAAGTGTAATGTTGATGCAAACAAATCAGTTCAAGTTAGTGATACTTTGCATTGATATTTCACTTTAGTTGATTGGTTCACAGCATTTCATATAGTGTTTCTAAGTTGATCACTTTATGTCAACTAATATGTCATTTGATGTGGGCAGTCAATGGCAGTATATTCACCTCGGTTTTTTTTTTGTGATTGTTGTTTTCAGCAGGTTGTTAGCCTACAAGCTAGTGTGATCTGTCAAAAAGCAGCAAAGTTAAACAATCCAGGATTTAAGCAGTTCAGTCCAGTAGATTAAGTTAAGAATTCAAATTGGAATTATGCTTTTAAGTGAGAATTCAAATTGGGCATCCAAGTGTTAACTCGGCCGCGACCCAAGGAATCTTTCACGAGCTAAGACTAAGTTTCTGATTTTTTAAATCGGCAGTTCTTTAGATCGTAAGAAGTAGGAAGGGTAAAGGCTCCGGTTCAAAAGAAGTGGTGCAGGATTCTCCAAGTGTTAGTTCGGCCACGGTTCAAGAGTTAGGTCGGCGAATTTCTCCAAGTGTTAGTTCGGCCACGGTACAAGGCTTAAGTCGACGAATTTCCCCAAGTGCTAGTCCGGCCACGATCTAAGGATTAAATCGTATCAATTAGGTCGGCCAAAAGATGGGTCAAGTTAAGAATCCAAAGGGTTGAGTCGCTCGTACAGCCTAAGTCCTAAGTCGTCAGGAAATCAATATGACCTAAAAGCTAGGTCGTGTGCAGCCGAGGTTGCAAGAAATTCCTAGGTCGTTAGATTCAGAAGCTAACTAAGCCGTGAGAATTACAAGGCGTCCCCTTGACAAGTATCTCACTCCACCAACCCGTTAACCCAATAGCCACTCCCTCAACCAAAAAACCCTCATTTCATTTATGCTATGTCATGCTATCGGATCATCCAATAATCCAATTCAAAACCGCTGCGAATTCAACACCTTGCAATCCTAACGCGAATCAAGATCAACTAGCCTGAATCAGTAAAACATCTTCATCGTCTCATCGGTCATTTAAAGCCAAACCAAGCAACCTAAGCTCCATCAGTCGTGGGTCATGCAAAGAGACGGTTTAAGTTTGAGTAACGGAATTCATGAGCCAACAGTGATCTATGATCGAAGAAGAAGGTTTACTTACGCGATGAATAGCAGAGGTTGTCAGTAATTGATTGGAGTGAAATCGCCTTTTGAAACTCAGGAAAATTTTTAATGGCCGATTCAAGCAAGAGAGAAGGTAATGAGAAGGAAGAAGAAGATGTGACTTATACCTTGCAGTGGAAGGATCTGAAGTGGCACGTACGACCTAACTGTTAGGTCGCGTACGACCTACCGACTTAGAGAGTGGACGGGTTAGAGGATATCGAAGCACACGACCTAACCAGTAGGCGTATACTTCGAGGGGCAATTGTTAACTCCGCCCCAGCCATGGCTCAACGACTTGAAAGATTACCGACCTAACATGGATACCGACCCAACTGGTTTGAGAGGCATACCGTCCTAAGACCCAAAAGGATACCGACCTAAGGCTAAGAAGGATGCCGACCTAAGGCCTAAAAAGGATACCGACCTAACAGGCTAAAAAGGATGCCGACCTAATGCTTTAACAAGATTGCCGACCTAAGATAGCTACCGGCCTAAGATAGCTACCGACCTAAGATAGCTACCGACCTAAGATAGATACCGACCTATGACCTATGATAAGTCATTCACGACCCAAGCAAAGGAAAGCAAGTTCAATGCAGCTACTTGGCACAGTGGCCTCTTAACTCGTACATGATGCAGGACTTACCAGTTAAGCCGTGACTTGCGACTTTCCAGTTAACTCGGTCGCGACTCACGACCTAGCTTGAGTCGTCCACGACCTAAAGCTACTAAATGTAAGCCCGATGTCGTACCACTGATACAAGGCTATGTTGACTCGGGGGCGACTTGGGACTTGTACAAACGGGCCTGTGTGAAACCATGGAGGGGCCAGATGAGTCGGCCACGACTTACCTTAGACCGGTCACGACTTACGACCCAAGGGGGAAATTTTCCTATAAATACCAACCTACCTCAAACATGAAGGGTACTTTTGGCCGATCTCTTTAAGCGCCGATACTCTGCTAAATTCTCGACTCACTCGACACTTCAAGTAAGAAAGGCATCTCAACTAACTTCGAGAGGAAATCTAACGCAATCTACATGGATTCAAATAATTCTTCTGCATCAAAGTTCTAGTTGTTTGTCTCATCAGAATTGTAATTGAAGATTGTTGTAAAGTTGTAATCCATTCAGTAATAAAGAGAATTAAAGTGGACGTAAGCTTACCCTAAGCCAAACCACTATAAAAGCTGTTGTTTTTTCTGCTTTCTCTGTGACTTTTCGACTTATTTTTAGTTCCCGTGTTCACGGGTGGTGCTTTTGCTCAACTTCAATCTACACCGGGTGTTAGCGTTTGATTTTTACGTTAAAAATGGATACTTTAAAGCAGGGCACACATGTAGCAATTGCAATAAAGACTAATTAGTCATAATAGTTTGTATTCATCTGTAGGCTTAGGAGAGAAACGTCCATGATTCTACATGGATAGGTGGTTTGGTCAGAGTAATTTTGTAGAGTTCTTAGTATTGTAAATGTGATTAATAGTTGTATCGACTTAGATTTACTTACGATAGTGTTTGGTAGGACTTTGGTTGAGCTTCACACATACTAGGTTATGTAGTTCGGGCTAACCATACGTTTAGGAGTTTTCAAGGTGGTTTTGTGAGCCATAAGTGTAAGGTCCATTAGATGAGATGATGTATTGTATAATGGTATTCGAAATTTTGTTTAATTACAGGCCAGAGTTAGTTGTATGTATGAAGATTCATGTTGTAACAATCTGGAATTTTACCACTTTAATTTAGGAATATTTAATTAATTTTAATTACTCAAATAATAGGTTTTATAAATTAAATGAAATTTTATTAGATAATTAATAATGATGGTGAAATTGTTTTTCAAATTTGTTTATAAAAATATTTAGTTCAAAGAAAAATTGAAAATGTGACCGGAATTCGTTTTCGAATTTCCAACTTTTCGTCGACTAAAAATTATCGGAATGTTATGAACTCTTTTATATAAATATACACATACAAAAAAAGTAAGTTAGCACATAGGTATATAGATATACTTAAGTTTAAATGTGTTTAAATTTCATTTATAAAGAAATAAATAAATGAAAAAGAAAGTCCTACATCATTGAAAAAATTTTGGCAACTTAAGTACAAAACATGTTGGCTCATGGGGTTTTAGGTTGGACAAGCTTGTAAGCATTGGAAACATGGAGGAGACAAGGTGTTGAGATGGTAAAAAGAGAGTGGAGGGTAATGTACTAAGGGCGTTTTGGTAATTTACTAATTTCATTTTATATAAACCAATTTCCTAATTTTCCTTTTCATTTTATCTTTTCCATTTTCATTTTCAAAACCATCTTCTAAGCTTTTTAAGCACTTCCATGACTTCATGGCAAAATTTTAAAATCAAAAATCATGGTTTCACTCACTTTTAATAATCCATAAACTTGTTTAAACCTCTCCTTTCTTTCCATACAACTCCTCTTTGCATAAACAAGCCCGCATCACCTTGGTTCAACCATGGCCAAGCCTATTCCCTATCATGGCCGAACCTTTTCCACCTTAAAGCCCACAAAATCTTTATATTTCAAAAAGCAAAACAAAGATCAAGGTCATATGCAAGTCACAGTGGAAATTCTAGGTTTTTTGGATAGCTTAAAGTGAGAAAAATCTTGCTTTTATATAAACTTCTAACTTCTAAACTACTATTGATCTTGGTTATGAAATATGTTGCTTGAGTTATTGGATGTTGATGTATATATACATATTGCTCGTGTAACGACCTGGAATTTCACTGCTTTAATTAGTGATTATTTAATTAATTTTAAATATTCAGTATATAAGTTTTATGATGAATATAAACTCATTTTAATTAATTAATAATGATGGTAAAATCATTTTCAAAATTTGTTTACCAAATTATATAGTTAGTAGAAAAACAAAAAATGTGACCGAAGAACGTTTTCCAAAATTTCGATCTTCCGATACCGAAAAGTTGTCGGGAACGTTGTTCGTCTTTGTGCACTATATGTGTGTGTGTATATATGAGTTAATTAATTAAATAATAGTACACTTAGAAATAAATTAGCTTACGTTAATTTGGATTAGCAAGTGATGTGACTAGGCATAGTTTTAAGAATAATAATCTTATATATAGATATATATATATATATATGTATATGTATATTCCTCTCTTGTTACATCTTAGATTTGTAATCATTAACCATAATTATCTCTTATTACTATATATGTATATATACAAAGAGAGTGACGTGATAGTCATAAATTTAAAAATAATAACTTATATATATATATATATATATATATATATATATATATATCTTGTCACATCTTAGGATTATCATCATTAACCTTCATTACTTAGGTGATATGACTAGGGATGGGAGGTAATGTGACATGAGGGGAAGAAGAGAGTGATGTGACTTGACAAAATGATGAGGTGTGAAATCTTACTTATAAATAGCCCATATGTTTCTCCGTTTTTTCTCCTCTTTCCATCAACCTTTCTTCCTCATTTCGAACTCAAATGTTGTTTTTTTTGAAACCATGCAAAATTTTAATGGCTACAACATTCTAATTTACCACTTTTTCTAGTTTCTGTCATAGATTTTTCAAAACGCCAATTCTTTATAGAGCAATTTTATCCTTAGAATTTAAATTCCAAAAATGATCCATCTTATTTGGACCATAACTTATTCAAATCAAATAGAAAATGAGTGATACTTTTTCTAAAATGATATAGAAAATAAATTTCAATAACTTTTTATTTGGGTGCTTTTCGAAATTCCATGAGTAGGTAGCCCAAAAATTAGTTGCAAAATGGCCTAGTTTGGGGTTTATTATTGAGAATTTGATGTTTATCAGAAGTCGCTCCACCTTACCAAAACAAGTCTCGCTTCCTCTTCCCTTCAAAGCCAATCTTACCTAGTGCATGTAGGGTTTAAGACTCCATCTTGTTGCTTAGAAATGGAAGTGCTATGTCATACTCTAATTTAGCGAGGGTTTGGATAACTTTCAGAGAGTAAATTCTAATGTTTTTGGGAATGATTTTATCTACGTATATGTTTGTCATTATGACTAAATGGATGATGTTTGTTGTATGGATTATGACTTGATTTTGATAGACGTATATGTGCTAATACACGGTTAGCATTAAATATGAAAATAATGGTTTAAGTGATATTTTTGGATATAAAATTGTGAACTAGATATGTCATGCAAATAATATGCTTGTGTATGTGAGATCTTGGGTTTCGGTTGAATGGTTATGGAAATGTTAGTAGTTTGGAATGTTAAAAGGACTTGAGATCCATTTAGAAATCTAATCATTTACTAGTTTTGAGTTAGTGATTTGTTTTATTTAAATTCTAACTCGAGTTAAGGTTTTTAAAACCCTCTCTTTTATGTATTAAATGGTAATCCAAAGTGGAAGGTTAAAGTTTTAGATGGTAACTTAGAGAAGCAAATTCTAAGTTATCGCGTTTATAGCGATAGCCGCTATGGATGCAGTTCGGAAAAATTTGATTTCTAACAATAAAGTTCTCTTTTAAAAATGATTTGAAAACCTATTTTCAAATGTAATTAGCAACACATAAGTTAATTATAACTTGATTAAGTATATTTAATAATTAATTAATTAATTAAGGTTAATTATTTACTAATTAATCAGTAATTAGATTAAGTAATGAGTGACTAATTAGTGATAATTAAGTTACTAAGACGTTTTAATTAATGATTAATTAAGTTAAAAGGGTAATTATTTTTATTTAATCAAGTGTAATTATTTTAGATTATTATTTAATTAATGTTGAATTATTTAATTAATTATTATTTAATTAAAGATGAATTATTTACTTAATTGTTACTTAATTAAGGATTAATTTTAAGCATATGTTTATTTGTTTAAAGTATAATTATTAATTTACTTTTAATTAATTCAGACTTAATTATGAATTGATTTTGATTATTTAGGATTTAATTAAGCTTTAATTTGTATTAAATTATGATTTAATTATTAATAATTATTTTAAACTTTATGATTATGTTTTAAGTTGGGTTCATTTCTAAATGGTTTGATTTTAACAAAAGGATATCTCGTCCATGATATTAAATAGAAAAACAACTATAAATAAGTTAGAATATGATTGTTTATATTGTATGGACATTCATTAGCAGAATAGAACGCCATTCTATTATAGGGAAATTGTTTGGATTGTTTGGACATGTGTTTAGCAGAATAAATCCCCGTTCTGCTATTAATTGGTTAAATTGTTTTGGACATCTATTTAGCAGGACAAATCACCATCCTGCTATTATGTTGTTTAGACATGTATATGCTAATTGAGTTGTATCGACATGTTATCCCCTGGTTTGATAATTAGTTGGATTTACATATACGTTGGCCTATGTAAATAATGGATAAGTGCCTTGGAATTAAACTGAAATAAAATGGTAACTTAAATCAGTACCATTGGGACTGCTAAGCCTCATTTGGAATTTATAAATTATGGTTTTGAATTTACTTTAATTCTTTAATCAATTTGAGGCTAAGGGTTTATAAATAGTTTTTAAGGTATTTATAAATGAAAACTTGTTTATAGAAAGAGGTTTTACTAACGAAAAGGGTTATTAAAGTGTTTTACAAATGATGTTTTTAAATGATATTTATAAAGGATATTTTATAAAGGAGTATAGAAAGGTATATATAAATATTTTAAAAAGAGAAAAAAGGTTTACAAATCATTTCAGAGATTTGGAAAGAGGTTTATAAATTAACTTAAGAGTTTATAAAATTGGGTTATAACTTTATTTTGAAAGTTATAAGTTGATTAAAATACGATATGAGCTTTTAAAAAGGGAATTTTTGATAAAGGATAAGCGGAATGTTTTATTTGGAAGAAATTTTTGGTTATTAAATATAGGATTTTTAAAGAAGAAAACTTTAGAAAGTTTGTAAATATAAGTACACTGATAAGATAAGTATATTATTTTGTTTTCAAGGCATGAAAGGTAAAATGTTTTGGTAATATACTTATACCATTGAGTTTCCAAGTATAACGGAAATGTAAGCGGTTCAGAAATAGTGTTCTGAAAAGATCTTTTGATCAAGTTTTATAAAGTGGTTTTATTAATTAAAGAGAATTAACAAAGGCTTAGTGGGTCCCATATGGAAATTAAACCATGATTGGATGTTGTTTATTTGATAGTTAAATAAACAACTATTAAATCTGGACAAAAACATAACTTTGGAAATATCTAGGAGAAACACAGAAAATTTTATGTTATAGTTACCGTCGAAGGTACTATACTATACATATAAACTCGTTTCATCCTCTTAGGACAATGATAAGGAAATCAGTCCACAAACAGTTTGGACGAGATCTCCGATCTTATATTTGATTGTTTATTTCCAAAAGAACTGGGGTTAACTTTACCGGAAAGTATCGATTGTTGGTACGGAGAGACTGGGATCGGATTTATAAATCTGAAAACCACTACGAACCAACGTGTATGTTCGAGTGGAAGACATCTTGGTGATGATTGAAGACGGTGATGTTTGAAGTGCAAAGGCTACTGCTACTAATCCTGAGGGTAATTCCAAAATGGATGTAGTAGAGTTAGTGCCTTCGGTTTCGTTTAGACCCAGAATGAACTTGTATGGATGAATGTTGGCATTGCATTAACACCTGAAGGGCAGTATCAGCGTTCCAGGATGGATTGCTATTTAGACATGTAAAGCGTAGCCTTATGTCTCACAACCGGGAGGAATGGCAAAAATAGGGCATGCAGTAGAGCTATGTGATTAGCAACCATTAGGAGCGGTCGCCCCATTCTAGATGTCCCTTTAAGAGTTGGTTTGCATGCGAACACCATGGTAGTATAAGGCCTTGATGTCAAAGGGGTGAGGTAATCTAGTCTGCCATGTTATAGGGGCAGCTGGCTCTGTGTTAGCATCGGTGCATTTTCTAGAGGTGTATCATTGGAAGGTAGTCCCTTACCTTGCCATTGTTGGGATCCAATCTTTAATACGTTCTTTACAGTTTTGATTCTAGAGCATAGTATGTTGGAACGTGAGATGCAAACATTTCAGCTATTTTATCTATTTACTTTAAACCTAGACACTATGATAGTATCACTGGATTTTGATATAAAATGTTTTGGTTATCATAGGATAAAAACCCATCTGTTTCATGTGTAGTATGGTCTTACGAGATACCCTTTGTTTGAAAGGTTATCAAATGTAGAAATTAGTTTGGTTGTTACTTGTTATCGAGTTTTACTCACGCTCGTTTACCAGACTAACCCAAGCATGTTTTCCCAAGTTAAGCTGGAAACTTTGGAGTTAGAGAGGAGCTGAATGGTCAAGACGTGTTCATGTATATTTTTCTTCCGTTTTATAATAGAGTCTATATGTTTTTCAATATAAGGACAGGTTTCTATACCTGTCCAAATTTAGGATAAGTCTAGTGTACTATGATGTTGTATATATGAATAAATATGTTTCCTTTTTGTAAAGATCATTGTTGTATTATATATTATTCGCCGCATTGTGAGATTCTGTGTTTGTTCCTAGTTCTTGTATCTTCTATCTCCTTTCTTTCCTCTAACAATCTACCCTTCCGGCACTTAGTTGTTCGGCATGTTAATATCGTGGATGTATTAGTGTCGAACTCTGGGGTTCAGAAAGATAGGTCGTTATAGCTTGGATATTGTATGACTTGAAGTTTGAAGTAAGGTTAGTAAGCAAAAGTTAGTAAGGTTTATAGTTAGAATTCTTGACTTGTTGTATGTGATGGTGGTATATATTCATATGTTGTAGTCATGAATCTAGGGTTTTAATTTTTCTTAGGATGTTTTAAGCTACAGAAGTTGGTGGTAAAGCAATCAGTCGCAACACCAAAATCTCTTGGTTTACTAACATGTTTACTTATGGATTTTTTGAGAAAATTTATAAAGTTTTAAACTTGAATTGATGGTTTCAAAAAAAATTATGCAAGTATATAAAAGTAAGTCAAAATGATCAGTAAAGTTTTGGCAAGTGATTTGAATTATAAATCAAGTTTTGAAAATTACATTTCCTATAGCGATAGTTGCTATAAATGCAGTTCCTGAAAAACGAACTCTTTTTGAATTTTAAAATATTTTAACTTAAGCATCTTTTTGAAAAGTATTTTCAAAAACTTAATATAAGTTTTTAAAAGCAATTATTGTTAATTAATTAATTATTTAATTAATTATTAATTAATTAATTAAGGTATTTAGCACCTACTCATTTGTTAACAACGGTAATTAGTATTTAATTATTAATTAAGTTAACTAGAATTAGTTAACTAATTAAAGATTGTTTATTAATTGATAATTTAATTAAGGCTTAATTTGTGTTTAAATATTATTCAATGGTTAATTATTTATTTATTAAATAAAGGGTTTAATAATTACAAAATTAAGTTAAGATTTAATTAAAACTTAATAAGATTTAATTATTTTAATAAAGGTTTAATTATTATTTAATTATTAATTAAGATTACTTAATAGATAATGATTAATTTAAAGATTAACCATTTTAAATAATATTTAATTATTTAATTAATAGTTAATTATTATTTAATATTAAATTAAAGGTTTGATTATTATTAAATAAATAGTTTAAATGTTATTTAATTATTAAATAAAAATTTAAAGTTTAGGCTACTTTATTTCCAAAAGATTAGTTTTGTTTTGAAAGCGAACTCTCTTTTAAAAAATATATTATCCACGGGATTTTCTTTGTCGATTACCCTTAAGTAACCCCAATTGAATATGAAACCCAATGACATCTGTTTAGTAGAACAAAATATGGTTCCGCTAATTAAATTGTAACTGATATCTGTTTAGCGAAATAAAACCCCGTTCTGCTATCATTTGGTTAGATAAAATATAAATCACATCTGTTTAGCAGAATAAATTCTCATTCTACTATTATATTGTTTGGACACTGAATTGTATGCTAGTAGATTAATGTTTGATAAGTGTTGTTTTCTATATGTGCATAGTTGTTATTTGCTTTTGTATACATATCACCATACTTGTGTTATTTGATATTTGAATGGGAATGTTATCCCCTTTGAAGTATTTTGTTAAATCTTATGCATGGGTTTTACAAAGATGATTAATTATTTAGATAAGATGGCTATTGCAATAATAACGTTTTAGAAGTAATTGATTATTTTAATAATAATGATTTAAAATCAACTAATTATTTTAATAATAATGTTTTAAAATCAATCAATCATTTTAATAACGATGTTTTAAAGTAATTAATCATTTAAATAATAATGAAATTAAGATTAATTAACCATTTTAATAATGAGGTTATAAAGGATAAGTAATTATTAAGGTCATAAAAGTTAATTAATCATTTAAACAAGGATGATTAAAGTTAATTAATCTTTTGAAATAGTGTTGCTTTGATGTAATGAATTAGGATTAAAGCTAACTAATTATTCTAAATAAAGCTGTATGAAATAATTAACCATTGGTTTAAAAGTTAATTGATCATTTTAAATAATGACATTGAAGTAATAAATTTTGGTTTAAAGTTAATCAATCATTTTGATAAAGTCGTTTAAAGTTAATACTTTTAATGTGAAACCCCAATACCAGTTTGGTTTTAAAAGTAAAGCTCGATTCGGTTACGGAAAGGTAGTTTCGTAAACGATATCACTTATATAGAAGGGATTTAGTCATATTTTTAACATTAAACGTCGAGGCGTCATAACGACCCACTATTTCGTACCATTCAAATCGACAATAATCCACACATGTCAGACTTGAATGATGCAAAATAACAGATCATAAATAAATTTGGAGCAAATGAAATCAAATACACAGAATCACAGACACAGAACAATCAGAATAACTCGCAGCGGAATATAAAATACCATAATAGTTCATGAAGTTACTATAACAAAGTCTCAGAACAAATACATAATATCAGTCTGAAAACAACATAATAGGAATCCCAATATACATAGAAGTTCACTAATACATGAGATAAGCTAGAACAACTGAAACTGAAATAGATATATAAATAGATAGGCAGAATCTCCAGTAAAGACTAGCTCCAGAAAGAGAATCCAAAGCTGCGAATACTCAGCTGACCCGAGCGTAAAGCAAAACACAAAACACTCGATTCAGAACATATATACTTATATAATGTAAACCAACTCAAGTGAACAATAATAAGATACAAGTAACTTAAAGGATGCTTGGGACCGCCCATCCTCTATGGATCCGTTATTTACTATGTAGTAACATTGCGCTATTATAATAATGTCTATAGTAAAATAAACTTACTTTAAAATAGTGTCGAAGGGTTACCCATATAGCCCCCAACACATAATAGTCCCAGTAGTCCATCCAGTATCAGAATATCTCAAGATCGGGAGACTACCCTAAATACTCCATGGGCTATGGGAGAAAAACAAACTCGTAGTAAGGCTCGCTATGGTAGGTGACAAGGCACACGAGGCAATGGCAGGGTAGATATACCGATTACGCTTCCGGGCTGGTGGTAACGCGTAGCAGCCACTACCGCCCACCTCGAGCCACACTCCCAAAAATCAAAGGGATGCATCCAATCAATCACAAAAGTAATAGAATGGTATGGAAGAAGTGTGTCCGATCAGAGTAGCTACCTTACTTGTCCCGTCGATCGTTCATGTTTTAGCCACCTTAAGCCAACTCACGGGAGTCGGGTCCACGTTCATACCTCAATAGGATCGTCGCCGCCATCCTACTTCATTCTGGAATCTGCACCGCGTACACAGCTGTCAAAGTGGTTTTCGGTATCGACAAAGAGTATGTCCATATCCGATCCCGGTCTCTTTAACAACCAATCGTTATTATAGCCCGTGGTTATAATTTAAAAATGGTATTTATATTTCAAAAATTAAATATCATTTCAACAATCTTATATCATTTCAAATCCATTTCAAAATATCTAAATATCATTTCAACAATCTTATATCATTTCAAATCCATTTCAAAATATCTAAATATCATATCTTTCAAATGCCATTCATTTAATTTATTTTAAATATCATTTTTATCACATTTCAAAATAGTTTATATTTCAAATCAAATACTCCATTTTAAATCATTTAAAATGAAGTTGTTATATTTAAAAATTCAAATATTCAATTTCCAAAATTTGACCCTTTTCAAAGTTCATTTTTTTTCATTTAAATTTATCAAAACAACGAAAATTCAACTTTCGCAGCATTTAGAAAATGCTATGAAAAGTTATGTTTAAAACAATTCAATTAACAAAAGGCAGCATTTAAAAATGCTATAATAGGTTTTAGGTTTCAAATAACACCTTAGTTGAATTCAGCAACTACAGCACTTACGAAGTGCTGTAATAGCCCTTAGTTTATTTTAGCCATTTAGTTCATTTGTATCAACTACAGCACTTAGAAATGCTGTAATATCTTTTACTTAAGAAATGATAGCATTTCAAATATGTTAATTAAATTCCAAATATTCAATAAAATTTCATAAACAATTAAATCTTTATCTAAACCTTTAACTTACAAAAATTCATATTTTCTCACTTTAAAATGATCATTTAAATACCTTTTAATTAATGATTTTATAAAGTGAAATTTCTCAAATAATTATCAAATTTTTAATAATTCACTTATAAATAAATGTAAAATCTTTATATTATTTCATTCACTTTACATTTTATTTCATTTACCATTTCATAAATTAAATTTAAATTCCATTTTTATCTTACTTAATTTAACTTTTAACTTAAAAACACATCTCACATTTTTCTAAGTTAAGTTATATTTCAAAATTCAATTTTAAACATTTATTTAACCATTTTTAACTTATAGAAAATCAATGTCACTTTATAAAACCATTTTAAATTCAAATTTAAATAAAAATATTATAATATTTACATTTAAAAATACTTTAAAAATTCTAGAAAAATATATATAAACCACGGGTATGTATATAATTTTCTATCCTAGGTAAAGTGATATAGATATTTATCATCTCAATCCGTAATTTACAAAGAAAACCCGGGTTCTATCATTTCAAACCCGCAGTCCCAAGTAAAATGAAATGAATAAAAATTGCTCAGGCCTATCATTTCAGCCCATAACGGTTTTTCCCTATTCTAAAGTCCGTTCGGGTATGTATCATTTCAACCCATAGTGATTCTAATCTACAGGGAACTTGCAGTGTGATAAACTGATATAGATAAACAGAATAGCATTATATAACAGTAATAGATGATATGACAGGGGTATAAACAGGGGTGAACAACAAATGATCGTAGATAGGCAGTTATAACATGAATAATTTATAGATTCAAATGCTATCAGTTTACTAATTATATAAGTATAAAATGTCTGGTGAGAATTACTCACCTCTACAAGCCAGAGATAACAAATTCAGACACACAACAGTGATACAAAAGGCACGAAAGCACGACTATGATTCAAGTGTGGGGAGAACCCAAAGCTATTTTTCTTGTGCAGATGAAACAAAACAATATATAACATGAATACACAACCCAGAATTTGACATTAAACACTAGAAATTAAGGAACAACAAATAATCAAACACTTGCACTTGCTTTCACAAATCACAAGGCTTGGCCACATAATGATAAGGCATGGCCATGGGGTGTATTTGGTCAAGTATGGGTCATATATGCTTGGCCTAACTAAGGTAATGAAGGAATAATGGATATTGTGACATGAAAATGCAATGGTCAAGGCAAAGGTGCACTTTTATGCAACCATATGGTTCGACCATGGCTTTATTTGGCACGGCCAGACCTGGTGGTGTCTAGGGGATATTGTGGCAATGACTTTGGGTCAAGTAGGGTCTGGTGGGAGGTGGTGCAAAGGTGGCCGAGAGGGTAAGCATGGTTGGTGATGCGATATGGAGTTCGGCTATGCATGTTATAGGAAGTGTTTGCATTTTTTTGTGGAGCTTCACATCAGGGATGGCCACGGCCAGGTAGGTCAGAGGTGCTAGAGGAGTTGACAGCCTAGTAAGGTGGTGAAGGTGGAGGCTATAGGTCGAACCAATAGGTGAAAACAAGGCATAAATTTACACTAAAACAAAGAGGAAAATGGAAAAAAAAAAGTGAAAACATTTGCCAAATTTTGTTCTCAGAATGGAGGCCGAAAATTTGGAGATGAGAAACAAAAATTTTATGCATGAGAAAGAAATGATATGCGCCGAAGATAGTAGATAAGGCCGGCCAAAATTAATGCAAAAGTTGATTAAATTTGAAAAGGCAAATGCATACCAAAAGTCATAGATAAGTGAAAGGTTTCAAAACTCTTCAAATTTCTTTATTTCTTTTTACATTTTTAAACATATGAAAAATAAATATAAATAAAATAAAATCACAACAAAATAATGAATGAATGAAAATAAATAAATTAAATTTTAAATAAATATAAATAAATTAAGAAAATAGTTTAAAAATAGAAACTAGGTCTTAAAAATTGAAAAATAAATACAATAAGCTTTGGAAAAATTATAACATCACTTTAAAAATATTTAAAAAATGAAATATTGAAATAAAAATAAATTTAAAATAATTTCAAAATGAAATAAAGTCAAATTTAAAAATATATCACAAATCTAGGGTTGTTACACTCTCTCCCACTCAAATATTTTCGTCCTCGAAAAGAACGGGAAAGGAAAGTAAAGAAAACAAGATAGAAAACAAAATAGTACCTGAAACAAACAATTCCGGATTTGAAGCATGAATGCTCTCCTCCGTTTCCTAGGTACAATCTCGATCATCAGTACTCCGCTGTATTTTGACCATATCAACAGATTTCTTTCTAAGTTGCTTCGTACCTCTATCGACAATACGAAGTGGCTTCCTTTCGACAGTCAGATTAGGCTCAATATCCAAACTATCAAGAGCAGAAGGCTAGACAATAAGAGATGGATCATGAAGATATTAGCGAAGATGCAAGACATGGAATACATCATGGACTCCAGAAATCTTCTCGGGCAAATCCAAACGATTAGCCAAAGAACCAACTCTTTCAACAATGCGGAAAGGACCAATGAACCTAGGAGAAAGCTTCCCTCTACGACCAAAGCGAATGACATTCCTCAAGGGAGAGACCTTAAGGAACACCAGATCACCAATAGCAAATTCCAAATTCCACCTACGCCTATCAGCATACTTCTTCTGCCTATCCTGAGCAGCTCTCAACCTCTTCTTAATCTCTTCCACTCTCTCAGAAGCTTCCAAAATCACATCAGGACCAAGAACCAAACGTTACCGGATTCAATCCAGCAAGATGGAGATCTACAAGGTCGTCCTTATACAGCAGCAAATGGAGACATTTTGATACTGGCCTGAATGCAAAGATGGAATGATATAGATAAATAGATTAAAATAGGCTTGAGAAAGAAGATAAGATTATACGGGATAGTTATTATTGTAGGTGAATTCGACAAGACGGAGATGATCTTTCAAGATCCTCCATAATCAAGCACACAAGCACAAAGAAGATCCTCGAGAATCTGATTCACTCTTTGCATTTGACCTTCGGTCTGTGGATGGTAAGCAGTGCTCAGATTCAGACAAGTACCCAAAGATTCCTGAAAAGCTTTCCAAAACTGACTGGTAAAGATAGGATGACGAACACAAACAATACTGAGAGGAACACCATGGAGATGAACTATCTCCCTCATGTAGATCTCAAACAAGCTAGAAGCAGAACGAGTAGACTTGACCGGAATGAAATGAGCAGACTTGGTCAGTCTATCCACAATAACCCAGATACTCTCATTACCCCTCCGAGTCCTCGGTAAACCATCGATGAAATCTATGGAAACCTATTCCTACTTCCAATTGGGAATCTCAAAGGGCTGCAACAAACCAGGGGTCTTCTGATGATCGGCTTTGACTTACTGACAAGTTGCACACCGACTAACAAAGATAGAGATACCCCTCTTCATCCCCTTCTACCAATAAAGCCTCTTCATATCCTAATACATCTTCGACACACTAGGATGAATATAAAGACTGGATCGATGATTCTCCTAAAGCAACTCCTATCTCAAACCATCAACATTCAGGATACAAATCCTACCATTAATCCTTAAAATCCCTCTACCATCGATCTGAGCTCCACTACCACTACTACTACCACCAACCTTGATACCAACACCCTCCTTCATCAATCTAAGCATCTCATCCTCATCTTTCTTAGCCATGATATGATCCATAAGGGGAGAAGAAGAAAAACCAAGCTGACACAACAAAGCCTTCTGTCGACTTAAAGCATCGACCACAACATTAGCTTTACCGGGAGTATAACTAATATCGAGGTCGTAAGAAGCCAGAAACTCAAGCCAACGGACTTGCCTCTGATTCAAATCCTTCTGGGAGAATATATATCTTAGAGACCAACGATCGGTGAAAAGCTCAAACTTGATTCCTAGAAGATGATGCCTCCAAAGCTTCAAAGCAAAGACAACAGCAAGCAACTCTAAATCATGAGTAGCATAATTTGCCTCGTGGGTTTTCAACTGACAGCTGGCATAGGCAATGACCTTACCATCCTGCATGAGAACAGCACCCAAACCCTCATGACTAGCATCAATATATTCCGTCAATCCCTCACTTCCATTCGGAACGGTAAGAACTGGCGTGGAAATTAGCTTTCTCTTTAACTCATTGAATGCAGTTTCACACTTATTATCCTAGATGAACCTAGCATTTTTACGAGTCAAAGTAGTGAGAGGTGCAGCAGTCTGAGCAAAATTCTTGATGAACCTCCGGTAGTAACTGGCAAGGCCCAGAAACTATGAATATCAGATGGAGTCTTTGGAGAGTCCCAATCCTGCAACAGAATAAGGAGAACATAAGGAAAAATGAAAAGATAGAATTATTTAAATGAACATAAAAGGGAGAAAAATAGAAAGCTTACATTGATTGCAGCGATCTTGACTGGATCAACAAAAACTCCATTACCAGAAACAATATGCCTGAGAGATCGGACTTCATCCTTCCAGAAATGGCATTTAGAAAATTTGGCCTTCAGTTGATGGTTACTAAGAGTCTCCAAAACATATTTCAAATGCGACTCATGCTCTTCCTTGGTCTTAGAGAAGACAAGGATATCATCAACAAAGACTAGAACAAATTTATTCAGCTCATCATGAAAAACACGATTCATCAAATCAACAAAGAAAGCAGGAGCATTAGTCAACCCAAAAGGCATGACTAACCATTCATAAAACCCATGATCATTGCGGAAAGCAGTCTTGGGAATGCTATCCTCAGTAACCCTGAGCTGATGAAAACCTGTGGCAAGATCAAGCTGAGAGAAAATAGTGGCACCATAAAGCTGATCAAACATATCATTGATACAAGGCATTGGATATCTGGTTTTCATAGTGAGCTTGTTCAGCTCCCTATAATCAACATACATCCTCAAAGAACCATTGGACTTGGTGACAAAAACCACCGCGGCTCTCCATTCAGAAAAACTAGGCCTAATCAGACCTTTGGAAGCTATGTCCCCAATTTGTTTCCTTAACTCAACCTTCTCGCGGGGTGCCATTCTTCTAGGAGGAAGAACAACAGGTCGAGCACCAGGAATAAGATCAATCCGAAAATCAATTTCTTGCTTAGGAGGCAAAGAAGTGGCTTCACCAAATACATCAAGATATAGTCTGACGACAGGAGTCGAATCAAGATCACTAGGAGAAGAATCCAGAGAACAAATAAAACTGCCATCAAAATCTTGAGGCATAGAGCACCGAATAATCAAAGAATCGCCCTTATCACCGACAAGAGTGACAATTCTGGATTTGCAAGATATGTGGGCATCATGATTCCTCAACCAATCTTGGCCAAGAAATAGATCAAAAGCATCGAAGCCTAAAACATAGAAATCAACAGAAAAATGATAACCAAAGTGGAAGAGTTTCACTCCTCTACAAATCCTGTTAAGGTTCGCAGGACCTTCGATAGGATTAGAAACACATAAAGGAATGGAAGCACACCCAGGAGAGAGGAGATGCTCAAACTTATCACACAAATCAACAAAAATAAAACTATGGGAAGCTCAAGTATCAAACAACACACGAACGAGATGATGAAATAAAGTAAATGTGCCCTGAAGAGTACCTTGGTCATCACTAGGAGCAGGAGCAAATGGAGGAACTGGAAATATACCAGAAGGCTTACCCTTCTGCTGGGTAGGGAAATCCTTCCTAAAATGACCAAGCTGGAGACAGATATGGCAGAGATCACGCCTAGCCAACTGAGAAGATGGAGGAACAGCAGCACCAAATAAGGTAGGACATTTATTGGCATAGTGTCCCTTCTGATCACATCTAAAGCAAGTGTTAGAGGAAAGATCAATAGGTTGCCTCTGAGAAGGAGCAGATGACGAAGATCCCAAACCAGGACGCTTATGTAAATTCTTCTTCTACTGATGATAATTAGGCTTACGCTTCTTAGAATTAGCAAAGGAAGATTGAGGTGAAGGAGCACCAGAAGCAGCAGGACCCTTAGAAGTAGGGTTCTCATCACGGATAGCCATATCAATAAGCTGGGTGAAAGTGCCATGAACATGAGCAATGATACGACTATAATACTCAGGACAAGCACCAGCAATGCACTTCTCATTCTACTTGAGAGGAGTATCAATCAGGCTAGGAACGAACTTGGAAAGTTCATTGAAGTTCCTCTCATACTCAGCAAAAGACATGCTACCCTGCTTGAGATCCATAAATTCACTATAAAGCTGAGATTTCCTGGCTTCGGGTGATGAGACAACCCGCAAATCCGTATCCTTTGAATCGACAATAATCTACACATGTCCGACCCAAAAGTACAAACTGACGGAAAGTCAAGAGAAAGAAAAGAAGAGAGAAGAAGAGAAGAGAAGAAAGAGAGAAGATAGAACCAAACAGAATAATATAGAATCTCACATTGCAACGGAAAATATATAATATCATACCCACGATCTTTACAAAACAGAAACTGTGTGTATATATATATACACACACATCAATCAGAGTTCAATAATCAATCAATAGTTATCAGCTTGGACAGTTATAATAACCCGTCCTCACAATTGCCGATAATATACTGCAACAAACAAAGCACAGCGGATAATCAATAATTTAAACAGATACGCGTATACGAAATAAAGATCTCCAGCTCTCCTGCTGAAGCTCCAAAGGCATCAAATCTAGACCTGTAAATATACTCGGTCTGACCCGAGCATTGAAAGGGAAGAACGCCCGGATCAGTCTGGTAAACAGCGTGAGAAACACACTCAACCGAAATTACCAATCTTTTCCTTAGTTTTCAAAACAAAAGTATCTCGTAAGACAAGTCCACACATAAACACGGACGTGTTTTTACCTTACGATAACTAAAACATATCATATCAAATCTCATGTTATATTATAGTAGTGTCTAATATATACAAATAATATTAATCATAGCCGAAATTGTTACATTGATTAATTCCAGCATATAGCCTAATTGGGTAATATAATCAAAATGGCAAACACGTAGTGGAGTTTGGATTTCCATACAAATGACCAGGTGAAGGGACTACCTTCTTGCAGTACATCTCTAGAAAAATGTATCGAGGACCATCGCTAAGGATCCTCTACCAATATAAGACCGGCCCACCTCTATAACTAGATGGTATCGAATATATCATCCTCCGGTCGTTACCGACCTTTACCGAGGGCCCTCATAGCATACAAACCACAATAATCAGATACACGACATCATAGCATGCAAAGATATATCTAGAAAAGGATGATCATATCCTAATGGGAATGACCCACTTAGCCCTGCTGCATCTAACCCTATTTTGGTCATTTTCGGTTGATGAGGCTAGAGGAAACGATTACCTTTCACAAAGCACAATCACTTCACTTAGAATGCCACACGGCCATTTCCGTTGACTACTAATTGCCTTCCACAAAAGTACAACCCTTAAGCTCATACGTCTCAAGGAAGGTGTTAAGCTAAGAGAAGTTGCCTTCTCCGCCACCAATGATGTACGTTTGGAAAAACCAATGTACGTAATCTATAGAAATGCAATGTCAGATAAACATCCATAAAAGTTGTCCAGAAACAGGACAAACCGAAGGTACTTTCCTACCACAACCTATCGGGAAATCCCTAGGATTAGTAGCGAATAGTCTTCGCATTGGATATTTCATAATGAAGAGACCACTGCTACTGGATGTATATTGGGATTTTAACCCCAAATGATCAACAAGCAATCCCCCACTATGGAACTTCGAAATATCAATATCATCACAAGCAACCTGCACAATCGTCGCATATACGTTGGTCCGAAGTGGTTTTTGGATAAACCGATCCCGGTCTCTTCGCACCAACAACGCAAATGCGTTTCTCAACCTCACACAGCAACTAAGTCTCATAGACTTATCACGTTTCTAACTTTCAACTTGCTATCCTTTGGGCCAAGAAGGAAGCTCGATAGATTGGAGCAATACTCCGCACTATACGAATCAACATCCTCAACACAAAGGATAATCAAGCCTACACAGAAGGCTACGTACTAAGTGTACGACTAAATAGTTCCCACATCAAGTTGAGGAACTAAAATTTTGGCCAGGTTTGATAGTCGGTTATTTAACTATCAAAACAAACAAACAAACAATATTTAGCACTATAGCAATCACTAGGCCCTTTTAATTAGTCTTTTATTAATTAAACCATTTGCTAAATATTCACTTCAATTATCTTTTAAAAAAACTATCTTCAACATTTCTATATTGGAAAACATTTTCAAATACTTATTTAATAACAAGTAATTCACAAATCAATTTATTTTTATCACTTAGAAAATATTACATATACTTAAATCAGGATTAAGTATATATTTAATCTTTTAAGGAAAATATTCTCTTAAACATCTTTTATTTGGGTCAAAACGAATGCTGCGTAAAACATCGTTATGACAACCCCAAATCACTAGTATAGGGATTCGAAAATAAGATAGATATATGAATCCCAATATTATACAAAAATATTTCCTTTCGAAAATCATTTACCAAAACAACAATGCTATAGTCCATCATATCCTTACTCCTCGAAAACGTTTATTTCAACAATGAATGTTGAAATCTATGGTTTCGATCCTTAATACATTTTAAAACACCTTCAAACCATTTAACTCCATTTTAAAATATCACTTTCTAAAACAATTCTTTAATATATTATTCACTGTCCAAAATTGTGAATATAAATCGTCTACCAAATCCAATATTTTTACACATTTATTTATTAAAGGAATATCCACTATCCAAAATCGTGGATATAATTCCCAACTAAATTCTTTATTATTACAACATTTAATTTTAAAGGATAATTTGCTGTCCAAAATCGCGAATATATCTCCTTTAATAAACTTCTATATTTAATTTATCAAATTCAATTGATTTCGAGTTTATAAACAATGTTTATAAATTCCATTTATATTCTATAAAAACTTCAATTTATAAAATTCTTTTATTAACCAATTCCATTCATCTCATTCATATGTCAAATCCAGTTTATAAGTTAATTACTTATAAATCATTTATCTTACAAATTCATTCATTTTATAACTTCACAATTATAAATCTGTTCACTTATAAACTCCATTTATAACTTCATTTTAACATTTATAAAACTCCTTTATAATTCCATTATTTCGATTTATAAAAATTCAATTTTATAAATCTTATATATAAACCTTTTTACAAAATAGTTAACTTCACATTCCAAAAATCACATTTCAATTTTATTTCCCAAATATCATAATTTTTATAACATAAAAATTATCACATTTATTTATTAAAAATAAATCAATTCTTAACGATTCAAAAATTCAATAAAACATTTATTTTAAAAAATCTCTTTAAAATCCTTTTAAATTTGGAAATCATCACTTCAACATTTTAAATTCCAAAAGAAGGCTCAATGCTGCAACAACACTAAATACATCAATCACGGCATCTAAAACATCATATATCATATGATAACAAGATATATAACAATATCGGTAAACAAATCAAAACTTATGAGGAATCCAGTTGGATCCCTCCAACCTGTCACCCGCAACAATTATACATTTTAGAATATGTGTACAATGTCTGCTTCAAGGTAGACGCGTGTACAAAGGGTCATCCGCTCATAACGGGAACGTATAGGGTCATCTGCTCCACTAGGCAGGTATATATCCAAATATCAATCAATATATCATCCAAACAATCATCAATCATCATATAATAAAGTATTTCTCACTTATATAAGAATATCAGTGAGTCAGAAAGAGTAAGTTGTACTCACATTGCGTCCAATAGCGGTTGTAGTGTTTTGTTTCGAACAAAATTAAACGAGCGTTTAATTTTACCTAAAATTCACAATAGTTAAACCAGCTCCATCGCATAGTGTTCGTCCATACAAACCCAATGCAATTTGTTTCGTGCGAAACGGACCTCGTATGAAAAAGTTATAGTGTTTTAAACGTTATACGAATTAAAATAAATTAATTTACTTTTTTTTTAAACCTTGCTTAAAATCCGACCGTTGATTTCTCTCATCAAATCGTGGCCGATGAAGCCTTTCTTCTTTCCAGGCACGAAAGAACCGTTCGAACCCATAGCACGTCGTTTTTCCCTTAATTTTCGAGCCCTCTTCGATCATCTACGTGATGATCAACAACCTCCACTACGTGCGCCTAGCTCCCTCCCACCATCGTCGGAAGTTCGGTCAAGCTCGGTTGACCATCTTGCTCAAAAAATGCGTGTGAACTTTGACCGAACGCGAGCCTTTTTCTACTTCGTCGTTACGAATTGGATAATCATATCCGTATGGATTTGAAGGTCTCACGATGCTCTACAATTTATTAGTTGAAAGTAGTTGCTAATTCTTCACGGATTGAAAGAAATTAAGAGGAAAAGAAACAAAAAATATCGGCCATTGAAGTCTGGTGGCGACCGTGACCTAGCTGTTTAGGGTTTTGGCAAATGATGAAAATTGAGGTCCTTTTATAGAAAATTCCAAAACACTCTTCATCCGAAATTTTCCTGAACTCCAAACGAAGTGTGCCGCCTACCGTTCATAATGTTTTACCCCTATTCCGAACACAATGGAATATATATCGGAGGCCAATTCGATCGTATTTGGAAGTTAGGTTTTCGAATCGACAAATTTAAATTTAAAATTTGACTTACACGATTTTCTACGCGTTTTAGGTTGCCCCGGACAAACCATAAATCCGATTGACACGAAATTTGAAATGTTACAATAATATAACATTATGGATCTAATGAACCGCTTTCGTCGAAATCTGAGACTGTTTGAAAAATGGCTATTTTCACTCACCAATTAAATATTAAAATATTCAATTTCTACAAATTAACTTTTAATTCAATTTTAGAAGTTCTCTAACATCATTAAATTCAACTAGAATTTATTACAACTTTATAAATCATTTTTATTCACATTAAATCCAGTTTTCAATTATTTACGCAATTTCAAATATTAAATTAACAATTTAATTACCCAGTTAAATCTAGATATTCGAAATATTATCTATTTATCTTATAAACTTAACTTTTAAATATATAAAATTAATTAAAGATGCGAATTCCAAATGATTGAAATTCTGGGACGTCACATTCTCCCCTACTTAAAAGAATTTCGTCCTCGAAATTACCAAGTAAGAAAAAGTTACAAAATCGATTAACTTTTCAAAACAAATCGTTCAAACTGGATTTACCAAATATTTAAGTGTTTAACTTTCCCAAAATCATCTAATTAAGCTTCTTATAAAAAAATTCTAAGTTTTCAAATCCATATATAGTTATCTTCTCAAAACCAACTAATATTGTTTAACTTCTTAACTTAAATCCAAAATTTTAGTTATCACAAATTTTCCAATTTTTCCAAAAATTTTCTAACGCGTCAAATTTTCAAAAAAAATCGCCATCGTCTCCTTAGCGCTGTTCGATCCCAAAAAAATAACAATGCATATATCATATATATACATCTCATCATTAAGGATAAGGCATCCCAAAGGGAAAAAAGTGTAAAAGTACGATATGTAATCCGAGATATGTACCTTATATATTATTAGCGAGCATATACAGCTAGTATAGCGCGAAAGCGAGCTCCAAATGCGAAGCAAGCGTCATCCGCACCTACTAAACACTCAATACACAAATGAGAAACATGTATATAGAAATATCAATATACAACATATACCAACAACTATATATGCCAGTATAGCAAATGCAATCACCACAACAAATCCAACCATCAACCAACTATCATCCAACTAACATCCATAACCAAATCAATCAATAATCAAATCAATATAAACTCATTTTCTCATTAACATTCATTGAATTGGTTTTCAATTTAAATCATATTTGATTCATTAACATTGGATTTACTAACATTCATTCATATTCAATTAGTTTATATTCACTAATTTACATTCAAGTTGGTTCACTTCCAAATTACATCAAATTCAATTTTATTCAAATTTACTTACTTCCAATTTGAATTCAATTACTTAGCTTTCCATTTCATTAGTTCAATTTCATATGGATTTTCTATACAATTAATTAACATCCATTTAACAAACAATGCATAACCAACATTACCAAATTTATTTACTTTGCTTACATTCAATTTGGTTTAACATTCAATTGACTTTCATTCAGTTATTTGATTTACAATTTCGTTAGCTTTTAATGAATTAACATTTACATCCCTTACCATATCAATTCATTTGCATTAGATTGATTAACATTCAATCCATTTATTAATTCAGTTGCTAAACCATTTTACCACTAAAGTTGAATTTTTATATAACTCAAGTTCACATTCATCACTTTATTAATTTACTTTAATACCAAAATCAACTTGATTCAACTTCATTTAAGTTATATTTCTTCACAACATTTCATTCTATTTGACATAACTTATATTTCAACTTCATTTACATTCACTTTCACTATACAACTTAAGTTCACTACAAATTTTAATCCAAATTCTACTTTGTTTAATTTTTAGTTAAGTCAAATTTCATTTTACTATTCAAATTCAGATTTTGTTTTACTTAACAAAATTGTTTAACCATTTTAACAATTGGTTTTACTTACCTTATCTCATTTTATAAGTTATAAAACTTATTTATTCATAATTCCGTGAACATCTACCTAAGTTCACTTCCGTTCACTAAACACATTCTTTATAATTTCAAATCCAATTCAATTTATTAACTTTCCTTTAGTTACATTTCAAATCATATATCTAATATGCTAACTCAAATTTTATTTCAACTTTACTAAAGCTAAAATTTTATTATCTTATATTTTATAAGTCCAAAACTCATTTCACTTATTTTTATCAATTTTAACTTGGATTTTAAATCAAATTTGTTTATCAAAACAAAACTTCCATTTTCAATTTACTATTGGTAGCAAATCCATCGCACAGAAACTCGAAAATGATACCGATGATGTTGCAGTCATCACCTCTATTATTTCCCAGTAACAGTGGTGAATTCAGTGCTTTATATTCTTTTAAAAATTTCTTTCTTTTATAAATCACATTTATAAATCTTTACTTATATAATTTCACTTATTTTCTATTTATAATAATATAACCTCTTTAACTTTGAAAAACAACTTTCAAATCAACGTGATTCAAATTTTCAAATTCTTAGTTTAAATCCATTTTCATTTATAACACATATTTATCAATATATTCATATAATTTCATCTCTTATACATAAGATTATTTCACAATTGTAAATCATATTAATTATAATTCCATCTTTTATAACTCATTTGCTTATGTAATACATTCTTTTACAATTTTTTCGTTTACTAAGATTATTCAAACAACTTTTATTAACTTATATATATTTACATTTTCAAACAACCAAACAATTCAATTTATATACACTTCCATAATTTCTGAAAAATTGTTTCCTTATATATAAAATATAATCAAAGTAAAATTATTGCATTTACCCAATTTAAAATGATACTATGTCGACTTGCCTCATTTAAATGTTTGCCCTATCCATTATTTATTGTTATTTCCCAGTAACAGTAGTGAATTCAATGCTTTATATTCTTTTAAAAATTTCTTTCATTTATAAATCACATTTATAAATCTTTACTTATATAATTTCACTTATTTTCTATTTATAATAATATAACCTCTTTAACTTTGAAAAACAACTTTCAAATCAACGTGATTCAAATTTTCAAATTCTTAGTTTAAATCCATTTTCATTTATAACACATATTTATCAATATATTCATATAATTTCATCTCTTATACATAAGATTATTTCACAATTGTAAATCATATTAATTATAATTCCATCTTTTACTCATTTGCTTATGTAATTCATTCTTTTACAATTTTTTCGTTTATTAAGATTATTCAAACAACTTTTATTAACTTATATATATTTACATTTTTAAACAACCAAACAATTCAATTTATATACACTTCCATAATTTCGGAAAAATTGTTTCCTTATATATAAAATATAATCGAGGTAAAATTATTGCATTTATCCAATTTAAAATGATACTATGTCGACTTGCCTTATTTAAATGTTTGCCCTATCGATAACACGGCGTCCCACATACCAACCAGAATTCACAAACAACTCAACGGATAAGCAAACACAATATAAAATATTTTTTATTCACTAACAAACATGCGCTCATATATATAATACACTCAACCCAATCTAGGGTGCAACTATCCCTATCTATAATGAGTACACATCAAAGCTTAGGAATATACAAAATCTAAGCTCTGATACCAGATGTGACGACCCGCAAATCCGTACCATTTGAATCGACAATAATCCACACACATCCGACCCAAAAGTACAAACTGACGGAAAGCCAAGAGAAAGAAAAGAAGAGAGAAGAAGAGAAGAGAGAAGAAGAGAAGAGAAGAAAGAGAGAAGAAAGAACCAAACAGAACAATACAGAATCTCACATCGCAGCGGAAAATATATAATATCATATTAATGATCTTTACAAAACAGAAACTGTATATATACACACATCAATCAGAGTTCAATAATCAATCAATAGTTATCAGCTTGGACAGCTATAATAACCCGTCCTCACATTGCCGATAATATACAACAACAAACAAAGCACAGCGGATAATCAATAATCAAAACAAATACCCGTATACGAAATGAAGATCTCCAGCTCTCTTGCTGAAGCTCCAAAGGCATCAAATCTAGACCTGTAAATATACTCGGCCTGACCCGAGCATCGAGAGGGAAGAACGCTCGGATCATTCTGGTAAACCAGCGTGAGAAACACACTCAACCGAATTTATTAAATTACCAAACTTTTCTTTAGTTTTCAAAACAAAAGTATCTCGTAAGACAAGTCCACACATAAACATGGACATGTTTTTACCTTACGATAACTAAAACATATCATATCAAATCTCATGTTAGATTATAGTAGTGTCTACTATATACGAATAATATTAATCATAGCCGAAATTGTTACATTGATTAAATTCCAGCATATAGCCCAATTGGGTAATACAATCAAAATGGCAAACACGTAGTGGAGTTTGGATTTCCATACAAATGACCAGGTGAAGGGACTACCTTCCGGCAATACATCTCTAGAAAAATGTACCGAGGACCATCACTAAGGATCCTCTACCAACACAAGACCGGCCCACCTCTATAACTAGGTGGTACCGAATATATCATCCTTCGGTCGTTACCGACCTTTACCGAGGGCCCTCATAGCATACAAACCACAATAATCAGATACATGACATCATAGCGTGTAAAGATATATCTAGAAGAGGATGATAATATCCTAATGGGAATGACCCACTTAGCCCTGTTGCATCTAACCCTATTATGGTCATTCCGGTTGATGAGGCTAGAGGTAACGATTAACTTTCACAAAGCACAATCACATCACTTAGAATGCCACATGGTCATTTCCGTTGACTACTAGGTGCCTTCCACAAAAGTACAACCCTTAAGCTCATACGTCTCAAGGAGGGTGTTAAGCTAAGAGAAGCTGCCTTCTCCGCCACCAATGATGTATGCTTGTAAAAACCAATGTGCGTAATCTATAGAAATGCAATGTCAGACAAACATTTATACAAATTGTCTAGGAATGGGACAAACCGAAAATACTTTCCTACCACATCCTATTGGGAGATCCCTAGGATTAGTAGCGAATAGTCATCGCATTGGATATTTCATAATGAAGAGACCACTGCTACTGGATGTATATTGGGATTTTAACCCCAAACGATCAACAAGCAGTCCCCCACTAAGGAACTCTGAAATATCAATATCATCACAAGCAACCTGCACAATCGTCGCATATACGTTGGTCCGAAGTGGTTTTAGGATAAACAGATCTCGGTCTCTTCGCGCCAACAACGCAAAAGCGTTTCTCAACCTCACACAGCAACTAAGTCCCATAGACTTATCATGTTTCCAACATTCAACTTGCTATCCTTCGGGCCAAGAAGGAAGCTCGATAGATTGGAGCAATACTCCGCACTATACGAATCAACATCCACAACACAAAGGATAATCAAGCCTACACAGAAGGCTACGTACTAAGTGCACGACTAAATAGTTCCCACATCAAGTTGAGGAACTAAAATTTTGGCCTGGTTTGATAGTCGGTTATTTAACTATCAAAACAAACAAACAAATATTTAGCACTATAGCAATCACTAGGCCCTTTTAATTAATCTTTTATTAATTAAACCATTTGCCAAATATTCACTTCAATTATCTTTAAAAAGATATATCTTCAACATTTCAACATTGGAAAACATTTTCAAATACTTATTTAATAATAAGTAATTCACAAATCAATTTATTTTCGTCACTTAGAAAATATTGCATATACTTAAATCAGGATTAAGTATATTTTTAATCTTTTAAGGAAAATATTCTCTTAAACATCTTTTATTTGGGTCAAAACGAATGATGCGTAAAACATCGTTACGTCAACCCAAAATCACTAGTATAGAGATTCGAAAATAAGATAGATATATAAATCCCAATACTATACAAAAACATTTCCTTTCGAAAATCATTTACCAAAACAACAATGTTATAGTCCATCATATTCTTACTCTCGAAAACGTCTATTTCAACAATGAATGTTGAAATCTATGGTTTCGATCCTTAATACATTTTAAAACACCTTCAAACCATTTAACTCCATTTGAAAATATCACTTTCCAAAACATTTCTTTAATATATCATTCACTGTCCAAAATCGTGAACAAAATCGTTTACCAAATCCAATATTTCTACACATCTATTTATTAAAGGAATATCCACTATCCAAGATCGTGGATATAATTCCCAACTAAATTCTTTATTATTACAACATTTAATTTTAAAGGATAATTCGCTGTCCAAAATCACGAATTTATCTCCTTTAATAAACTTCTATATTTAATTTATCAAATTCAATTGATTTCGAGTTTATAAACAATGTTTATAAATTCCATTTATATTCTATAAAAACTTCAACTTATAAAATCCTTTTATTAACCAATTCCATTCATCTCATTCATATGCCAAATCCAATTTATAAGTTAATTGCTTATAAATCATTTATTTTACAAATTCATTCATTTTATAACTTCATAATTATAAATCTATTCACATATAAACTCCATTTATAACTTCATTTTAACATTTATAAAACTCCTTTATAATTCCATTATTTCGATTTATAAAAATTCAATTTTATAGATCTTATATATAAACCTTTTTACAAAATAGTTAACTTCACATTCCAAAAATCACATTTCAATTTTATTTCCCAAACATCATAATTTTTATAACATAAAAATATCACATTTATTTATTCAAAATAAGTCAATTCTTAACGATTCAAAATTCAATAAAACATTTAAAAATCACTTTAAAATCCTTTTAAATTCGAAAATCATCACTTCAACATTTTAAAATTCCAAAAATAGGCTCAATGTTGCAACAACACTAAATACATCAATCACGACATCCAAAATATCATATATCATATGATAACAGAATATATAACAATATCTGTAAACAAATCAAAACTGATGAGGTATCCAGTTGGATCCCTCCAACTTGTCACCTGCAACAAATATACATATTAGAATATGTGTACAATGTCTGCTTCAAGGCAGACGCGCGTACAAAGGGTCATCCGCTCGTATACGGGAACGTATAACGTCGTCTGCTCCACTAGGCAGGTATATATCCAAATATCAATCAATATATCATATATCATCCAAACAATCATCAATCATCATATAATAAATTATTTCTCACTTATATAAAAATATCAGTGAGTCAGAAAGAGTGAGTTGTACTCACGTTGCGTCCAATAGCAGTTGCAGTTTTTTGTTTTGAATAAAATTAAACGAGCGTTTAATTTTACACAAAATTCACACTATCTCCAATCAACTCCAAACCAGCTCCATCGCGTAGTGTTCGTCCATCCGAACCCAACGCAATTTGTTTCGTGCGAAACGGACCTATTATGAAAAAGTTATAGTATTTTAAACATTATACGAATTAAAATAAATTAATTTACTATTTTCTTTTTTTATTTTAAACCTTGCTTAAAATCTGGCCATTGATTTCTCTCATGAAATCGTGGCCGATGAAGCCTTTCTTTCCAAGCACGAATGAACCATTTGAACCATTAGCACGTCGTTTTGCCCTTAATTTTTGAGCCCTCTGCCATCATCTACGCGATGATCAACAACCTCCACTACGTGCGCCTAGCTCCCTCCCACCATCGTCGAAAGTCCGGCCAAGCTCGGTCGACCATCTTGCCCGAAAAATGCGTGTGAACTTTGACCGAACGCGAGCCTTTTTCTCCTTCATCGTTGCGAATTGGATAATCATGTCCGTATGGATTTGAAGGTCTCACGATGGTCTACGATTTGTTAGTTGAAAGTAGTTGCTAATTCTTCACGGATTGAAAGAATTTAGAAGAAAAAAAACGAAAATATCGGTCATTGAAGTTTGGTGGCGGTCGTGACCTAGCTGTTTAGGGTTTTGACAAATGATGAAAATTGAGGTCCTTTTATAGAAAATTCCAAAACACTATTCATCCGAAATTTTCCCGAACTCCGAACAAAGTGTGCCGCCTGGCGTTCATAATGTTTTACCCCCATTCTGAACACAATGGAATATATATTGAAGGCCAATTCGATCATATTTGAAAGTTAGGTTTTCGAATCGACAAATTTAAATTTATAACTTCAGTTAAACGATTTTCTACGCGTTTTAGCTTACCCCGGACAAACCGTAAATCCGATTGACATGAAATTTAAAATCTTACAATAATATAACATTACGGATCCAATGAAACTAGTTTCGTCGAAATCCGAGACTGTTTGAAAAATGGCTATTTTCACTCACCACTTAAATATTAAAATATTCAATTTCTACAAATTAACTTTTAATTCAATTTTAAAAGTTCTCTAACATCATTAAATTCAACTAGAATTTATTACAACTTTATAAATCATTTTTATTCACATTAAATCCAATTTCCAATTATTTACGCAATTTCAAATATTAAATTAACAATTTAATTATCCAATTAAATCTAGATATTCGAAATATAATATATTCAGCTTATAAACTTAACTTTTAAATATTTAAAATTAATTAAATATGCAAATTTCAAATGACTGAAATTCTAGGTCGTCACCGGTGTCCATTTTGCCACAAAAGCCTCCATTGAAAAGAGATATAGAACAAACTTAAGATAGATTCAAAGGAAAGGAAAAATAGGAACAAAATTCAAGATAACATAAAGGATACCTAAACTGCTCCCAAGTTATATCAGCTTCGAAGGTTTTAGCCGTAACAGACTCCCACCAATCTAGAGCAGCCTCATGCAACTGCCAAGCTGCTAACTGATGCTTCTGGGCATCAATAATCTCGAGACCAGTATATATCCTCTCTAGACTTCGCAACCACTGCTGAGCCTCAATGATGCTCTCTGAACAGGTGAATGGAGTTCCACCAAGTTGAGTAAATTCCTTACAGAGAACAGTGAATCTAACAGGAGCAACTGGCTGAGGAGCTAGGGCAATACCACGACCCCTACCCCTGGCATTTCCTCGATTCATCATAAAAAAATCAAGAATGAATTTAGGACAAGATACAGAGATGACAAAGATAAGATAAGATAAATTCACTTGGATGAATATCCTAATGAAAGAAAACTCTAACATGGTAGACATGAAAGGAAGGAAGTTAGAAAACATTTGAAAATCCTTTTAAAACAAGAAAAAAATTAATATCCAAATAATATTTGAAAAATCCATTGAAAATCATTTTATACTTTTAAAATACGTTCTCTCACAAAGACATGATTCTGAGATTGATTTCACTCATTCTAGGGTATTTCTACCCTATCTCTAATGAGTTTTGCTCCATAGGCAATGGTTCGCCTAAAACCAAAGCTCTGATACTGAATGTAATGACCCACTATTTCGTACCATTCAAATCGAAAATAATCCACACATGTAAGACTTGAATGATGCAAAATAAAAGATCATAAATAAATTTGGAGCCAATGAAATCAAATATACAGAATTACAGACACAAAACAATCAGAATAACTCGTAGCGGAATATAAAATACCATAATAATTCATGAAGCTACTATAACAAAGTCTCAAAATAAATACATAATATCAGTCAAAAAACAACATAATAGGAATCCCAATATACATAGAAGTTCACTAATACATAAGATAAACTAGAATAGCTGAAACTGAAATAGATGGGCAGAATCTCCAGCAAAGACCAGCTCCAGAAAGAGAATCCAAAGCTGTGAATACTCAGGCTGACCCGAGCGTAAAGCAAAAAACAAAACACTCGAGTCAGTACATATATACTTATGTAATGTAAACCAAATCAAGTGAACTGTAATAAGATACAAGTAACTTAAAGGATGTCTGGGACCGCCCGTCCTCTAAGGATTCGTTAAACTATTTACTATGTAGTAATATTACGCTATTATAATAATGTCTACAGTAAAATAAACTTACATCAAAATAGCGTCGAAGGGTTACCCATATAGCCCCCAACACATAATAGTCCCAGTAGTCCATCCAGTATCAGCATATCTCCAGATCGGGAGACTAACCTAAATACTCCATGGGCTACGGGAGAAAAACAAACTTGTAGTAAGGCTCGCTATGGTAGGTGACAAGGCACACAAGGCAATGTCAGGGTAGATATACCAATTACGCTTCCGGGATGGTGGTAACACGTAGCAGCCACTACTGCCCACCTCGAGCCACACTCCCAAAAATCAAAGGGGTGCACCCAATTAATCACAAAAGTAATAAAATGGTATCGAAGAAGTGTGTTTGATTGGAGGAGCTACCTCACTTGGCCTGTCGATCGCACCTGTTTTAGCCACCTTAAGCCAACTCATGGGATTGGGTCCATGTTCATACCTTAATAGGATCGTCGCCACCATCCTACTTCGTTCTGGAATCTCCACCGCATACACTGTTATTAAAGTGGTTTTCGATATCGACAGAGAGTATGTCCATATCCGATCCCGGTTTCTTTAACAACCAATCGTTATTATAACCCGTGGTTATAATTTAAAAATGGTATTTATATTTCAAAAATTGAATATCATTTCAACAATTTAAAATCATTTCAAATCCATTTCAAAATATCAAAATATCATATCTTTCAAATCCCATTCATTTAATCTAATTTAAATATCATTTTTTATCACATTTTAAAATGGTTTATATTTCAAATCAAATACTCCATTTTAAATCATTTAAAATGACGTTATTATATTTAAAAATTCAAATATTCAATTTCCAAAATTTTACTCTTTTCAAAGTTCATTTTTTTTCATTTAAATTTATCAAAACAGTGAAAATTCAACTTTCGCCGCACTTAGAAAATGCTACGGAAAGTTATGTTTAAAAAAATTCAATTAAGAAAAGACAGCATTTAAAAATGTTGTGATAGGTTTTAGGTTTCAAATAACACCTTAGATGAATTCAGCAACTACAACACTTACAAAGTGCTGTAATAGCCCTTAATTTATTTTAGCCATTTAGTTCATTTGTATCAACTACAGCACTTAGAAATGCTGTAATATCTTTTACTTAATAAATTATAGCATTTCAAAGATGTTGTTAATTAAATTCCAAATGTTTAATAAAATTTCATAAACAATTAAATTTTTATCTAAACCATATGTAACTTATAAAAATCATATTCCCTCACTTTAAAATGATCATTTAAATACCCTTTAATTAATGATTTTATAAAGTGAAATTTCTCAAATAATTATCAAATTTTTAATAATTCACTTATAAATAAATGTAAAATCTTTATAATGTTTCATTTACTTTACATTTTATTTAATTTACCATTTCATAAATTAAATTTAAATTCCATTTTTATCTTACTTAACTTAACTTTTAACTTAACAACACATTTCACATTTTCCTAAATTAAGTTATATTTCAAAATTCAATTTTAAGCATTTATTTATTTAACCATTTTTAATTTATAGAAAATCAATATCACTTTATAAAACCATTTTAAATTCAAATTTAAATAAAAATATTATAATATTTACATTTTAAAAATAGTTTAAAATTTCTAGAAAAATATATATAAACCATGGATCTGTATATAATTTTCTATCCTAAGTAAAGTGATATGGATATTTATCATTTCAATCCGTAATTTACAAAGAAAACCCGGGTTCTATCATTTCAAACCCGTAGTCCCAAGTAAAATGAAATGAATAAAAATCGCTCAGGCCTATCATTTCAGTCCATAACGATTTTTCCCTATTCTAAAGTCCGTTCGTGGATGTATCATTTCAACCCATAGTGATTCTAATCTACAAGAAACTTGCAGTGTGATAAACTGATACAAATAAACAGAATAACATTATATAACAGTAGCAGATGATATAACAGGTGTATAAACAAGGGGAACATCATATGATCATAGCATAGGCAGTTATAACATGATGATATAATTTACAGATTCAAATGCTATCAGTTTACTAATTATATAAGTATAAAATGTCTGGTGAGAATTACTCACCTCTACAAGCTGGAGATAACAAATTCAGACACACAACAGAGATAAAAAAGGCACGAAAGTACGACTATGATTCAAGTTTGAGGAGAACCCATAGCTATTTATCCTGTGTATATGAAACAAAACAATACATATAACATGAATATACAACCCAGAATTTAGCATTAAACACTAGAAATTAAGGAACAACAAATAATCAAACACTTGCACTTGCTTTCACAAATCACAAGGCTCGGCCATATAATGATAAGGCATGGCCATGGGGTGTATTTGGTTAAGTATGGGTCGTATATGCTCAGCCTAACTAAGGTAATGAAGGAATAATGGTTGTTGTGACATGAAAATGCAATGGTCAAGGCAAAGGTGCATTTTTATGCAACCACATGGTTTAACCATGGCTTTATTTGGCATGACCAAATGTGGTGGTGTCTAGGGGATGTTGTGGCAATGACTATGGGTCAAGTAGGGGCTGGTTAAAGGTGGTGCAAAGGTGGCCGATAGGGTGAGCATAGGTGGTGATGCAGTATGGAGTTCGGTTATGCATGTTATAAGAAGTGTTTACATTTTTTTGTGGAGCTTCACATCAGGGATGGCCACGGCCAGGTAGGTCAGAGGTGATGGAGGAGTTAACAGCCTAGTAAGGTGGTAATGGAGGTGGTGGTGAAGGTGGAGGCTATAGGCCGAACCAATAGGTGAAAGCAAGGCATAAATTTACACTAAAACAAAGAAGAAAATGGAAAAAAAGTGAAAACATTTACCAAATTTTCTTCTCAGAATAGAGGCCAAAATTTTGGAGATGAGAAACAAAAAATTTATGCGTAAAAAAGAAATGATATGCGGCTGAAGGTAGTAGATAAGGTCGGCCAAAAATTAATGCAAATGTTGATTGAATTTGAAAAGGCAAATGCATACCAAAAGTCATGGATAAATGAAAGGTTTCAAAACTCTTCAAATTTCTTTATTTCTTTTTTCATTTTTAAACATATTAAAAGTGAATATAAGTAAAATAAAATCACAACAAAATAATGAATGAATAAAAATAAATTAATTAAATTTTAAATAAATATAAATAAATTAAGAAAATAGCTTAAAAATAGAAACTAGAAAATTGAAAAATAAATACAATAAGCTTTGGAAAAATTATAACATCACTTTAAAATATTTAAAAAATGAAATGTTGAAATAAAAATAAACTTAAAATAATTTCAAAATGAAATAAAGTCAAATTTAAAAATATATCAAAAATCTAAGGTTGTTACAGGCGTGGACTGATTTCTATCCCGAAGGTTAAAAACGTCGTCAAGGCAATGCCTAGAGTAACACTACCTCAACTTGCCCGTTTCATTTTCAACTAAGGGATGACAGTTGTTTGGATTCGATGAGTTGTAAGAATATGAAATTTAATTTCCATATACGATCATTTTTAATAATCGTCGATAGTTGATCTATTAACTATTGGATTCAGCTTTCTTCATGGTGTATTATCACCTTAAAAATGATTTGTTAATCTTTTGAGCTTTTTTATCCTTTGTCGGAAGTGACTAAACCCAAAGAGCGAGTGGAGGCTAAGCTATGTGGGGTTTCTCCCATAAGGGTATCTTCACATCCACCATATATTAGATTCGTTGTTGAGCATGAAGATGTGAAATACTCGGATCCTTGATAACAGTTGGCAGGGTCTGGCTTGGAGGTTCACGAGAGCCATCAAAGTTCTCAAGTATATTTATAACTGTATACTTTCGCTAAGGGGGTGCGCCCTCCTAGTCATTTGTTGGAAATTTCCCTATTTTTTTATTTGATTTCAAGTTTTTAAATTATATTCTTTCTTAATTACATCGGTAAGGGTTGATAGCACCTCACTATGTGTAACTATTCGCATCCATGGTCGAGACTGAATATTGTTAATCTGAAAGGAAACCCATTCTACAATTGGTGGCATGGTCCCACATATATTGTGGTATTTATTTCCTTATTGTTAATTCAAATCATTGAATTTTTTTCTTAATTGCACCGAGACGTGACTAAGGTTCTTCTCGATGTTTAATTATTTGTGTTCACTCTTTAAATTTGGGTTGTCTAGGCTTATTTATTCTTGTTTGGATTGTAGCCATTTCTTCATTTATAAATGTTGATTTTGCGAAGTAAAAATCCATTCCGCGTTAGCGGCATGATCTCATAGAATTATTATATGCTCATCCCATTACTTGAGCTTTCTTCACACTGGTGTTACAAGACTGATCCGGATGTTATTTTATTTTGACGCTCGGGTCAGATCGAGCGTATTCTCCAAATTAGCTTCAGATTTTTTTAGAGTACATGAGATAAGCCGGATGCCGAAGATGTATCTACGTATTTCATTATTTTTTCGCTGTATTGATTGTTGTATTTATCAACATTTGTAGGGACATGCTGCGATAACTGTACTGGCCGATAATATGATGGTATACTCCGATGATTGTTTATAATAAAGTTCTTTCTTTTGTAAAGACTTGATTCATACATTATATGTTACTCGTCACATTTTTTTAAGATTTCGTTCTATCGTCTTCTTTCTTTACCCCAAACGACCTATTTTTCGAACATTTAAATGATCAGCACATGAATACCGAGGATGTATTAAGTGTTGTCTTTAGGTGTAAAAAGGTAAATCGTTACACATGTGGTGCAAACTTTAGAGTCACATGGGCTCAATTAGGAGTTGTTTATCACCAAAAGCAACTCATGGGGCATAAACGGAGAGGACCAGTTCACAGTTTTAGAATCTATGACTTGCGTGTTTATATTGAGGGAGCATGAGGCACTTTTCCTATGGGAAAAAATTTGAGCTGTACAACATTTTCCATTCAATTTTATTTCTTTCAATGGCTATGGTTTTTCTTTCTTTCTTGGGAAAGCTGAAATGAAATCTTCTAGTTTCAAAATGCTATGGGAGATATTTAGTTCGTCGCACGATCGTAGTTGGAGTACCATCTAGATAGTCTCTGGGTTGAGTAAGAACTTAATCAAAGGTATTAGCATCCTCGAAGTAGGGACTATTCTACTTAATCTCTGAGAGTTGGTCTGAGGCAAGGTGGAAAGCTAGTCTAGATGCTTATTCGCCTTAAATAGGGTGGAATAGGAATATTAAAAATAAGTGGAGATAAACTTTAGTCGATAAGCTAAAGTATAATGACTTTATTACCATCGGAGGTTGTAGTGGCTTTCAAAAAGGTCTTAAGTTGTACTACTCATGTAGTGGAGTTACATTTGTTATTAGTGGTACCAGTAAGTCAATGTGTGTTAGTCGCCTGTTAGGAAACCATTTGATCTTTTTTCTTGGCCCTAAGCTGAGTGGATTATAAGACCATCCCACTCAAATTTTGCATACCAGCAAATGGGTTTGAGTGGTGTCGGTTCTTATGAGGCCCTCATAGTTAAGTTAGAAATAAGGACGTTAGTTACTTGATTGAGGGGGAAAAGCGAGCATATGACTATTGATTTTTATGATATGGTTGTTTTGGTGGGTAGTTCAGGTTGGGATTTACCAAACTTTAGGTAAAGAGACTATTCAAGTTGCATTTTAGATAACAGCGTATTGTGATCGGGTTGACTCTAACATAGGTATCTTACGATCATTGTAGCTGATATGTAGTTTGTGGTCTACCAATGCGGTACTAAGGCAAGATAGGAGACATGACTCTAACTTCACTGTCGCATAGTCCATGGGGATAGATGCACACCGGATAGCGATTTATCTTCACAATGCAAACAGTTTAACGAGACCAGTCAGGAGTAAAAATATATTTTGATTGGCATAGGGATAGTTGGAGGAGGACTTCTTGATGTGTTCTATTTGGGAGGATAAGGATGTTGGCATGGATATTATGGTATTTATCCAATGATTTTGGGAATCAGTAATCTGATATATAAATCCAGCTTACCTTTCTGATGGCTAGGGGGCAACTTGGTTGCCATGAATCTCAAATGGAAAAGTTGCATATCTTTAACATTTTTCTTGTTGGTTTGATTGTCTGTTTTATTTATTTGTTACTTGGGTGTTGTTTACTTGGTGTTTGTGTTGTAATTACATGTTTGTTAGTAGTGGTAATTACTTATGCTTTACTTTGGCTAGTATTTCAAGGGAAAAATTGTTAAGTGTGAGAGAATGTAACAGCCCATGCTTTTGAATGTCTAGGCATTTAGATGATGAGTTAAACATCGAAATGTCGATTTAATCGATGGCTCAAAAAGTCAAATTTTAGAGACAATGGAATCAGAATTCGTGACTAGTTTAATTTCTTTTGAAACATCATTTCTAATTCTTTTGTATATGGACATTGAGATGTTTAGATTCATGGGTTTTGAGTTATGAAAGAGGTTAGTTTTTTGATATTAAACGAGGATGGTGTTGGACCCAAGATCCATTTGCTCTCTCTCTATAAATAGCCACACCTATCACTTATTTTCATTCACGTTGTCTTCTCTCTTCTTTTTCCCTCTTCCTAACCCAAGCTTCAAGACTATATCTAATTAAAACTCATGAAATAAATACCCTAAATTCAAACAAAAATCACGTCAATTCTTATTTTTCCTTCCTCAACAATTTTTGATGGTATTAGAGCATTTAGAGGTTATTTGACTTTCCATCATGAAGAGAACGAGGGATAGAGAATGTGTTTCAAGTTTCTTTACAATTACGAATGATTGCCAAGTGAGTGGATGCTAACCTTGTAGGCTGTAATTTTATAAAGGTGTAAGTTTGGTATGGAATATTAAATTATTATGTTGGACTCCATTGGATTAATCCTTGATTCGACCTTAAACCTTGATTTTGCCATAATTGGTGTTTGCAAAGAAGAGGAAAACATCACATGGTTGATGAAAGATGAAAAATTGCCACATATTAGAGTTAGTAAGCACGAAAATGTGAATGGTTTCTTAATTATCCTATGCTGCGCTTTATGCTACTATTAACGAACATGTGCGTAGAGTTTATACGGAGTATTAATGTTAAAAATGTGATTTCTAACGAGTAGTTAATATATGAAAATTGTAGTAATTTGATATACAAAGTTGAAAGGGATAGGAACTTGCGTGCTTGACATATAGTTATAATGACCGTTAAATGATTATAAACTCGCTTAACTACTACAAAAGAAAATGAGAAAAAATTATGAAATTTAATCCAGTTAAAGTTAGTATTTCTAAATAATAGAAACTTGTTTAAATGATATTCTCAAATGAAATGGGCTTGATTTTGTGTTGATAAAAGTAATAAAAATGCGACTTTTATAGGAGTTTGTAAGGTATTAGGAGTAGTAGCATAATGACCTAAGTGGTAATGAAAATTGTTATTTACAAACACGCTAGTGAGGATAGAATAAATAAATATTGATAAACGTTAGACATTTGAAGTGGTTAGTAAGCCAGGAGACATTTTACATTTGATAATTGCTTTATGGGCGTTAATTGATAATGGTTGGTAATGTGATGGATGTTGAACATAATGAAAAAACTAACTGGGATGGTCATAGAATCTATATCAAAGTGAGCAGTTTACATTGATAGATTAAAATAAATAAATAAATAAATAAATAAATAAATAGAAGTAAGTAGTTTTGATTCGATTTAATATAAATGAAGTAATAGTTTGATTTGATTGATTGTATATAAAATAAAGTAAGTAGTTTATATTGATAGATTATATATAAATGAGAGTGGTTTGAATTGGCTAAATATAAGAGAGGATAAGTTGGTTGCAATGGTTGTTAAAAATCGAATGGAAAGGCGCCTAGTCATATGGTGAAGGGTCATAGTAATATAGATCACTAAAGTATAGCAACCCAAACCAAAAATGAAGGTCAATGAAGAGAAGAAACCTTCGGGTTCTTGTTTTGAAGTGAGGAGCTAAGGGAAAAGGGCAGGCTAGACCTCCGAAGGAGGCCGAAACTCGATTTAGCGAGGACCACGAAGTCACACCGGTGTTTTAAATAGCACCGGCATGAGCAATGTTTTTAATAGTAGTGAACATGTACTATTGTAAATAGAAGGCCATGCCATGCATGCACTGTTGTTTATAGTGGTGCGTAAATACTGTTGTTAGCGATAGAGTTAGGGGCATGCCGTAGGGAATATTATGTAATTTGTTACATATATCTAACTCAATAATTAATCTTGTTTGAAATAAAAAGTGTTTTATTTATATTATATACTTGATATAATATGTTATATTATTTTTAATTAAAAGTGAATTTAATAGAAAATAAATAAATTGTATATTTTATGATAGTGGTTACAAGAAGTTGCAACCACGAGTAATTTATCACAACAAAAACAAAGATATCATTTTAAATATTCCTAGTCGAGATGTATCGATTGGATGTTGATGCCTCTGTTGAGACTAAATTACATAATACTCTCCAAATATTGCGTCATGTTTTACTCATCACTACTGAGGGCACTAAGAGGTTACGTACTGATAGTTATTGGATAACTATTGAATGTCTCACTCGATAGTTTTTTTCTGGTACTTAATATAACTAAGGTCAAACAAAAGATATCAAAGTGACTAATTTACACAGTTCTCTTGACTTGAGAATACTATTTACCTTTAATATGGGGTTAGTATCATGGTATGTCATCCACCAAATGACTATTGTTGGGTTGAGTTGAAGCATTAAAAGTGAAATAATATTCAAGAGAGGATTCGTCTCCTCAGTTATACGGAGTTAGCATCTGCTCAACTAAAATCAACTCAAAGTCAAAATCTCTAGCCAGAGTAATTCGGGCTAATAATAATAAATACTATTGAACATAGGATTTTATGTTTATACTATAGAGTCGAATATAAACATATTGAAATTCTGACCATAACCAAATTCCAAAAGTCTAAAGTGATACAATTTTGACGAAGAGAATTGGTGTATATAATCGTCACTACCGGGTAATGGTTAACAAAATGAAATTGAATTTTACCAAGACAATGTAAGCGATAAATTTGGCCAAAATGTCACACCACCTACTAAGTAACATGTGAATGTTAATATTTGAATTGTTTGATATTAATCACTGACCAAATTTACACCTAAGAGTCACATAATCGAAATTATTGACCACTTGATTTAATTAATTTATAATCATTAAAATTGATTAAATTAATTAATACATATGAAATATTAATTTGAAATTTTATTTGATGTATAGAATATGATCAAATAGTGTGTTTATAATAGCTATAAACATACGAAACAGTATATAATATCGGTGCACATTCAAATTGGATTTAGATGCAGGAATTTTATGCGGATTTAAATATGCTTAAAGTCCATAAGCAAGCACATATAGTTAGCCATTAATTGGCTTAGTGTGGCCAACCATGACATAAGAAAAGAGGTGATTTTTTTAAAATGAAAAGGTGAGTGTTAAAGGAGATTAGTGACCACATTAATCATAAATTAATTCTATTATTTTAATAAAAAATTGCCTCTTCATTTCTTTACTAACCATTCTCTCTAAAAATCAACATGTCCACATTAGAAAATTTCGGTCATGAATTCCCAAAACAATACAAAATATTCCTAAGTTCATATTACATCAAAATTCGACAGTATTCGATAGTCGATGGTTAGCAATTCAAGACCAACACCTTTTGTTTTATGAACTGATTCAAGGAGATCAATTCAACGTTTCAACGTGTACGCAATTGCTTTGGTGAAAGGTAAATCTATGTTTTAATTTTGTTATTTCATATTTATATGTTATATTATAGGATGCTAGGTTATATTACGAATCTTGTATATTGAAATGCGTTCATAAATTGATTGATTGTGTATATAGTTGCATCTATAAAAAAATTCATTTTATGAGTGTTTGCTATGATGATTCTTATGACAGTAAAGGAAAAAATGGTGTTTCCTTTTGCAATAAAATATTGTTATTACTGATTTCGATAAAATACCAAATGTTTCTAAGTGTTATAAACCATATAATACATGTTTTAAAATTTCATAAAATTTACTTATGCAAAACATACATTCATCAAATTTTATTTATTTATTTAATATATATATATATATATGTTTACATATATATATGTTTACATATATATTTCTTATATTAATATATAATTGATTATTCATACATTCATATATTCATTTGCATAATCAATTTAAGTTGAAGTTATATTATGCATTTATGGACTTAAAATGTTCTTTTTATTTTGATCATTAATTCTATACATAATTAAATCATCAATACATGTCTTAATTTTAGAAACCAAAATAAAAATTATTATCTAGGTCGGGATCATAAGTAAGTAAATATTTAAATATAAACCATTGTCATTACTTGCATTTATTTTAACTTTGAAATGAAAGGTTAGTATTGATCACACAATAACATCGACATTCATTTGCTCCTTTATTATTTACATTTACTTTAAATTTTAAATGGAAATGCAGTCTTAATTACGAGGATATTAATTACACATTTATTCTCCCTCTTAAACAAGACATCGCCTTTTAATTTTCAAAATTCTCTATATACATCTAACTTATAATTAATTACCACTTTAACATGAAAAGGCATTCTTAATTACAAGGATATTAATCACACATTTATTCTTCTTCCTTAATATGATATTTCCTTCTCATTTTCAAAGTGCTCTTCACAACTTATTTTATGTTATATACATACATATACATATTAACGTATTTTATAAATGTTTTAGGCAATTTGTTTACACTTATTATTTTAAATTAGTAAAATTGAATATATATATATATATATTTGTATACTTATTTACTTACACATACGTACATACATACATCCCCACACACATACACACACACATATATTGATGCAAATACATATACACATTCAAACAACAAATCGAATGCAAGAGGGGCTAACATGTCTATTGCGGTGTAAATCCCAACACCTATACACGGGAATGTTAAACCGTGTACACATAATTTTGTTACACATGAGCATTAACACATATGTGTATATGATACACATATTCAAAATATAATACGAAATAATATAAAGTAAAAAATTTTGTATGAAGTTGAATAATATATTGATTTTATCTAAAGGATTAGAAAAGTTCTAAATGAATTAGACTTCATAGGCTCGTTAAAGATCCAATAAAGATTTTTTTTCTTTCGAAATTTACCCTTTAGCTCCACTGTGGATTAGTCCAATTTCTTTAATGGTATAAGAGCCCAATAACATATGCAGTCTAAACTAGTCTTGTTACTCCTTAGTTATTAAGCTTTCCTCAAGCTAGTGATGTTATGTATCTTACTATCTATACATTGAATAGATGAGGCAAGATAGTTGCACATATTTGTTGAGCTTTCTTCAAGATATGTGTGTTATACTTACGCCATTGTGAAATTCTAGTATGAGTGAATAACCTCTCTTTATTTGTTGAGTTTTCCTCAAGGTAAAGATGAGATTAAGATAAAAGAACTACATTAGGAGTTGTATATGATACAGCCAATAAGGAGTTATCCATCATATGTGGACCTATGATTTGTTGAGCTTTCCTCAAGGTCAAAATCCCAAGGCATATGAACCCTAACACCCACTAGAGAAATCGAATGATTTCTTATTTTCTCATAGGGTTTTGAGAAACAATACAATGGGAGCCTGTAACAGCCTGCAACATAATGGGCTAGATTTTTGGCAAAAATCAAAACCTAAGTCAATTAGGGTACGGATTGTTAGTTTTGGTAACCTGTAATAACCATGAGCATATTAGAGATCAATCAAACTAAACTCGCAATGAAATAGAAATATAATAAGATATAAATATTGACCGAGGCTACTTCCTCGGAATCAATGATATTCCTTGGACGTTCAACTGCCTTGTCAGTACTGAGCATGAATAAGAAGGCCTCTCCATCAACCATTCTGTATTACTCCATCGACATGTTCCTCTAAATCTATCCTGCGAGTTGTAATAAGGAGTGGGTCATAAAAACATTCTGGTGATCGGAAAAATTGCATGCTTAATCTATAATATAAACTTATCCTGATTGGTTTCCATTTAAATGTTATTCTTATTACTTATGGTTAATCATTTAATGCGGGTACGATATGCCTACGTAACCTTCTCTAAGGTATATAATGTCGACATATGCCTATTGTGTATACACGCCTAAAACCCAGCCACTTAATCTTCTCAAATAGGGAAGAGGCGGACCTGCCGGCCATTTAATACCTCATTCCCCGAGGCGGGCCTTTTGCATCGTCGGCGTTAGTCTATCGGTTCTAGCAACAGAGATCAATGACTTCTATAAACGATGTATAATATATAATTGCCGCACCCATCACTAATAATGTCCTAGCCATGTAAGAGATAATACCTATGCCACTTAATGCTTTTTAATGGGATTAGGCCAACTCTGATAATTTAATACCTTATTTGAGGCAGGTCCCCATTATTTAATATCTAATCCCAAGGCTAACTCCTCATTGGTGCCTATCTAGCTGACATTGCATGAATCTTTGACCATGTAATACTTCCTATTGAAGCGGAACTTTCCAAGATATCCTTTACCGTGCCTAACCGCTAACCTTGACCATTTAATACTTAAAGAGGCGGGCCCTCAACCAACCACTTAATACCTCTAATCCAAAAGCAATTCTTATATACTTCGCATGTCCCTTTTTCCACAGGTCTATGGTTGGAGATGTCCCACATCAATAGTAAGTTTACACAACTGCTAGTAGTCTTTAAGTGAAGGATGGACTTCTATTGTGTAACTTCACTGACCTCGCATCCCAACCCACTAGGTCATATTAATTGTTCTAAGCTTTATTGTTAAATAAAGCCCACTAATCCCTATTTGAATATTTAAGGCTATAATTTATTCTAATGATAATTATACTACCTTGTAATGTTTAATTGCTACCTAGAATATTTTGTTTTGTATCCCTATAAGTGTCCCTTTTGTCCATAATAAATGATTATTTACTTAAGGGACCTTTATTTAATTATTCAAACCCTACCATTATTTCTCCCTTATCTTTTCTGTAGTTAACCTACTAATTCCATCAATCAGCCCCGTTCCACCCATTTATAACTTAATTGAATTATTGTAACACCCAGTTTATTGCACAATTATTGCTGGGAGTTACAATCCTTCCAACTTTATTTTTCGATTCTATCATTTATTACACGATCTATTCTAACATTCAATTTACATTTAATGCGAATATTAACGTATAACACACTGTATTAATTATATTTTTATTTTGAATGTTTTAGCGTGGTCATGTATGTTTATAAATTTATTATTACGTTTTCAGTTATCAATACTTTAACTAAAATATATTACGGTCTATATTTTATCTATTAGAATTATCCTTTCAAAAAAATCCCCATTATACCCTTCCATAAATTAACCTAAATTAATAAATTTGCTTAGTTTGAAATTACAAAGAATCATTTATTTCCTCTTTACTGAAATAGATAGTATAACTACGAAAATGAAATCCATACTTTACACATCTTTTTGTCCTTTTGATGTACATCTCTTGTCAAATAAAACATTGCGGTCATTAAGATATTAGATAATTTCATGGAGGTTAAATGGACAATACTTCCAAAAAAATTCACATCCTAGTAGAATCAGAACAAATCTAAATTATACTAATGTTTTCACAACCCAGTTATAGATCTGGAACAATTTCTACATTTTATCCATATTCAACATTTAACTTGGGTACTCATTTCTAGATCTGGATGTAAACAACATTCTTATTTATTTACAGAATAAGTAGGTATTGTCTTATACGCTTAATTCAAGGTTACAGCTCTTTAAATCTTTATTTAGGCATAAATAGTAAATAAAATTCCAACGAGGTAAATTCCAGTTGTAACATCCCTAATTCTTGATAATATTATTCAAGAAATTTAATTAGATAAATTAAATAGAATGATGATGATAAGAGAATTGAGATTTGAATAAATTATATAATGGGTCGTGCTTAATAATAAAAATTTAGTCGGATTTAAATTAGTTTATAAAATAATTAATTTACACGTGGGCATAGTGGTAATTAGCCATTCTATTATACACAGCTATACACATCTTATTCTTGCCCATTCACGTCCCATTTTTCATTACTCGCAAACGCAAATCGAAACTAAATAGAGCCAGCTATTAACAAGGTGGAAAATGGAGAAATTTCAATCTAAACCTATGGATCAAAGCTAAGAATGATTAATCAACAGCAAATCTCAAATTCCTTATCAAATCTAAGGTGAATAATAATTCATTCCATCTTTTTTTGTTTCTATAATCCTACAATTTCGCATTTAAGCATTTATTTAGTCTCTATGATATTTTTGATGATGATATGCTAAAGTTATGGATTGTTGGATTTAAACAATTTATTTATGTGCAAAATTCGTATGATTTTAGGGGAAAAACCGTGGATTATTGACCTTAAGTGCCATGGGGAAAAAATTATTAAGTAAAACATGATTTTGAAGACGGGTTTTAATTTTCAGAATTTTTCAAGCAATGGAAATTTTATAATGAATTTTTGATGATAAATATGATGTCATTGGGTTTAAAATTTATTTTGAAAATTTCAAGAAGAAATTGGGTCTAAATTTTTAATATGTTAGATTACATGATGAAATCGAATTTCTATGATTTTTGGGGAATTTTTCTAATTGATTTACTAAGGAGAGTAAATTGTTTTAAAAGAAGGACTTTTCTAAAATTTGGTTTTGGCATGTGGAAGGGATTTAACATTACATTTTCATGGTTTAGATCTGATATAAGTGCGCAGTTTTAAATGTAAAGTATTTAGAAAGTTTTATGGCTGTCAATCAATGGTTTACAAATAAGCAAGTTGTTATAAAGCAATTACTAAAGAAACAACATTTCGGCCTTTAATTCAGAAAAAGGTGTTCCGCCTCAGTTAGTAGCCCCTTTCGACTCTAATGATTCCGCCCCATCCTAGTCAAAACTACTTAGTCGAAACCCTCATAGTCGAACCTAATACACCATGTATCACTTAATGGACGCAGTGGATTGGAAGGAAGGCAGAAGCCTTGGTTTCAAAAGGTAAGCCTTCAATGGGGTCGAAACCATGCTTTGATTTCAAAAGTTAAAGTCTTGCCTTGCTTTATTTAAAACCTTCGACATAGTCAAAACATATGTTTTCGAAAGGTTTTATAAATAGCTTTGAAGGAGGTTGTCACATTATGTTAAAGTATTAGCTTTCGAAGGGGTGCCTTTTTCTTTAAATAAAAGCTTTCGAAAGGGTTGGTTCCGACCTAGTCGAAACCTAGCCGCTATTTTCCTTCTAAGGTATTAAAGTCATCAATAGCCTCCGAAAGGTTATTTTTGCTTTTACCTAAGTTAAGACGCTTCCTAGTTACTTTTGAAAGGAGGGTGAGGGTTTCGAAGGCGATGGACTCGAAAGGGGGTTTCGAATCTGTCCTTCGAATTTTTGAAATTTCAAAGGTCTTTGCTTTCGAGTAGATGGTTCTGACACCATCAAATTTTTCCAAATTATTTTTAGTTGGTTTCGAAAGAGATATTTTCTTGTATAACCATTTTGACCCAAATTATGTTTTCAAAGAGTAAACCCAAATCTTTCGAAGGGTACTTTATTTGTTTCGAAGCTACGTTTTAAAAAATTCTTTCTTGGTACCATTTGAAAGGTATCATTGGTTTCGAAAGGTATATAATTAGAGTTTTGAAAATAGATTTTCTATGCTTTCGAAGAAGGTTATCCAGTGGTTTTGAAAGTGAGGTTTTAAAGTTTCAAAAAATATAACCCATTCTCATTTTTAAAGGAAAAACCATGGCATAAATAAAGATTTGGAAATAGTATTCACATTGTTATTAACCCATAAATGTATGTTAGGGAAGGGCAGAATAACCAGATAGGTTAACCCGATTGTGAACATAAATTAAAAGAATATTAAAATCTTAAAACCAAAGATATTGGCAGTAGCCAATAGGTTTACAGTAAGCCTATGAAAACTGTATATAACTAATGATATTGGCAGGGGCCAATAGATTCATAGTCAATCCATGAAAACTATGATTTGATACTGGCAGAAGCCAGTAGGTTTGTAGTTAGCCCATGAAAACTATATCCGGATTAAGACATTGACAATCAGAATAGGTTTCTAGTTATCCCATGAAAACTACAATAAGCTATAAGATATTGGAGTTACCAATAGGTTTGTAGTGATCCCATGAAAACTATGACAATGGATAGATAGTCCATAAAAGTTTAACAGGTTAATAATAATCCTAGAAACTATAATTGAGATAGTTAGTTAGAATGACTGGGGATGGGTAATCCAGATTTGACTTACTTGTTTTGCATATTATCATAAAGTTTTTGAAATATTATGTTTGAATCATTATGGATGGAGGAGCAAAGTATATGGTTTCGTAAATGTTTTAGGATACTAGTTAGGGAAAAACCCATTCCGCTAAGCGGTGTGGTCTCGCTAGATATCTAAATGGTTTGGGATGGTAAGTTATTATTCATACCAGGCTTTATGTCTGACTCGAAGTTTTTGTTTTCCCCTTAAACTCTTGGGTACTCAATTGATTTTGAGCAGGTTGAGAGTTAAGCTTTCCAGATGTTCCTTTAAACGAATAAAGCTTTCGAGGATGTGCAGGAGGCAAGCTTGTAACTAGAGTACTTTTATTTCCACTGTGTTTTTTGTTTGTAAAGGCAAATTGTTTTCTTGTCTATCTATATACCATGTTCTACCAAGGAAGCATCTTTATATGTCGCTCTTGGTATATTTTTTAGTAATTATATGTTTTCTGAACGTGTTCTATGAATTGGGATTATGCAATCAATTTGGAATATTTTGAAATGAAATGTGGAATTTGTTTGCTGTTAACATATTTCCATATTCTTGTGTTTCTATGTATCAATGTATCTAACGTCGACGTATTTGGTCATTGAGAATTAATAACTGGATGACTGTAGCATCCATAGCCATTAGTTTTGGGCCTCCAAGTAAGGGGATCTTACAAGTTGGTATCAGAGCATAGGTTTATGAAACTTTAAAAGAAACTTAAACCTAAAATATTTTTCCAATCATAATCCAATGAATCAGATAATAAGATTGGGGTTTGGGTTAACGTTATAGTAATGTACTTGTATTTGCTATATATAGTTATATATATAAGTACATATTCCCCACTCTCTTAGACCGTTCTTCTGTATCTTACTAAGGCTCGTATGGAGATTTACAAGAAAGGAGACGTGGAAGTAGGAAACGAAAGAGGAAATCTCGGTGGAGGAAGCACCAAAACTAATGGAAATACTCAACCCACTACCAGAAGGAATCCGGGTCGATAGGCTAATGCTGGTAATCAACATGCTAATGCTAATGTGAGTGCTGGAGATCCACAGTAGATATCGGGGCGATGTATCAGTTCTTTGTTGGTTTAGAGCTACTGCTAGTGTTGCTGAAAACGCAGAAGGAGCTAATCTTGTGGCTCCAGTTGGGAATAATTATGCTTTACTGAGTAGAGATTGCACCGGTTTGGGTAGGAAGCCATTCTTGGAAACGGAGAGTGCTATAGAGGTTCAGAATTGGCTATTGCATTGTGAGCGTATATTTACTGATTTGGGTCTGAATGATGGGCAAAAGAGAAGGTTGGCTTCTAGACAGAGTCACGGGTCAACACTGCATTGGTGGAATAGTGTCACTATCGGAGTTCCAAAAGAGCAGTTAACTTGGGCTGATTTTAAAATGAGATTTAAGAAAAAATTGTATCTGACTTTGCCAAGTCTGAGCTAATAAGGAAGTTTATGGATTTAGTGCAACGAGAGATGTTAGTAGTCATATGCTACTAAGTTTGAAGAGTTGTCTCGATATGGATATGCTATTATAAATACTGACATCAAAAGGAATGAGAAGTTCATTCGGGGATTAAGGACTAAGCTTGCTAGAATGACCATGACACATGTCCATGATCCTTGTAATATAGTGGTGGAGATGGTCATTCGCCATGAGGAGTTACTAGCTGATTTAGCTAAAGAGAAGTCAGTGGAAACTCTGGGTTCTCAAGGGAAGAAGAGGAAGTTATTTAAAAAGAAAGGAGCCCAAAAAGAAGGCACTGCTAAGAAGTCAAAGGCTGAGGTAATTTGCTATAAATGTGACAAGAAGGGTCATTTTTATGATGAATGTCGGATAGCAAATGGGAAGTAAGCTGCAAATAAGAAGAATGTGAAGTGCTTCAACTATGATCAAGCTGGGCATTACAAGAATCAGTGTCCAGAACCAGTTAGGGAGGACAAAGAATTTCTTTTTGCTATAGGACCTGCTAGGCCTACCACAACCGATAAAGGAAAGACTGTGATGGAAGGTACGCTTTTGATTCACGATATTTCAATTAGAGTAATTTTTGATACTGATGCATCACATTCATTGATATCTCGGTGTTTGGTTGATAGATTATGCTTATAACCCACCTACCTAGTTACTTTATTAAGGGTTGTGAATCCAATGGGAGGATATGCAACTCTAGGATTATTACGTGACCAGTTAAAACTTGATTTTTTCAGTCATAAATTTGCATGTAGTTTGTATATTATTGATTTCGTAGATTTCAGGATCATTTTGGGTATGGATTGGTTGAATAGATATAAGACTAGAATATTTTGCCTGGATAGGGAAATATTATTGAGACATCCTAATAGTCATAACTGTGATGACCCGAAATTTTTAGGCATTTGAAATTGGAATATTAAATTAATTCTAAATATTTGCAAGATAGTTTAATTTGGATTTTAAATATCAGTTTGAATTTGGCGATTAAATTTATTGAATTAAGTAATTTAAAGTTGGGTAAAATGTTGAATCTGGAATTTTAAGCCTGTTAAAAATAATTTAAGGGCTTGTAAAATTTATATTGATAGTACTGAAGAAAATAAAAGTGTTGAAATTGAATTCGGGAATGTTCTGTTAAGTTTTGAAATATATCGTTTAAATTGACGATTAAAATAGCCTTCTGAGACGCAGTCTCGGATTTCGACGAAACCAGTTCCATGAGATCCGTAATATTGTGTTACTATCGGATTTCAATTTTCATTGTGTTTGGAATGATCGTTTGGACGTACGATAAGTAAACGCATTGAAATTAAATCGAAATTAATAGAATAACTGGGTCCAAAAAGCTATCTTCTCCGTACGATCGAATTTGCCTCCGAAACACGTTCCATTATGTCCAGAATGCGGGTAAGACCTTATAATCGCCTAGCTGCACGCCTAGATATGAGTTCAAATTTTTACAGTATGTAATTTGAGATTTTTCGAAAAAAAAGAATATTATATAAAAGCAAAGTCAAATAACAACATTAACCTTTTTCAATACGCCGTTCCTTCCTTCCCAAACACGCCTCTCTCTCTCTGCTTAAAAATCGTGTCCCTCTCCTTTATCCCCAAATCAAAATCGAATTCGCAAAAAGAAATAAAATGGCCGAACTAATAAAATTGAAAATCCCTTTTCGTTCGAATAATTCCTCTCATTTCTCTTCTCTTCAAATTCGAACGAGATCTATTTCGTTCGCCATAAAAAAAAAAGGGTGACACGAATGAATCGAGTTGAGTCGCGGCAGGCGGCCACGAACGCTGAGAAGGGGCGCGAGTTGAGCGGCGAGGTTGGAGGTGTTTGAAGGGGGATCTCGATTGAGGGAAGGCGCCGATGGTCGTGGCACTCGAGCTCGAGATCGCGGCATTAAGGGTCTTCAGCATCCCGACTTCGAGGGGACTCATGCTTTCGAATCGCGTGCGCGAGTAGGCAGGTCGAGGCTAGGGTTTCGGCTAGATGAATTTCGAGGTTATATTACAGGTATATCACCCTGTTGTTTTTTTCTTTCACTGAATTGAATAATCTTGTGCAGGAAAATATTGATAATGATAATTACCTTATAAACTGTTTAAAGCTGTTTTCCTGTTCGAGTATGTGACTTCATTTCAAATGTTTAAATTTAAGCATTACTTACGTTTAAACTTATAAAGAGATTGCTGATTTTTATTTCACTTATCAGTACAGCAACAGCAAGGCAATTGTAGATTAGTTAATTCAATTTAATAAATAAATATATAAAGGTTGAAGGAAATACACACACACATAAGGTTTCAAAAAGGGCATTTATATAATTAGATTTTTGAAAATCTATAAAGATTATTTTTATAAGTATATTTATATATATAAATAATTTCAGATGAAAATAAAAATACAAATTCACATCTTTTAACCGACTAGGTATTTTAAAAATATGTATTTAGGGTTATTGATTTATTTAATAAACTTATTTAGCTATTTAGTTGATAAAAATATTTTATCAAAAGGAAAATTAATTTAAAACTAAAATTTTGGTTTGGATTAAAATAAATAATAATTAATTGTTCGACCAATTAGAATATTAATAAAATCATCTAATGCTTTTACAAGGTCCAATTATGGAGAAATTAATCGTGATGGGAATGGATTGCAAAACCAAAACCAAAGGTGAGTAAACCTCACGCTTCTGGATTTTTATTTAAATTTAAATGGTTAGTTTTGAATGATTAGATGAATGGTTGAATTGAATTGATGTGCTATATTATATAGTAATATATAGTATATATTGGAGTGATTGATATTCTGTGATGGCTATTATTGGTAATTGGAATATTGAATGTTGTGGTTTGCTTGAATATTTCGGTACCCTGAGTTATCGAAATATATAATTTGAATTGGATTTTTGAAAGAAATATAAGGGTGAAATTTTGAAAGTGAAATAATTATAGAATAAAAATAAGAGTGAATTGGAAAGAAATAAAAGTGATATTTAAAACTGGAGTTAAATTGTAAAGTAGAGATTTAAAAGAAGTTCTAAATCAAAGTTAAATCTAACAAATAAAGTTTTTAAGTTTAAATTGTTTCTAAGTGCATTTTTAAACTGATTGAATTTAAAAATGAATTTGGTTTTAAATTACTTTAAACTTCTTTATAAAATGAGTAATTTATTTATTTAATAAAGAAATAAAAAGGTAGATAATGATAGGATGAGATAGATCAAGAGTGATTAATATTTGTGGTTTAATTAATGATTAATTATTTAATGTAATTAAATTAGATTAGGATAAATTAAAATATAATTGGAAATCACTAATTTATATAATTAATGATGTAATTAAAGGTTGATTAATTAAGATTAATTAATCAATAATAAGTGACTTATGAGAAATTAATTAATATAAGTAATTAAGGATAATGTAATTAAAATAGTTAATTAATTTATGAAGTAATTAAGATTTCTTATTGATTTTGGTTAAGAATAATTAATATTGTAAAGTAAATTTAAGATACTTACTTGAATGTAATTGAAGGATAATTATTCCAGGGTGATTAATTATGATGAATAATGAAGGGATGATTGATAAATTGATTTGAAATTAATTAATGACAAGTGAAGAAATCTAAGTGATTGAGGTTAAAATTTCAATTAGAATTAATTAAACTAATTTTGGTAGCAATCAAGCTTTGCTTATGGATGATTGAATGGCATTGTATGCTTGAATGAGTCGATATCTCTGATATGAAATGTTGTGTATTTCATTTGGATAACTTAGGTTAGGATGACATCAGACTCGAAGAGACCGGGGTCGGGTATTGGAAAATATCTGAAACCACTTCAAATTTTTATAAATTGATATATGGAATCTATAGGCTAGAATGAAGTGATTAAATAAATCGGACTATTTAATTCTAAATCTTGGTACTTAGAAATGGATGTGGGGAATAAGTGATGTCTATAATAAATTGTGACTTTGTAAACTGATACGAGTTACCCCGGGTTTTAAATAAGTTGTATGCTTTGTATTCCATGTTAGATGGGTTTACTCACGCTGGTTTCCAGCCTGGCTCGGGTGTTACTTTAAGATCCTAACATAAAAGTATTTGTACAAGGAGTTATTGATTTTTGATTAAGTTTTGTGTCTATAAACTAAGAACAAAGCATAACATTTACATGCACACAGACATATCCTCATACATATATACATACAATCAAGAGATCAACATGCAAATCATTATTTTCAATTTAAACTCAAGTTTATTGCATGAATCAGGGTTTAAACAAATTTAAAGAATTTGTTTACTCACCTGTGTCTGAGAGTGACAGAGGACAGGCTTCATGATTTAAAAATCTGAAAATTCTTTCTTTGATTACTGAACTTGTTCACTTGAATTTTCTTGAATCCTTAATCTAGTTACTTAGTTGAACTGGTCAGACCGAGTATTACTGATTTCCAGGTAGGGACGTTCTGGAGCTCAGTATTTGAGCTGGATGGAAAGAATGTATGGATTGTTTCCGCTGTGTTATATTGTTGTATATATGTGACATGATAATTGTGTATATTCAGTGTCTGTATATATGTGTAACTCTGATGTATAATAAAGGTATTTTGATAGATACATAATTTTTTTTGTAAACTGTTATTATTCATTATTATATTTTATCCGCCGTGAATGTGAGATGTTGATGTTTCTGATCTTCTTCTTCCATCTCTTTCTTCTTTTCATAACTATCTGGAATTTTCGGGATCGAAAATTTCGGGTCGTTACAATAACCGAGTGATATTCTCAGTAGAGAATGCTGATCGAAGTGTTAGTGCTTTGTTAAATGCTATGGAGGTAGGAAATGACTTAAGTTGGGTTTGAGTAGCAAGAGAGTTTGCAAATGTCTTTGAGCCAGTCACTAGACTACCCCCGAAAAGAGCTGTTAAGTTTAGAATAGATCTTGTGCTTGGAGCTGAACCAGTAAGTAGACCACCTAGCAGGATGAAACCAACTAAGATGAAGGAATTGAAGGTGCAGCTAGTAGATCTGGAAGGAAGATGTTTTAGTAGACCAAGCAGTTCGCCATAGGGAGCAGCCACCGTGTTCGTAAAGAAACCGAATGGGTCGTTAAGGATATGCATTGACTATCGCAAGTTAAACGAAAGGACAATTAAGAATAAGTATCCTTTGTTAAGAATAGATGATCTGTTTGATCAGTTGAGTGGAGCCAGAGTGTTTTCCCAAATGGACTCGGCGATATGTTTCCACCAGTTAAGAGTGGTGGAGGACACTATGACAACATTTCGAACTAGGTATGGTTCATATAAGTGGTTGGTGATGCCATTTGGATTAACGAATGTAACCCGCTTTCTTTATGGATTTGATGAACAGAGTTTTGCAAGAGTATTTGGATAGGTTTGTGTTGGTATTTATAGATGACAGTCTAGTCTACTTTAGGGATGAGAGAGAGCATGAAGTTCATCTTAGAGTGGTACTTGAGACGGTGAGACAGAATCAGCTAAAGGCAAAGTTAACCAAGTGTCATTTTTGGAAGAAAGATGTAAAATTTCTTGGTCGCATGGTTTCAGGGGAAATACTGTCAACCGATCCAGATAAGATCGAAGTCATGAATAATTGGAAGGGACCGAAGACGGTGACTGAGATCAAGAGTTTTCTTGGACTTGCTGGCTACTACCGAAGATTCCTTAAGGATTTCTCACGGATAGCAGCACCCTTAACTAAGCTAACCAGGAAGGAAGTGAGATATGTTTGTTCCAACAAATGTGAGGAGGCATTCCTTAAGTTAAATCATTCGCTGACCAATGCACCATGTTAGTAGTTCTAGATGGAAACCAAGGATTGGCCGTATATACTGATGCATGTGAAACTGGGTTAGGAGCGGTGTTTATGCGGAATGGTAAAGTCATTTCTTACGCATCTAGGCAGCTTAGACCGCATGAAGTTAGATATCCTACTTATGATTTAGAGTTGGCAGTTGTGATCTTCGCATTGAAGATTTGGAGACATTGTCTCGTAGGGGAAAGATTTGAGTTGTATACCAATCATAAGTCTTTACAGTATTTATTCCCTCAGAAGGAGTTGAATATGAGGCAGCAGAGGTGGCTAGATTTTTTGGCTGCATATGGTTTTGGTATGGAATATACACCAGGAAAAGGTAATAAAGTGGTTGATGCTCTTAGCAGGAAACATCAGAATGTGGTATTAGCTATGTTGGCGGAGTGGAAGGATTTGGAAGCTTTAATTGGTTGCGATGTGTAGTTAAGATCGACAGCTGGTTCTAGTCAAAGTACTGCTAAGTTGTCTTGTTTATAAGTTCGACCAGTATTGATTGAGAAAACTGCTTCTAAGCGGAACGAGGATCCAATATTAGCTAAAACAATCATAAGACTGGAGGTTGGAATGAAGATCGATGATTTAAAGGATTTTAACCTTGACCAGAAAGGATGGCTAAGAAAGAAGGAACGATTGTGTGTTCCGAATATGGAGGACTTAAGGAAAGAAGTTATTGGATAATGTCATTAGTCCAAGTTTACAATTCATCCTGGAGGGACTAAGATGTAGCAGAATATGAAAAAGACCTTCTATTGGGATGGCATGAAGAGGGATGTTGGCTTGTGGGTTAGGCAGTGCGCAAACTATCAACAAGTGAAAGTTGAACATCAGAAACCAAGTGGTTGCTTCATCCTTTAGAGATTCCAGTTTGGAAATGGGATTCGATATCTATGGATTTTATAAACATGTTGCTAAGGTCAAATAGAGGTAATGAAAGTATATAGATTATAGTGGATAGATTGACCAAGAGTTCCCATTTCATTCCAGTTAAGTCAACCAGAACGACCCCTGTTTTAGCTAAGTTGTCCCTGAAGAACATAATTAGACTGCATGGAGTTCCTAGTAGTATAGCCGGCGACAAAGATGCTTTGTTCACTATTAAATTCTGGAAGAGTCTACAGGAAGTGATGGGTACCAAGCTTAATATGAGTACTGCGTTGTAACATCCTTATTTTTATTGACATTATTTAGGAGATATAATTAGAATAAATTAAATAGAATAATGTAGATAAGTAGAATGAGGTTGATTAATAAAAATACAACGGTCGTGCTTATTAAACTTAATGAACTTAGATATGTTTAAGTACTTAAGACAAAGGCATAAGAGTAATTGTCACCCATGTTTCCTACCCTTATACTATCCCCCAAACCATAGACGTTCACTTTTATTCTCAAACAAAAACACATATAACCTTAGAAGCAACAAGGTCGGTCATATAAAGATAGAAGAGAAGAAGAAAATCTAAGAAAAGCTTAGGATTCAAGCTAGAGGAAAATCAATCTCTAATCTCATTATCTCAAGCAAGGTGAATAATAGTTTATACATCTCTATTTTGATTTTTACATCAAATGGTTTCGGATTTATGGACAAATCTATTTTATGATATGTGAATGATGATATGCTTGATTTTGATTTATAAAAATTTAAACAAGGATGTATAAAAAAGGATGTATATAGGGTTTTAGGGTAAAACCGAGATGAAACGATGTTCAAATGCCATGGGAAAACATTATGTTAGAGAAAAATGATTTTGGAATTGGGTTTCAATTTTTATAAATTTTTCAAGCCGTGGAGAATTTATTATGAATTTTCAAAGGAAAATATATGATTATTTGGGTTTATAAATTATTTTGGTAAAATAAATTATGAATTTGGGTTTGAAATTTTATTATGTTAGATAACACGATTAAAGAAAATTTCTGGAATTTTTGGGGATTTTTACTAAGTGATCTAGTATGGAAATTAAATTATTTTGAAAGGGTGACCTAAATAATTTAATTGTTTTATGAGAGGAAGGGTTTATTTGTTAAACGGTTGATTGGTTTGGATCTGAGAAGGCAAATATTGTCCAAAATATTTGAAAGTTATGAAAGCTAATCAAGTGTTTACAAGTAGGCAAGTTAGTTGCAAAAGTTGACTTACTTTGGAAAAAATCATCTTTTACCCAGAAAAAGTTGGTTCCGCCTTCTTTAGAAAACCTTTCGTATCAGACCTCTCGAACAAGACCATTTGACTTCAATGACCAAAAAGGTTGAAAGCAATGCACATGATATCATTAAGGAGTTATGTAGTGAATTGATCTAAATCGAAAGGTATGGTGTCAAAGGGTTGCATTCAAAGGGTTGCTTCCGAAGGAGATGGATCCTTAGTTATTTTGATTAAGGGAAATCGCTTGCCTAATTTTAAAGCCCTTTCAACAAGGTCGAAAGGTTTGGTTTTCTAAATGTTGTTTTAAATGACCTTTCGACAAGATCGAAAGGAAGGGTTTTTGTAAGTTTTTTTTATAAGACCTTTCGACCCAGTCAAATGGTTGGGTTCCAAAAGGATTTAAGATACCTTTCGATAAGGCCGAAAGGTTTGGTTTCGAAGAGGTTTTGAAAGGAGTTGTCGCCTTTATTTTGTTCAAACCCTTTGAAGAGGTCGAAAGCAGGAGCTTTCGAATTAGACGAAAGGTTTACTGCTTGTATAATTGTAAGCCGCTTCCCAACCTTCTGAAGGGACCAAAAGCAGGATCTTTCGGCACAGTCAAAAGGTCCCCAATGTTTTATAAAGTAGAAAGTGGTTTTGAAAAGTTTCACCTATGACCGAAAGTAATATATAAGTATAAATTAATGCTTTCGAAAGGGGTTCTTTCTATGTTTTCGGAAGGGTTACTTCCACTGGTATTGAAAGGGGTACTTTCAACGGGTTTCGAAGCTAAGCTTCTAAAGTTAAATGCTAATATTTTAATATATATGAAAGGTTTCGAAAGGTAGTATTTAAGGTATTATAAGGCAGGAACTTAATGTTTATAAGAGCTTTCGAAGGAGGTTATCCTATGAAGTCGGAAGCTAGGTTTCGAAGATATCGAAAGGTTTTAAAGCCCAAACTCAAATTTTTGAAAGAAAAACCCACGGCATAAATAAAGGAGTTTTATAAAGATTTTATGAGGAAGCTATCTTTGAGAAAGAAATAGGTTAAAAGAATTAACCATGTTTTCATTAAACCCTCATGAGTGGTATTGCTGTGTTATTATATTGCTTCTTCTAATATGAATATATTCCCTTTATAATGGATCCATAACTGCATTTTGGGGGTAAAGCGTAGGAGAACCGGTTAGGTTAACCCAGTATCGAATGTAAATTGATTAAACTCATGAATGAATAGAATTGTATCTAGGAGGCCAGGAAGACTAGGATATAGGATGCTAACATATAAAGGAAAGATATTGGCAGGGCCACGGTAAACCCATGAAAACTGTATGATATTGGCATGGGCCAATAGGTTAATAGTAAGCCCATGAAAACTATGTATAACAGAGGATGTCAGACAGACATGTTAATAGTAAGCCCATGAAAACTATGAAACTGGACAGGGGCTCCATAAACATTAAATAGGTTATTAGTAAACTCATGAAAACTAATAGGTTAGTAGTGACCCTAAAACTATGATTATGACAGGGTATCAGATTAAACCGGGGATAGGTAATCCTAATTGTTTTAAGTATGCATATCATCATAATATTTATGTATGTTTTAACCATTGTGGATGTAGGAGCGTAATATATGGTTTTATAATGGTTTTAAGGATGCTAGTGAGGGAAAAAACCCATTTCGTTAAGTGGCGTGGTCTCACTAGACATCTATAAGGATTGAGATGTTAGATTATTATTCATATCAGGATTTATGTCTGACTCAAAATTTTTGTTTTCCCCTTAAACTCTCGAGTACTTAATTGATTTTTAGTAGTTTGAGATTTAAGGTTTTTAGGTTTTCTTCTCGGATGAATAAAGATTCCAAAGAGTGTAGGAGGCAGATGGATACTTAGAGTTTTTCATTCTGCTATGTGTTTGTTTGTAAAGGCCGATTTATTAGTTTTACTATGTTCTCTGATCAACCAAGGAGGCATATTCATATGTTGCTTTTGGCGTAATTGTAATAATTATATTTTGTAGAACATTGTTAACGTAATTTTGGGACTGTGTAATGAACAAGAAGTGTTTTTTCATGAATGTGGAATTATGTTTTTGAATTGTTAAATTTTTTCCATACTTCAATGATCTGTGTATCAATGTATCTAACACCGCCGTATTTGGTCACCGGAGATTAATATCTATGGATGACTACAGCATCCGTAGCCGTTAATTTTGGGCCTACAAGTACGGGGATGTTACAAGTTGGTATAAGAGCATAGGTTTATGAAACTTTAAAAGAAAAGTAAAACCTAAAAGCTAAACATAATCCAATGAATTTAAAATATGATCAGGGTTTTGGGTTAACGCTATAGTAACGTATTTGTATTCGATATATATGTGTGTATGTGTGTGTATATATATATATATCTAAGTACACATTCCCCTCTCTCTTAGACCGTTCTTCTTTATCTTACTAAGGTTCGTCTACAGATATATGAGAAAGAAGATACGGAGGAAGGAAACGGAAGAGGAAATCTAGGTAGAGGAAGCACCATATCCAATGGAAATGCTCGACCTAATACTTGGAGAAACCCAGGTCAACGGGCCAATGCTAATCAAAATGTTGACGCCAATGTAGGTATTGGAAATCCACTAATAGATGCGGGGATGTTATATCAGTTGTTGGCTAATCTTTTGCAAGCAGGAACTGCTGGTAATGTTGGTAAAGCTAATCTTATAGTTCCAGCTGGTTATAACTATGCAAAGCTAAGTAGTGACTATGTCAGTCTGGGTGGAAAGCCGTTTGTTCGAACGGAAAATGCTATGGAGGTAGAGAATTGGCTGTCGAACTATAAAAGGATATTTACAGACATAGGCTTGAATGATGAAGAGAAGAGAAGGCTAGCCTCTAGACAGTTGCAAGGGTTAGTGCTTGGTATAGTGTGATGGCAGGAGTGTTGGAGGAAGAGTTGACATGGGCTGACTTTAGGAGGAGGTTAGAGCAGAAGTTCTTATCCGAGGTTTCCAAATCAACATTGATGAGGAAGTTTATGGATCTTGTCCAAGGAGATATGATTGTGATCGAGCATGCAGCTACGTTTGAAGAGCTATCGCGATATGGTTATGCTTTAGTTGACATTGATGTTGGAAGGAATGAGAGATTCATTAGAGGGCTGAGACCAGATTTAGGCAGAATGACTATGGCCCATATCCGAGATCCTTCTAATGTGGTGGTGGAGATGGCCATCCACCATGAGGAGATGATTGCTATTTCAGCTAGAAAGAAGCCAGTTGAATCCTATGGTTCTCAGGGGAAGAAGATGAAGTTCTTTAAGAATAAGGGTAGCCAAGAAAGGAAGAGCATCCAAGGAAGGGAAAGCAGATATAGTTTGCTACAAGTGTGATAAGAAGGGGCACTATGATAATGAGTGTCGTTCGGGAGATAGTAGGTTGGTTGTGGTGAATCAGAATGTGCAATGCTATAATTTCAACCAGATGGGGCATTATAAGAACAAGCGTCCTGAAGCTGCCAAGGCAGGAAAAGGAAAGGTCTTTGCTTTAGAACCATCATCCTCTAAACCATCTGCTGCCGAGAAAGGATAGTCTGTGATGGAAGGTATGCTTTTGATTCAGAGTATACCAGTTAGGATACTTTTTGATACCGATGCATCACACTCATTTACATCACAGTATTTGGTTGATAGGTTACGTATAGAACTTACATACCTTGTTGCTTCCTTAATGGTTGCGAATCCAATAGGAAGGTATGCAACTCTTAGGATGATATGTGACCAGTTAGAACTTGATTTGTTAGGTCATAAGTTTGCATGCAGTTTGTATGTTTTTGATTACGTAGATTTCGGGGTCATTTTGGGTATGGATTGGTTGGGTAAGTATGAGGTCGTGATATTTTGCCAAGATCGGAATATATCATTGAGGTACCCAAATAGTCATGACCGAATCATTTTCGTGGTGGAGAATTCCAGTAAAGTTTTTCTACTTTGTTGAGTGCCATGGAAGCTGGAGAAGAGGTCACTTAGGTTCGTGTGGCTAAAGAGGCTGCAAATGTTTTTGAGCCGGTTACTGGACTACCCCAGAAACGAGCTCTTGAGTTTCTGATAGATCTTGTACCGGGAGCTGAATCCATCAGTAGACCACCTAGCAGGATGACACCGACGAAGATGAAGGAAATAAAGGTGTAGCTTGTGAATCTTGAGGGAAGGAATTTTATTAGACCAAGCAGTTTGCCTTGGGGAGCGACCATGGTATTTGTAAAGAAACCAGATGGATCATTAAGGATGTGCATTGACTATCCTAAGTTAAACAAAAGGACGATGCAGAATAGGTACCCTCTGCCGAGGATAGATGGTTTTTCTGATCAGTTGAGTGGAGGCAGAGTATTTTCCCAATTGGATTTGGCAACGAGGTTCAATCAATTGAGAGTAGTGGAGGATAGTATTCCTTAGATAGTATTCCGAACTAGGTATGGTTGGTATGAGTGGTTGGTGATGCCATTTGGATTAACGAATGCGCCTGATTTCTTCGTTGATTTGATGAATCTGATTTTCAGAGAGAACTTGGATAGGTTTTTTTTGGGGTTCATAGATGACGTTTTGGTGTACTATAAAAATGAAAGAGAGCATAGGATTCATCTTAGTGTGGTTTTGGAGGCGCCGAGGCACAATCAGCCGAAGGCGAAGTTTTCCAAGTGTTATTTCTAGAAGAGAAAGGCTAAGTTTCTTGGTCGTGTGGTTTCAGAGGAAGGTTGTCACTTGATCTAGTTAAGATCGAAGCAGTCAATAATTAGAAGGGAACGAAGATAGTAACCAAGATCAGGAGTTTTCTTGGACTTGCTAGCTATTACCGGAGGTTTATCAAGGATTTCTCGCGGACAGCAGCGTCTTTGACTAAGTTAACTAGGAAGGAAGTGAAGTTTGTTTGGTTCGACAAATGTGAGGTAGCACTCCTTAAGCTAAAGAATTTGTTAACCAATGCTCCGGTGTTAGTAGTTCCAAATGGTAACCAAGGGTTGGTGGTCTACACTGACGTGTGTGGCATTGGATTGTGAGCAGTGTTGATGCAGAAGGGCAAAGTTATTGCTTACGCATCTAGGTAGCTTAGACCACACGAACTTAGATATCCTACTTATGACTTGGAGTTGGCTGCGGTGATTTTTGCCTTAAAGATTAGCATTATCATTTAGGAGAGAGATTTGATTATAAACCGATCATAACTCCTTAAAGCACTTATTCTCTCAGAAGGAGTTGAATATGAGGCAGTAGAGATGGCTATAGTTTTTAGCTGCTTATGATTTTGGTATAGAGTATACTCCTGGAAAGGAAATAAGGTAGCCGATTCTCTCAGTAGAAAACATCAATGTGGTATTGGCCATGTTGGCAGAACGGAAGGATCTAGAAGCTTTGGCCGGTTGTGATGTGCAGTTGAGATCTACTGCTAGTTCTAGTAGGGGACTGCCATACTGTCCTGTTTGGAAGTTCGACCAATACTGATCGAAAGGATCGCCTCTAAATAGAGAGAGGATCTAGTTTTAGCTGAGAAGATTAGAAGGCTTGAGATAGGATCATAAATTGATGACCTAAAGGATTTTAGTCTTGACCATAAAGGGCGGTTGAGGAAGAAGGAATGATTATGTGTTCCAGATGTAGTGAATTTAAGGAGGGAAGTTCTAGGGGAATGTCATCGATCGAAGTTTACGATTCATCCTAGAGGAAATAAGATGTATCAAGATATGAAGAGGAGCTTTTGTTAGGACAGCATGAAGAGGGATGTTGGCTTGTGGGTTAGGCAGTGTGTAAATTGTCAACAAGTGAAAGCCGAACATCGAAAGCTAAGTGTGTTACTTCAACCTTTAGATGACTAGTTTGGAAATAGGATTCGATATCGATGGATTTTATAGATGGGTTGTCAAGGTCAAGTAGAGAAAATGAAAGTATATGGGTTATAGTGGACAGGTTGACCAAGAGTGTCCATTTCATTCTGGTAAAGTCAACTAGGACGGCACTTTTTTGGCTAAGTTGTTCATGAAGGACATAGTTAGACTTTATGGAATTCCTAGTAGCATAGTCAATGACAGAGATGCATTATTCACTAGCGAATTTTGGAGGAGTCTACAAGAGGTATTATGCACCAAGCTCAAGATGATTACAGCTTATTACCCACGGACGGATGGGTAGACAGAGAGAGTCAGTAAGGTACTTAAGGATTTATTGAGAGCTTGTGTTAGACTTTGGTGGAGCTTGGAAAGATCACCTGCATCTAATTGAGTTTTCTTATAATAATAGTTATCAAACGAGTATAAGAATGGTGCTTTTTGATGTTTTGTATGGAAGACCATGAAAATCACCAGCATGTTGGTTAGAGGCTGGAGACAGATTGGTCTTAGGTCTAGAATTGGCTAGAGAGGTGTCGGAACAGATTAAGTTAATCTGAAAATGGATGAAGGAAGCTCAATCCTGGTAGAAGAGTTACGCAGATAAAAGGCATATAAACCTAGAGTTCTCAGTGGAATACAGGGCTTTCATTAAAGTATCACCGATGAAGGGTGTAATACGATTTGGAAAATCAAGAAAGTTAGCCCCGAGGTATGGTGTCCATTTCAGATTATAGAAAGGATTTGAAAGCTCTCATACATAGTAGATTGGCGAGCAATTTGGCAGGTATCCGTAATGTGTTCCATGTATCTCATCTTTGTAAGTATGTACATGATCCAGGGTCTACTATTCCCCAGACAAAATTGGAGGACTTAGCAATGGAGCCTGATTTGACTTTTGTTAGACAACCAGTTTGGTTTGTAGCGAGAGACGAGAAGATAATGAGGACCAAGACAGTCAAGTTAGTGTAAGTTCAATGGAGCAACAACGAGAAAGACTGTACTTGGAAGACAAAGGACAGGATTCGAGAAGCTTATCCTGATCTGCTTTGATGGTATGTCTATATAAATATTGATTGGTTGCTAGTCTGATAGGCTCGTATGTCGCTAGGAGATGTTACAGATGATTGCTATGTTCACTAGTAGTCCTTACTGAATTTCGAGGATGAAATTCTTTAAGCTGGGGAGCCTATAACACCCCATTTTTATTGACATTTATTCGAGAGATTTAATTAGAATAAGTTAAATAGAATAATGTAGATAAGGAGATTGAGGTTGATTAATAAAAATATAGTGGTCGTGCTTATTAAACTTAATGAACTTAAAAATGGTCAAGTACTTAAAAACAAAGGCATAAGAGTAACTGCCACCCATGTTTCCCACTTTTATACTATCCCCCAAACCATACACGTTCATTTTTATTCTCAAACAAAAACACATATAACCGTAAGAAGCAACAAGGCCAGTCATAGGAAGATAGAAGAGAGGAAGAAAATCTAAGAAAAGCATAGGATTCAAGCTAGAGGAAAATCAATCTCAAACAATCTTTAATATCCTTATCTCAAGCAAGGTGAATAATAGCTTCTACATCTCTATTTTGATTTTTACATCAAATGGTTTCAGATTTATGGATAAACCTGTTTTATGATAGATGAATGATGATATACTTGATTTTGGTTTACAAAAGTTTAAACAAGGATGTTTAGAAAAGGATGTATATACGGTTTTAGGGTAAAACCGAGATGAAATGATGTTCAAATGCCATGGGAAAATTTTATGTTATAGAAAACACGATTTTGAAGATGGGTTTCAATTTTTATAATTTTCCAAGTCGTGGAGAATTTATTACGAATTTTCAAAGGAAAATATGATTATTTTGGGTTTATGAATTATTTTGGGAAAATATAATAAGAATTGGGGTTTGAAATTTTATTATATTAGATAACAGGATTAAAGCAAATTTTTGGAATTTTTAGGGATTTTTTTTACTAAGTGATTTAGTATAGAAATTACATTATTTTGAAAGGAGGACCAAAATGATTTAATTGTTTTATGAGAGGAAAGGCTTATTTGTTAAATGATAGATTGGTTTAGATTTGAGAAAAATTGCGGAAAATATTATCCAAAATATTTAAAAGCTATGAAACCCAATCAAATGTTTACAAATAAGCATGTTAGTTGCAAAAAGTTTACTTACTTTGGAAAAAAAATCAGCTTTTACCCAGAAAAAGTAGGTCCCGCCTTCTTTGGCAAACCTTTCGCCTCACACTTCTTGAACATGACCTTTCGAATTCAGTGACCAACAAGGTAGAAAGCAGTGCACTGATATCATTCAAGTGGTATGTAGTGAATTGATCTAAGTTGAGAGGTATGGTGTCGAATGAGTAGCATTCGAAGGGTTGCTTCAGAAGGAGATGGATCCTTAGTTATTTTGATTTGAAAAGAGAAACCACGTGCATGTTTTCTAAAGGCCTTTCGACATGGTCGAAAGCTTTGGTTTTAGAAAGGTTGTTCTAAAAGGCCTTTCGACAAGACCGAAAGGTAGGGTTTTTATAGGTTGTTTTTGTAAGGCCTTTCGACCCAGTCAAAAGGTTATGCTCTGAAAGGATTTAAGATACCTTTCGACAAGGCTGAAAGGTTTTGTTTCGAAAGGGTGTTTCAAAGAGGTTTTGAAAGGAGTTGCCGCCTTTATTTTGTTCAAACCCTTCGAAGGGATCGAAGGCAGGAGCTTTCAACTTAGACGAAGGTTTGCTGGTTGTGTAATTGTAAGCCGCTTTCCAACCTTCCAAAGGGATCGAAAGCAAGAGCTTTCGGCACGGTCGAAAGGTTTATAAGTTTTTCCCCAATGTTTTATAAAGCGGAAAGTGGTTTTGAAAACTTTCACCTATGGCCCAAAGTAATATTTTAAGTATAACCCAATGCTTTCAAAAGGGGCACTTTCAATGTTTTCGAAAAGGTTACTTCCAATAGTATTGAAAGGGGTACTTTCAACTTGTTTCGGAGCTAAGCTTCTAAAGTTAAATACTAATATTTTAATATATCCGAAAGGTTTTGAAAGGTAGTATTTAAGGTATTATAAGGCATGAGCCTAATGTTTATAAGAGCTTTCGAAGGAGGTTATCCTATGAAGTCAGAAGCTAGGTTTTGAAGATATCGGAAGGTTTTAAAGCCCAAACTCAAATTTTTGAAGGAAAACCCCACGGCATAAATAAAGGAGTGTTTATAAAGGTTTTAAGAAGAAGCTATCTTTGAGAAAGAAATAGGATAAATGAATTAACCATGTTTTCATTAAACCCTCAGGGGTGCTATTGTTACGTTATTATATTACTTCTTCTAATATGAATATATTCACTATATAATGGAACCATATCTGCATTTTGGGAGTAAAGGGTAGGAAAACCAGTTAGGTTAACCCAGTAGTGAATGTAAATTGATTAAACTCTTGAATGAATATAATTACATTCAAGAGGTCAGGAAGACCAGGATATAGGATACTACCATATAAAGGAAATATATTGGTAGGGGCGAACAGATTCACAGTAAACCCATGAAAACTGTATGATATTGGCAGGAGCCAAAAAGTTAATAGTAAGCCCGTAAAAACTATGTATAAAAAAGGATGTTAGATAGACAGGTTAATAGTAAGCCCATGAAAACTATGTGTAAATGAAGATGTCAGATAGACAGGTTCATAGCAAGCCCATGAAAATTATGATTGAATACTGGCAGGGGCCGGTAGGTGTGTAGCTAGCCCATGAAACTATATCCAGGGGTAATATTGATAGATGTCAATAGGATCCTAGTCAACCCATGAGAAATAGGATAAGAAAGAAGATATTAGAGTTACCAATAGATTCAGGGAGAACCCATGAAATGATTAAGTTAATAGGCAGGGGTCAATAGGTTCTCAGTGATCGTAAACTATAAAATCGAACGGGAATCTATAATTTAAAAATAGGTTAATATTTAGCCCATGATAACTATGAAACTGGACAGGGAGTCCACAAACATCAAATAGGTTATTAATAAACCCATGAAAACTAACAGGTTAATAGTGATCCTTAAACTATGATTACGACAGGGTATCAGATTAAACTAGGGTGAGTAATCCTAATGGTTTTAAGTATGCATATCATCATAATATTTTAAAAATGTATGTTTTAACTATTGTGATGCAGGAGCACAATATATGGTTTTATAAAAGTTTTTAGGATACCAGTAAGGAGAAAACCTGTTTCGTTAAGCGATGTGGTCTCACTAGACATCTAAAAGGATTGAGATGTTAGATTATTATTCATACCAGGCTTTTTGTCTTACTTGAACTTTTTATTTTCCGCTTAAACTCTCGGGTACTCAACTGATTTTGAGTAGGTTAAGAGTTAAGATTTCCAGGTGTTCTTTTAGATGAATAAAGCTTCCAAGGACGTGCAGGAGGGAAGCTTGTTATTAGAGTTCTTTTATTTCTGCTGTGTATTTTGTTTGTAAAGGCAAATTGTTTTCTTGTCTATCTATATACCCTGGTCTACCAAGGGGGAATCTTCATATGTCGCTCTTGGCGTATTTTGTAATAATTATATGTTATTTAAACATGATCTACGAATTAGGATTATATAATCAATTTGGAATGTTTTGAAATGTCTATGAATCAGGATTATATAATCAATTTGGAATGTTTTGAAATGGAATGTGGAATTTGTTTCTGTTTAATTTTTTCATATTCTTGTGTTTTGTGTATCATTGTATCTAATGTCGCCATATTTGGTCACCATGGATTAGTAATTTTGGATGACGAAAGCATTCGTAGCCGTTAGTTTTGGGCCTCCAAGTAGGGGGATGTTATACCGGTGTTAAAGTAAATTACATAATTTTCCACTTATCTTTAAAATCTTTCCAAATCTCCAAACTTGAATCTAAGTCTCGAATCAAATTCATTTCCTTTAGGAATTATGTATAAAAGTGTATACACATATCATTAAAATTATATATCTGAGAAGAGATTTGGGAAAAAAGAGAATATAGATTTATAGTGTTGAAATTTACCTTTTTATTTGCAAAACGTTGATCCGCTCCTTCCCTTCTTTTATTTATTCTCTGCTCTTCTCCAATTTATATAAAAACAAATTATTTTAAAGTTAGCAGGAATAGTGGAGAAGTGGAAATGGAAAAGCTTCACTGCCCTGTATCAGAAAATATAAGATGGGAATTGAGGAGTTAGGCATGTATTTATAGGCTCTCGAATTAGTCGTATCCATTAGGTTAAAATTATTAAATCCGGATTGCTCGACCATACATTTATGAGCGGTCGGCCGCCCCAAGCAGGGAACGACCAGTAGGGTCCCGATTTAATTATATATTTATTACCAATTTTTTTATTTAATTAATTTTGTTTCGATTTATCAAACACCTATAACTTCTTTGTTTGAACTCCAATCGCGAAACTCCAAATATGAAAGTTTCTTAAAGCAACCTACATTGAAGAAAGATTGGATCTTGTCCTTCTTCATTTGATCTACGCTTTAGAAGATCAAATCACAAACTCGTTTCATTCTTTCTAAAGGAAGACTCTTTATGGGCCTCCATGAGATGAATGTGCTTTCAGTAGTGCTCTAGTCTAAAAGAAGACCTCGTTACCACCAATGGTCATTCCTCTATCCCCTGCAAAAAGCCTGTTTCACTTCTTTACTATAATTATCCTTTTTTGAAAAGTGGTTTTTTCATGAACACAATGATGTAAGTTTCATGGGCAAATTCCACTGTTTGCTCAAATTCCATTTTTGGAACATAACTAATTATCATAAATTATTGTCACAAATTTTTAGGGTGCTACAGAGTATTATTAGAAACAGGTAATTAGGCACAAGGAAGAAGTTGCAAAAATATTTAGTCTCAGAGACAACAAGTTTGCTTTTTAGTTTGAAGGACACTTTTTAGTGTAACTGAAAATGATAGTTACAATTATCATTCTGTGAATTGCAATAAAAAATGTCATCAACCTAGAAAACAAATTTCTTGTCCCTGAGACTAAATTTTTCTCTAACTTTTTCCTTGAGCCTAAAAGCCCCTATTAGAAAAATGAAATGGTGACATTTAGCATTTCTAATATTGTAAGAACATTTGCTATACAATGTTATGATATTCTACATTGATAAATTTGTGCATTTAATCTGACTGATAAAAGTTTATCAATTAAGATAGACAAATGAAATGAGCTAAAGATTGATAGATAGAAATATTATGGGTACTTACTATTAAACACGTCTTGCATGTTAATGTTTTCTATACCCATGAAAGCGCTTAATTTTAAAACTATTAAATATGTTCGTGATTTGGTCGCTTATGTTCTTAATTGGCTGAGATCGTGTATTGTATACTATGGGTTTCGAACTCCAAAAGCAATACAAGACTATGGATTTTTTATCCACATATTGTCATGTATAAGTGTAATATAGTGAACGATCACAATTCGTAATGTATACTTTGATGAAATTGTAAGGTAATAGTTGATACTTAACATTGGAATAAGAAATATGCTTTCTATTTTGACATGTATTTTCATATAAAAAATTATTTTCTATGAGATTTGTTTCTTTGAGTTTAAGGTGATTGATTAAAGAAATCCCCACCTTAAATTAGTTACAGTATATGGAATAACTAGTCTATATCAAGTGGATGATGGACCTCCGTATTCAATATGCTATATAGTAATGATAGAGATAGCGGGAGCATGCCATATAACACTTCTTGATTGCATGACGTGATGAATTTTTTTTCGTATAGCGTACCAAACATTATTTATGAAATAATATATATTTCTCAATGATGACCGAAAACATAGTTTTATTTCAGTGAGAATATTATGAATATTTTTTATGAAATAAAAATATAATGTGGTATTTACTTTTATAAGAAAAGTGATGCAACTAAAAATATAAAAGTATCTGAAATTATTTACAATTATTTTGGAATTGTATACTAAGCCATGGTTCCAAGAAGTAATTCTTCGATCATTCAAATAATAGTTTACAAAATCAAATAAGATAAGGGTTTATAAGAAACCCCATCACGTCCTAGGCTAAGGAGTTGGCAGTTGTGTGAGTCAAAAGACTGCACATAATAATTGTACGTAAAGGATATTATGTAAATCACACCAAAAGAATTTTCGAAATGATAGTCATTGGATAATTAATTCATTTTGTGAACATAAATATTATGAACTAATATCAAATTAATTTTATATAAGGCATTTCATAAAATGCTTACAAATGCCTGTTACGTTGTGTATGAATATGCGCTTATATGATTTTTGTTTGATGATAATAAACATATATATATACATTCGTTTAAATGTATTTGTTAATGTACTATTTTATTTTTCATAGATTAAATAAAAATTTGTTGAATAAAATAAATTACACAGCATTTGAATTCAAACAGAAATTTTCATTCAAACAAATATTTATTACAATCTTGAATAGTACAAATTCAAGCTCTCACTATACATATGCAATTTTGATTGCATCACAATTATTTTTACATTAATAACCTCACTACATATCACTCACACTCGTATTTTGTCTTCAACTGCATTCCAGTCTGATTCCAGCATTCGAGTAATCTGCAAAAATATTCTCAAACGCAGTAAAATTGAAAAAGAAATATTTTTGCAATATAAAATGAAATATGATTTTTGAAAATATTATTTGCCTCAGTTATTTGGGTTGTTCGTCATCATTTATATTTGAATTCATCACACACGAACAGTATGACATGCACAATGTATCATTGTGCATGCCATAAAGTCGTGCACATAGATATTTACACTTGATAACGCTACAGGGACAGGTGTGCACAAGGTCAAACCCAAATATACAGACAGGTTCAACTCAGGTGCAATATATTCAAAATCTCGTCAGCAGCACAATGTCAAACCCGAGTTTTTGAAACTGGATTCAACTCAAGTGAAATTTCAAAAATCAACATGAAGTGAATCAAGTTCAGTGTGGCAATGCACCAACCAGAAATTCAAGACCACAAAGGCAATGCACAAATGAATACTGCAACAACCAAGACCACGATTATTCACAACAAACATGAGTGCAGCAATGTAACAAACAACAGAGATCAAGCTTAATGTCAAGAGTCAGTGATGATAATGCAGACACAAGTAGTGATACATCAATGACAATTGGAGCAACAGTTCATGTATGCATCAGTGACCAAACACAGAACAACAAGGATCAAACCACAAGTCACAAAAGTTCAAGTGAAGCAAGCACAGGTTAAACCAAAGCAGAGACTACAATATCAAGTGAAAATGCAGACCAAATGCAAAGTGCAACAGTGACAGCAGTTTTTGAACAAGAACACCACTGACCAGAATACAAAGACAGGAAAACATGCATGCAACATGGTGAACAAGACACAGTGCAGAACAAGTGCAATTCGAATTGACAAAACAGTTTCAAGTGACAGCAAGCTTCAACCAAGTGAAAATGCTCAATGCACCAAGTACAGGTCGAAATATTACAGAGCCAAGTACAAAGTATAACCAGAGTTGTACATCATGGAAGACCACCAAGTAAAACAATGCACAACTGACACAACGAACATGAAGCAGTGCAAACCGCAATGAAGCTGTACAAGAATACCAGACACCAAAGTATGGAGTGTACAAGTGCAGACGAACAAAGGCTACAGACAGGTAGCAGTGTGCAAATGAAGCAACTAAAGGCAACATGACCAAAAGATCAGAAACAAACTAACATGACAGCAAACAAATGCAAGTGACTCGAGCAACATGTACAACAACAAGTCCAACTACAACAAGCAGTGCAGTAATGAGTGAACAGAAGTTCAAGGCAACATAGAACATGCATGAAGAACAACAGCAGCCTCAACATACACAATCAAGTGACATGACAATCTCAGTAAAACTCAATGTCAGACACACATATATATGAAGCAACACAAGTGCAAATTCGACAAGCACATGAAAACAACAAGTTCAACTGAAATGAAAACAGTTCGAAGAAGACTACAATATCAAGTACATGAAGACTACAATACATAAGTCAGTGCAGTGATACATGGAATCACATAAACAAGTTCGAACAACCAGACAACATTATATTCACGAATGTAATGTTCAAGTGGAAACCAGTGAAGATGGCCAGAGACGAAGACAGGGATAAACACAAAAGATGGTCGAAGCCATGTCAAAAGCAGGTGTTAACCAAGTCAGAAATCAACGCAGTACAAAAATGGAAATTGCAGAAAATAGGAAAGTCAAGCAAAGTAAAACAGGAAAGTATTTGCCGTATTATTCAAGAATAAATCAAACGTTTGAAAATCAAAGCCGTGAGTAACAAGTCGAAGATATATCAGGAAAGTCGTGCGCATCAGGCAATCAAAAAAATTAGGAAAGTGTAAATGAATACGAGCAAATTCAAGTGACTCGAATTCATATAAATATCAAACCCAATTATCATCATAGGCATCGAGTTCAAGCAAGCAATTTAACCAGCAACGAAAGGAAAAAATAACATACCGTAATTTATCGAACTCGATCAACAAAGTAGCAGTTGCGAACGAGCAAAGCCACAAGAGAATCGATCATCAGAGAGCTGCGAACAAGATTATTGAATCAGAAACAAACTCGTCAAAGCAACCAGAGAATTGATCATCAGAGAAAGCCCTAATTTTCGCAAGAGAAAAAAAAACCCTAATTTCAAGGAAAGAGGATCGGCCATTATTTTCTTCACAAGGCAAAAGAAGAGGAACGGGCAAAAGAATGGGCCGGCCTTATTTTACAAAAGGGATTTAGTTTATTAGGGTTTATTTTAAAGGGGGTTTTTATTTTTAATTATTTTTTATTTGTTTTTACTTTTCGAGTCAAAGTATTGGTAAATCACCACCTAGGTTGTAGGTAGTGTCAGATTGTCTAGTTAGAATTAGTTCAGTGAGCAGGGTGTGCGAGTTTGCAAAACTCTATAGGCGGGAGCAAGGGTTTGCGAGTTTGTAAAACTCTATAGGCGGGAGCAGGGGTTGTGAGTCTATTAGAGTGTTTGTAAGCGGGAGCAGGGTTTGCGAGTCTGTTAGAGTGTTTGTAAGCGGGAGACTGTTTAATTCAATAGAAATCTGGAAATGCAGCAGTAGGCAGGGGTTGCCGAAGCTGGGTAAATTTTGTGTGTGATTTACTTTTCAGCATATTTATTTCTGCAGTTTGTTTCTGTGTTTAAATCGAGAAAATTTGCTATAACCCTATTCACCCCTCCTCTAGGGTTAATCTAGATCCTACAAGTGGTATCAGAGCATGGTATTTTTTCTTTAACTCTAGAGTCATGAATTCATCAAATAATGCCTTTTCTGAGGGGCAATCTATTGTTAGGCCACCCACGGGAATGATTATGCTTATTGGAAAGTTAGGATGGGTATTTATCTTAGTTCTGTTGATTATGATGTTTGGGACATTATTGAAACTGGCTATAAATCTCCCACTATAACTATTGGTGATACTGAGATTCCTAAACATAAGGATAGGTGGGATGTTAACGATAAGAGATTAAAAACTACAAATGCTAAAGCCATGAATGCTCTGATCTTTGCTCTTGACAAGAATGAATTTAATAGAATTTCTCGTTGTAAAACTGCACAGGAAATTTGGCATACTTTGGAGGTGACACATGAAGGAACTTCTCAAGTCAAGGAGTCTCGTCTAGCCCTATTCAGCAATGAATACGAGAACTTTGTGATGGACAAAGGCGAGAGCATAAAGGACATGTTTGGACGCTTTTCAACTTTGGTGTACAACGCTAGAGCGCTTGGGAAGGCATTCACTGAGGTAGAGCTTGTGAGGAAGGTGCTACGAGTCTTACCGATGAACTTTGAGGCAAAAGTCACGGCAATCCAAGAATCGAAAGATTTGAGTAAACTAAGCATGGAGGAGTTGATCGGTAACTTGATGACATATGAGCTTGAGCTAAAAGCAAAGGAGGAATGCAACAACTCCGAATCAAAGAAGAAGACGATTGCCTTAAAAAGCAAAGAAGAGAGCGATGAAGAAGAAGAAAATCCAATTTAAGAGCTTGCAATGGCTGTCAATAATCTTAGAAAATGGTCAAGATTCAAGCCATGAAAGAAGAAAACAAATGGTAATAGGTCAAAAGATTCTGACAATTCCGATAATGAATCGACATGCTTTAACTGCAACAAGCCTGACCACTTCAAACAACAATGCCCACTTCTCAAAAACAATAAAGGAAAGAAAAGAAGAAGAAGGCCTTTGCAGCGACTTGGGATGATGAAGAAAGAGAGGAAGTTTCGAATAGTAGCTCAGAGGAGGCTAACTTGCGTCTTATGGCAAAATCAGATTCAGAAGCAAGCTCAGAGGAATCTAGTGAGGTAGGTGACTATTCTTATAAAGAACTTGTTTTTATGTGCCTTGATCTTACTAAAGAAGTTGATACTCTTGAATCTAAAATTGAAAAACTGAGATCTGATAGGAGAGAACTTGCTCGTGAAAATTTTAGGTTAGAAACTGAACTTGAAAATATTCAAAACCTAGAATGTAAAAAATGTAAAATTTTAGATTCAGAATTATCAAGCTTAAGAATAGCTTTGAGAATCTTGAAAAAGAAAACTTGAGTCTTAAGGAAATCATTGACACTAGGAAAAAGGATTTTATAAATAGATGCACATCACTTGTAACTGAAAACACAACACTAAAAACCAAAGTCCAAAATCTTGAGAAATCTCTGAATAACTTTTCAAGAGGCGAAAAATCATTCAACATGCTATTGGGAAATCAAATTTTTTTCTAATAACAGAAAAGGATTAGGCTTTGGGAAAACACAAGTTGATGGTAATGCAAAAGGTAAGAGTGTCTTTGATAGATGTGAAATAATTGGACATCGTGTTGAAAATTGTAGTCATAGGAACAAGAACACAAAATTTATACAAGTTTGGGTTCCTAAGAATTCTATAAACAAATTTCATGTCTATTGGAACAAGAATAAAAAGACTAAACAAGTTTGGGTTCCAAAGGGTTTGTTTATTCACAATGCTTCAGCCACTAACAATCATGGACCTATAAAAACAAATAGGTCACAAAAATCTTTCATCGTGTAGGTATGGTGGCGGGCTAAGGAACAACAACAGTGTTCTGTATTTTGGTTGTTCCAGAAACGCAATGGGCAACAAAGAAAAGTTCCTTAGCCTAGTACAAAGGTGACAGAATCACAATGGGCAATCACGAAAAATTATCGTAAAGGTAAAATAGGTGAAGGTATATTTATTTGATCGATATATTAAATGTAATAATTTGCACCGTATTCTGAATGAAATCAGCCAATGTTGAGATGTTGTAAAGAGATGATTATTTGATTCTTACTTGTTCGACATAGTTGGCCGATTATATTTATGCCAAAAACACTATTCTTTGAATAAACTTCTTACATATATGTTTGGATTAAACATAGTGTTTTGTTGGATGAAAATATTTTTTTCGGCAAACTTTATATTCACGGTTTTCTGATTACTTACGTGGCTTCAATTCAAATTCAAAGAATAAATTGTTGTTAAAATTGTGTTTGAAATTTTTGATGCACACTTCATGGTTTGGTCGATCAAATTTAATTAGTGATGTTTTGGAGTGAAAGAGAAATTCAGATGCAGATCATACTGGTAATCTAGTTGACAGAAAACTTACTAGTTGAACGTGATTTATGGTGAGACATTTAGTAACTGCATCGTTTTTCAAAGAAAATATCTGCATATTTTTCATTACAAATAATTTTCAATTAGCAGAAATTTTTTCTCATATACCCCCTTCGAGAAAATCATTGTTGACCATATTTTCAGATTAGTCATTGTGAAAAATTGGTTTCATAATTATTTTTGAATTTGATTTTAAATGACAAATTTTGACTAATTCGACTCCTACTAATTATCAAAAAGATAAATAGTGATTGAAAAGGGGATAAGTGTTGATATTTAACATACATTACTCAAGAGAGTATATTTGGAAAATTTCTTTAGAAATTCAAACAAGAGTTATAAAACTTTTTGTTGGGTAAAGATTCCATGACCATTTCTATATCTATCATATTTCTATCGGCCATTGTTTATCAAAGCTTAAATATAGTTTGTCGATATGTGGTACTATAATCAGGGATCATTTGTTTTTCATTTCACATTTTTTTGTAAAAATAAATAAATATCCAATGTATTCACTCTCATTTAAAAGTCCTCACAGTTATGCATAGGTGAATTACTTGGATTTTTGATTATGTGCTTCCATGCTCATTTAAAAGTCCTCACGGTTATGCATGTATGGAAGGCATATCAAAATTAATTGATTAAATAGACAAATTGATTCTAATCCCATTTAAAAGTCCTCACGGTTATGCGTGGTTGGAAGATACTTGAATTCATTTTTAAAATTAAATTGGAATACTACTAATCTCATTTAAAAGTCCTAACGGTTATGCATGATTAGTAGATATTCAAATTCCTGATATAAATGTACCACTAGTAGATACAACTATATGATTTTATATGAGAATATCATTTCCATCATTCTAAAAGTGGAATATACGCCTAACAAGGGTAGTTATGATTTTTGTTTGATTTTTATTGAAGTTTAATATTTATATTCAAATTGAGTTTTAATGTTGGATTAATATTGATCACTTTATCTCTATTTTTCTCTAACACTGTTATTCTTTTGCTGATAACAAAAGGGGGAGAGAAAAGTTAAGATTTTGTCAAATGAAATCAAGCAAAGGTCAAATAATTTTCCATTTGCATCTAGGCTCATTTGTATATTTCTATTTATATGCATATATGTAGGGGGAGCATCATGTAGAGAGGACGCATTTAAATAGGGGGAGCAATTAGTGTATATCATTGTTCAAATACATTTAACGCAGTCAAAATCTTAAATATATGTTTGTTATCATCAAAAGGGGGAGATTGTATGAATATGCGCTTATATGATTTTTGTTTGATGATAATAAACATATATATACATTCGTTTAAATGTATCTGTTAATGTACTATTTTATTTTTCATAGATTAAATAAAAATTTGTTGAATAAAATAAATTACACAGCATTTGAATTCAAACAGAAATTTTCATTCAAACAAATATTTATTACAATCTTGAATAGTACAAATTCAAGCTCTCACTATACATATACAATTTTGATTGCATCACAATTATTTTTACATTAATAACCTCACTACATATCACTCACACTCATATTTTGTCTTCAACTGCATTCCAGTCTGATTCCAACATCCGAGTAATCTGCAAAAATATTCTCAAACGCAGTAAAATTGAAAAAGAAATATTTTTGCAATATAAAATGAAATATGATTTTTGAAAATATTATTTGCCTCGGTTATTTGGGTTGTTCGTCATCATTTATATTTGAATTCATCACACACGAACAGTATGACATGCATAGTGTATCACTTTACATGCCATAACGTCGTGCACATAGATATATACACTTGATAATGCTACAGGGACAGGTGTGCACAAGGTCAAACCCAAATATACAGATAGGTTCAACTCAGGTGCAATATATTCAAAATCTCGTCAGCAGCACAAGGTCAAACCCGAGTTTTTGAAACTGGATCCAACTCAAGTGAAATTTCAAAAATCAACATGAAGTGAATCAAGTTCAATGTGGCAATGCACCAACCAGAAATTCAAGACCACAAAGGCAATGCACAAATGAATACTGCAACAACCAAGACCACGATTATTCACAACAAACATGAGTGTAGCAATGTAACAAACAATAGAGATCAAGCTTAATGTCAAGAGTTAGTGATGATAATGCAGACACAAGTAGTGATACATCAATGACAATTGGAGCAACAGTTCATGTATGCATCAGTGACCAAACACAGAACAACAAGGCTCAAACCACAAGTCACAAAAGTTCAAATGAAGCAAGCACAGGTTAAACCAAAGCAGAGACTACAATATCAAGTGAAAATGCAGACCAAATGCAAAGTGCAACAGTGACAGCAGTTTTTGAACAAGAACACCACTGACCAGAATACAAAGACAGGAAAACATGCATGCAACATGGTGAACAAGACACGGTGCAGAACAAGTGCAATTCGAATTGACAAAACAGTTTCAAGTGACAGCAAGCTTCAACCAAGTGAAAATGCTCAATGCACCAAGTACAGGTCAAAATATTACAGAGCCAAGTACAAAGTATAACCAGAGTTGTACATCATGGAAGACCACCAAGTAAAACAATGCACAAGTGACACAACGAACATGAAGCAGTGCAAACCGCAATGAAGCTGTACAAGAATACCAGACACCAAAGTATGGAGTGTACAAGTGCAGACGAACAAAGGCTACAGACAGGTAGCAGTGTGCAAATGAAGCAACTAAAGGCAACATGACCAAAAGATCAGAAACAAACTAACATGACAGCAAACAAATGCAAGTGACTCGAGCAACATGTACAACAACAAGTCCAGCTACAACAAGCAGTGCAGTAATGAGTGAACAGAAGTTCAAGGCAACATAGAACATGCGTGAAGAACAACAACAACCTCAACATACACAATCAAGTGACATGACAATCTCAATAAAACTCAATGTCAGGCACACATATATATGAAGCAACACAAGTGCAAATTCGACAAGCACATGAGAACAACAAGTTCAACTGAAATGAAAACAGTTCGAAGAAGGCTACAATATCAAGTACATGAAGACTGCAATACATAAGTCAGTGCAGTGATACATGGAATCACATAAACTAGTTCGAACAACCAGACAACATCGTATTCACGAATGTAATGTTCAAGTGGAAACCAGTGAAGATGGCCAGAGACGAAGACAGGGATAAACACAAAAGATGGCCGAAGCCATGTCAAAAGCAGGTGTTAACCAAGTCAGAAATCAACGCAGTACAAAAATGGAAATTGCCGAAAATAGGAAAGTCAAGCAAAGTAAAACAGGAAAGTCTTTGCTGTATTATTCAAGAATAAATCGAACGTTTGAAAATCAAAACCGTGAGTAACAAGTCGAAGATATATCAGGAAAGTCGTGCGCATCAGGCAATCAAAAAAATTAGGAAAGTGTAAATGAATACGAGCAAATTCAAGTGACTCGAATTCATATAAATATCAAACCCAATTATCATCATAGGCATCGAGTTCAAGCAAGCAATTTAACCAGCAACGAAAGAAAAAAAATTACATACCGCAATTTATCGAACTCGGTCAACAAAGTAGCAGTTGCGAACGAGCAAAGCCACAAGAGAATCGATCATCAGAGAGCCGCAAACAAGATTATTGAATCAGAAACAAACTCGTCAAAGCAACCGAAGAATTGATCATCATAGAAAGCCCTAATTTTCGCAAGAAAAAAAAACCCTAATTTCAGTAGAAAGAGGATCGGCCATTGTTTTCTTCACAAGGCAAAAGAAGAGGAACGGGCAAAAGAATGGGCCGACCTTATTTTACAAAAGGGATTTAGTTTATTAGGGTTTAATTTAAAGGGGTTTTTATTTTTAATTGTTTTTTATTTGTTTTTTACTTTTCGAGTCAAAGTATTGGTAAATCACCACCTAGGTTGTAGGTAGTGTCAGATTGTCTGGTTAGAATTAGTTCAGTGAGCAGGGTGTGCGAGTTTGCAAAACTCTATAGGCGGGAGCAAGGGTTTGCGAGTTTGCAAAACTCTATAAGCGGGAGCAGGGGTTGCGAGTCTATTAGAGTGTTTGTGAGCGGAAGCAGGGTTTGCGAGTCTGTTAGAGTGTTTGTAAGCGGGAGACTGTTTAATTCTAATAGAAATCTGGGAATGCAGCAGTAGGCAGGGGTTGCCGAAGCTGGGTAAATTTTGTGCGTGATTTACTTTTCAGCATATTTATTTCTGCAGTTTGTTTCTGTGTTTAAATCGAGAAAATTTGCTATAACCCTATTCACCCCCCCTCTAGGGTTAATCTAGATCCTACACGTTGCACTGAGAACAACTGCTGTTTCAAGAAATACCAACTTTGTAGCGAAGGAATTTAATTTATTGGTAGTAAAATGGTTATGGATACAATCCAAGGTTAAAACTAATTATAAAGGATGAAATGAAATAACCAAAGCTAAATGAACACAACGTATTAGAATGTCCAATGGTATTCTTGCACATCAAAGAGAAACTATGAGTTTCTTGTTAGTGTTAGGAATAAATTATCCTCGGTTGTTTAATTAAACCATTAAGAATATTGACTCTATGATAAGGTACGATGCACAAATCCAAAGCGGATTCCAAGTGCATTACCAAAATATGACTTTCATAGTTGTACCTGAAAAGATATGATCAATCGATCACAAATGCATCTTGAAGAAAAAGACAAATGCAGCTGGAATAAAGTGATCCATATTGATAAGAATAACATCATGAATTTCAATTTTAGAAATTTACATGACAGATTATCCATTCGATGTGCTCAAGTTGATTTGGATTTACTCACAAAATTATCGCTTAATATAACTTTGTTTTGGTACACATGTATTCAAACATAAAATTATAAATAAAGATTTAAAATTATAAATAAAGATTTAGACTGGACTGTTTGCACATGACAACTAAAGTGTCTCGAAGTTAGTGTAATCCATATTGAATTTATGGGTTTGGGATATGATCCAAGAACCGATACGATGGTATTGTTCGACAGGCATCAAAATTTAACAAGTATTTTGATAAAAATATCAAATAGTTTGATTTTAGCTAAAATTAAGAAGCCTATATCCATAAGAAAGCAAGTTGAAGGTACACCGATATTTCTAAACATAAGAAAACAGCACATTGCTGATTGGTAATGATCTACTTGTGTTAAAATCAGCTTTTAGTTGTTCTGATACTCGATGTTGGATTTGCAAATGATGTATTTTATACCGAGTATAAAGGAACATGAGGAATGTCCCAGATAATATACAGAAATGCCTTATTAAAATGTTTAATAAAAAACATGTAAGTTGAATTACTTGTGCATTAGCTATAGGAATTATCATACATGTTATATTATCTACAACATCATGATTCGTTTATGTATTTGATACACAAAGAAATATCAAATCCAAATTAAGGTCACTAAATGGTAGTTTAGAGTGTTCTCGTGTATTTACTAATTACAAGAGAATTGTTTATAGAAACAACAAACTCCTTATAAAGGAGTATTCAGACTCAGACTTCATATGTGATATTGAATATGTGATGTCAATATAAAATTCATGTTCAGCGCTTGCTTCAGAAGCTTTAAGCTGGAAATGTTTCAAATAAGAGATTATGGCTGCTTTAATAAAAGGCAAGTACATCGACTTGGATAGCGCCACATATAAGAAATGTATATACATAATAAATGCACAAATTTATAATTTAGTTGAGGGTGATTGCAATTGTTGAGAATCCCGTAGTATTTAACAACATCGTGGTATAGTTCATAACAGAACATAGAGCTCACTGGAAGTTGACAAATACTCTGAATTGTTCCACATGATAAAGATAATTTATCAGCATCGAACAGAGTTGATTGACATAGTAGATAATTGACACATAATAGAACACCCGTTCATTGAGGGACTGACTCGATTGGATAAGCTGGAATAAGATTTAATAATTGAACCCAAGTGCAAGTGGAAGATTGATAGAGTTAGGGGTATGATCTAAGGGCAATTATGTAATTTTTTACATATATCTAATCCGATAACCAATCTTGTTCAAAATAAAATGTGTTTATTTGTATTATATACTTGATATAATGTGTTATATCTATTATTTAAATTTAAACAAGAAAACATGATATTAATATCGCTTATGTGTACCCTTATAATATAATTCCACACCCCTTTAACCCTTAAATTAACCGAACCAAAAACCTATATAATTGGCCCTAAATTTTCAACCGTAACTAATTTTATTCGACCATCCACAAATCATCATCTTCTTCGCAACTAAATCAGAACACCACCCTTATACTCCTAACCAGTCATAAAAAATCCTATTTCTGAGCTTGGTGGCAACGTGATTAGATTTCATCTACAGCGGAAACAATAATCACTTGTCTGGGAGTTAATACTTTTTGTCTTAGTGTCAGAGGCTACTGATTCATGTAGACTTTGATGTTCATATGATGTTTGGGTATGTATTGAATTACGATTGATCGTTTCTCTCAATGTATGTTAAATTTATTGCACTTGTTGTTTTTCATAATTGTGAAGAATCAATCGTTGTGGCACGTAGATATAATGTACGAACAAAGGGTGATGGATGTTGGAATATAGTTTGGATACCATTGCTGTACTTATGACTTTGAGGATACGTTACAGATTCATTTGGGAAATAGATCGGTCCTATCGAGTACAAAACGACTCTCGAACTATTCCCGTTAGGATTCAACAAAGCCTTTTAACGACGTTACCAAATCCAAAGTTTCGTACCACTTTATCTATCCAAGAACACGGTATAAAGAGTTTTCGATAATTACCAAGAGCGAAGAAAGAAGAAAAGGATTTAATCTCAAAATCTGATGTTTTAGAATGTAGGGACTAACACTACTTATACAGATGATGTGGGATGCGAAAAGGAGTTGCTTCTCTTTTGAAAAACCGTTAGAAAAGGCACGGACGAAGAGTAACATCCATCAGATAGAATTGTACCTCTTCAAACGGACATGGTTGTTTGCGATCAACATTCACTAGAGTTCATTAGTACCACCGGTCGATCGGTGGCACCTATTAATGCCCAGTAAACTTGAAAATATACAGCATTCTCCCCTATTTTCAAAGTTTAAAACATTTGGAATGGCTACGTCACTTGAGGGACTGCATACGTACCAAAATGGGATCAAGCCAGCATAGCTCAATGACAAATATGGGTATTATCGTGAAAACAATACCTAAGTGATGGGTACTTTTAGGTTTTAACTCTTCAATTAGTGTAAACTTTTCAAAGTCGTAACGAGATTCTATAGTGAACGATTCTTGAACCAAGTGCTCATTGTGATATGACCAGAAGAATCACACATATTGATTTTCATAGGTTACCATGTTCTTTATGCTCCATGCATTAATGGCCATGTCCTCTAACCTTGAATTTTCATAAGTCTACTTAGGAAGCGGTTTTGCTTTCATAGGAAATGGCCTGATTTCCACACTTGTATAGGTAAGTCTTTAAGTGCTTCTACAATACACTTACGTATAGACTTATTAAGAAATTTAATCCATCCTCATTCATGCAGAATACCAAACACTAACTTATGGGAAACTTGTTGTAGTGTTCCATGATAATTCCTTTAACTTGTTGATAGCCATTGAAGTTTGTCTTTCTTTTTCAAGACATAAGTGCATTTCTATTAGTCAATGATCAACCTTCATTCCAAACCTTAATTCCATTTCTCTTGATTTTATAGAAACACTTGCTTTGGAAGACTCTTTGCAAACATGTCAGCCAAGTTCTTCTTTGTTTCTATGTAATCGATTATAATTACTCCTCTCTTGAGTAATTGTCTTATCATCTGATGCCTTAGACTCACATTTCTAGACTTCTTATTATATGTCCTATTTGACACATTATATATTGTAGCCTGATTATCACAATTAATCACAACTGCCGGAGATGGCTTGTTCCATACAGGAATATCTACTAAAAAATTCCTTAGCCACTCCACCTCTTTACATGCATCTGCTAATGCGGTTTATTCTGACGGCATGGTTGAGTAAAAAACATAGGTTTGCTTCTTGGAACACCAAGACATGGCAGCTCCTCCTAATGTAAATATCCATCCATTTGTAGATTTGGATTTAGATTCTGCATTGTTCCTAGTAGCGTCACTATATCCTTCTAATACAACAGGATATCTTTTATAAGAAAGATCATAGTCGATGGTACCTTTCAAATAAGCTAGAATTCTTGAAATTTCTTTCCAATGTTCCATACTTAGATTACTCGTAAAACAACATAATACACTAATAATGTATGCTATGTCAAGTCTTGTGCAATGCATAGCATAAATAATAGTCCCAACATTGCTGGAATATTCTAACAGGGAAATAGCATGCTCGGTATTCTTCTCTAATTTAATACTAGGATTTTAAGGATTTAGAGCAGTTTTTCATTATAATGGCCATATTTATTGAGAAATTTCTCAATGTATGATATTGTATTAACATAAACTCTCTTGGTTTTCTTAGAATCTTAATTCCTAAGATAACATTAGCTTCTCCTAAATCCTTCATATCAAATTTTAAGGGCATAACATTTTTTATTTCATTCACACAAGATATATCAGATCCAAAAATTAGCATATCATCAACGTATAAACATAGTATAACATAACTATTTTTATCCAATTTGCTATATGTACATTTATCTGCATCCTTGAAATTAAAACATAAGTAATGCTACTTCTTCAAACTTCTCATGCCATTGCATAGGAGCTTGCTTTAAACTAATTTGCAAACTTTTCTTTCTTGGTTTGGCAATATGAAACCTTCGGGTTGTTCCATATATATATCTTCTTCTAAGACGCCATTTATAAATGCTATATTTATATCCATTTTATGTATATTTAAATATATATTGATGTTAGTGCTATCAAACATCGTATAGAAGCAATGCAAGCAATATGAGCATATGTGTCAAAATAGTCTACTCCTTATATTTGTTCATAACCCTTTGCAATTAATCTGACTTTAACTTTGTTAATGGATCCATTTGTATCCAATTTTTTCTTCAATACCTGTTTACATCATATTGTCTTACCACCTTCCGTCAAAATCCAAGTTTGGTTTGACATAAGTGAATTCATTTCATCATTTGTTGTCTCATTCCATAAATTTTCATCTCCGGAACTCATAATGTCAGAATAGTTTGTAGGTTCATCATTGACATTTATTATGTATTTAGTGATACTATGGATTTCATCCTTAGAGCCTTCAATAAGATATGTAATAAAGTCAGGACCAAAATTCTTTTCTAGTGTTGCACTTTTACTCCCTCTCCGTTCAGTTCTTCTTTATGTACTGAGATTTCCTCATTGTTTTGATTAGAAATATAATCATCATCAATATCATCATTAGTCTCAGCATGTTCTGATCTAGATGATATTAGTGGTTCATCAATATTTAGTCATGTGGTATATACTTATTCTCAAAAACTTCTACATCTACAGATTGTATAACTTTTGAGGTATCTAAAATAATGAATATATAAGTACTACTATTTTTAGAATAACCTATAAAAGCACATCTATAAGCTCTATTTCCTAGCTTGGGTCTTCTAGGATCTGGTTTTCTGATATATGCTAAACAACCCCAGACTTTGAGTTTTGATAAGCTTGGTTTTTGATTAAACCATGGTTCATATGGCAATGCATCCTTTAATTTCAGAGGAACTATATTTAGATCATAACAGGTTGATAGCATTGTATCATCCTATAATGAATTTGGTAATTTAGAACTAATAAGCATCGCATTTACCATTTCTACCAATGTTCTATTTTCCCATTCTGCAACACTATTTTGTTGTAGAGTATAAGGGGTCATACACTGGTGAATCAAACCGTGTTGTTTGCAAAATAAGGTGAATTCATTCAAAATTCGATCAGAATGCAACATTTTAATTTTAATTTCAAATTTCGTTTCAATTCTGCCTCGTAAATTTTTAACTTATCAAATAGTTCATCTTTAGTTGTCATTAGATACACATATGCATATCCAGAGTAATTATCAATAAGTGTAACATATTATTTATTTCTTCTGCGTACCATCTGACTTTTAAGATCACCAACCTGCTATATATTAAGTCAAGCAAACTAGCATTCCTTCTAATGGATTTAAAGGATTTTTGATGAATCTTTGTTTGAACACATATTGCATATTTATCAATGGATTCAAAATTGCAATCAAAAATTGATCCTAACTTATGCATAGATTTAATGGAACTATAGTTAACATGTCCTAATTTAGCATACCATAAATTAAAGGAGTCAACGGTATAAATAGAACTATCATTTATTATATCGAATTTAATCATGTCGTTACAAGGGTATCCCTGATCCACAAAACTGACATTCTTTGACAGAACTAGTTTATCATGCTCATGCACCATCTTGAATTCTACCTTATTAAGGAGGTATCCAGATACAAGATTCTTATAAATATCAGATACATAAAATACATTGATCAAAGTAAGAACTTTTCCTGAGATGAATAGAATTTCAACGGTGCCTTTTCTAATGACTTTTTTATGAGCTTTATTTGCCCCGGTAACTTTATTTTCTTCTTCGTTGTTTCATCGTAGGTCTTAAAAAGACTATGGCCTTTGCATTTATGCATGGTTGCTCCAATATTGAGCCACCAATCATTATGCCACTAATAGAGTTTGCCTCTTGCACTGCAGCCGTAAACTTTTCTTCAACTGTGTTCGAATTTATTTCTTTCATTGACGACAATCATGAGCATAGTGGTTGGGGATGATACAAAAGAAATAAGCACCCTTCCTTTTGTCAAATTTTATTTTCTTTTTTATTTTCATTATTGGTTTTGATGGATAAATTTCTTCAACATTGTTGGCCTTGAATGAAATTTAGTTCAATTTGTTCACATTTACGCGCTGTGTGAAGATGATGTTGCAAAGCTTCTATCATAATCCACTTCGACATGTTTTAGTTTCTCCTTATAGTCATTTCAAGAATAGGGAAGTCGGGATATAATAACCCCAACCATGAATGATTCAAAAAGCTCTATATCGACACCTTTAAGATGATTGACAATAAGTAGAATCTCATTTGCTTGTTCGATGATCATTTTATTGTTATTCATCTTAAATTCCATAAAATTGCTAATAAGAAACTTCTTGTTACTTACCTCGAAAATGCGGTATTTGTTCTCCAAAGAAGTCCATAGTGCCTTTGCAGTTTCCATGCTTCAATGTGCATTGCAGATGGATATAGACAGTGCATTCAATATGTGTCCTCTACATACGAAGTCATCATCATTTCACTTATGTTGTTTAGCTTTCAATTCAACAGTATCCACTAGAGTTTCAGCCGATAATTTTTCCAAGCTATCTTCTAGTATGTAGAAAAGTTTTACAGTAATAAGAAAGAACTTCATCATTTCTTGCCAATGAGTAAAGTTTTCGCCACCAAAATATTATGGCATCGTTAAATGTTGGTTCATGAGTTGAAGTGCATTATAGCTGCTTGAGCTCTCCATTGCTAATAATATTTCCTAAGAATTATTGGAATATAGTGTGGATACCATTGTCGTACTTCTGACTATCACGATCTGTTACAGATTCTGTCAGAAAATAGTCCAATCCTATCGAGTACAAAAAGACTATTGAACTCTTCCCATCATGACTCAACAAAGCCTTTTAATGATATTACTTAACTCAATGTTTTGTACCATTTTGATCAAGCCAAGACACAGTATAAAGAGTTTTGATTGCAAAGAGTAGAGAAAGAAGAAAAGGACTAAATCTAAAAATTTAACGATTTTAAATGCAGGGACTAACGCTGCTTATATAAATGATGGGGATGCGAAAAGAAGTTTCTTTTCTTTAGAAAAACTATTAGAAAATGTATCAGACAAAGAGAAAAATCCATCAGAAATGATTACACTCTTCTAACGGACATGGCTGTTCATGGTCAATGTTCACTGAATGGTTGGTTAGCAGTATCCCACCGATCGACTTGTGGCACCTACTAACGCCTAGTAAACTGTTGAAAATATACATCAATGGAGGATGTTCATTAGCGACCATCCCAGCATCTAGCATTTTCTACTTTCTCCACTTTATTTACACATGTAGTATATTTAACCTTTTCTATGTTTGAAAGCAGTGGAAATTGGAAAGTGAACCATTAATGTTTTTGTTTTCTCAATTGTTTAACTACCCATCTGCCACTTTTGAATATCTTGCAAAACAATTATTTTGGTTGTTGTAAAAAGTGTTAGTTATGTGTATATCATTTCTGACCTCCACCTTTACCTAACTTGGTATTCCTACTACATTGTAGTACATGTACCCCTTTTGTAGATAAACATTTGAAGTTGTTTGCAGAATGTTGTTTGTTGCACTTGACCTTTTTTACTTTCTTTTATTGCATTAGTTTGTATGTGCATTCTTTACAATTGAAAAAAAGCATGTTTCATATTTTTTGCATAAATGCACTATGTTGTTAAGCGATTTTAATAAATCGAAAAATAACTTTACCAGTTTTTACTTTGATCCATATTTTATCAAAATTGTATTTCCAACATCTGTGCAAATTGTATATTCAGTTGAATTACTTCATATGTATACCTTGATTAAGTGCATATTGCATACTAATTGTTAGGGTTGCACAAAGTATGAGTTGGGTCGGATTATAGTATATACTTCACCTAACTCGTATAGGTATGAGTTAAAGATAGTTCAAGCCGTATCCGACCCCATACGAGGTTGGAAATGGATTGGGTTAAAGTATGGGTTGGGTTGGATTTAGTAGGGCTGTGTTGGGTGACATAAACATGATACGAAATGAAAATATGAAAGAAAAAATCAAAATAGCAGAATTTAGCTAGATGATACATTAAATTTAACTGATTCACTACAACGAATATTTCATTAGAGTTTAAAATTTCATTATAAAATTCATCACATTGAACAGATTCAGTACATATTAGGGTAAGAATATCATTCCAAATTACATAAAAAATGCTCCTAAAATACTCCTCAAAATTTCTTAGTCAATCCCATTTATTTTGATCGCTCTAATTTTACTTGGATTGACATCAAATATGATTTTTTAGTACATTTATCCTATACATATACCTTATTATAGATTTTAACTATTCTTATTTTATAGAGGATGACATTCGATTGAGTTTTTAATGTAAGGTTGGGTTGGGTTAAAATATTGTTGGATTGAATAAAATATCACACTGGATCCGTATGTGGTATGGGCTATAAATTGTAACCCATATTCGATCCGAGCTAGGTTGGTTTGGGTCAGGTTTATGTGGGTTAGGTTGGATTGGTGGGTTGGGTCTGGTTGAGTATGGGTTGTGTGCACCCGTACTTCTTGTTTGGATCAAAGAAATATCCTTTTGCACAAATCATTGTCGTGAACAAAAATCAAATTATGCTAAGGTTTTTCCCACTTGCATGCATTTGCAACATATGAAACTTCCTTACTTTAACTGTTATATCCTACATTAAAATGAAAAATTGGTTGATGCGGTAAAGTAGACGTTGTGAATATACTGATTTTGTATAGGTTTGGCTAATGTATATTTGTAGCAATATTTGTTGCTTTTCGTTGACATGTACACCGTTTGCGCCTGGTTTTCGGTAATATTTTTTGATCATTTTTCCCAAATATTTGTAACATTTAGAGTGACATGGTTCCAAAGTTCCCCCGTGTTTGTTGTATTGTTTAATATTTTTCGAACACCAACTAATTGAACATTCTTGTAGGTTGAAGGGTTTATCCCATTTTTTGTATAAATTAGAAAGTACATTTTATTTCTAATTGAGTTCTGCCGATTACTATGTTTTCCATTATTTTAAAAAAAAAAGTTAATTTGTACACTTGTCAAATACTACTATAATTAAATATGGTACAAGTTGATGTGCTCTTTTACAATGTAACACAATGATTTAGTTTAATGGTACCATTCATAGTTTTCATAAATAGACCGTTAGTCATAAATTTTTATGGTAGGATTTTATTTGTTACCAACCGATATCCACCTGTTGTTTGTCAAACTAATCAACATAGTTGCTGGCAACTTCTGTAATTTGTTTCAAATAGCAAGAACGCGTACATTTTAAGCATCATGTACCCATTAATTTTTAAGATAATAATTCCTAAAACCTTAAATTACTTTTACAATTTTTCCAACTGGTTTGAGTCTTGTGATTTGACAAGTAGAATTGTCAACTAAACAACAGCATTTCTCTTTCTGTCTTTCAAAGTAATTATCTATTGGTCTAATTCTGCTTAGAATAAAGTTATGATTACCCTAATGTATGGTATTTCTAAATCCATTTTCTGAAGCATTCACCAACATTTGTTTGAGGATGTTCATAATTCATACGAGAAGAAATGCTTGCTTTTTTCTATCACTAAAACTTACTTTTTTTTTCAAATGATTTCATGTACGGGAACGAACATAACAACATCCGTATTGAAAGTATCCATTTACAAGTACAGCGGCAGCTTAGCTTTCCATAAGAAAAATTAAGGTAGTCTTTGTTTAAAAAACAAATTTTGTGTGGCGTCGAATTACTAAACAATAGGGGTCTTTCTGTGCAAGTCAGTTGAACCCTAATGACCAAGGGATTGATGAGTGGGTAGGTGGGCTAGGTGCACCTCTCGCCCAGTGGGAAGTCATGAGGCCCCCTGAATGAAGAAGTAGTGGGGCCCCCTTCCCGCCCACGTATGCGCCTTTATTTAGTTTCGATTCGAAATATTGGACTTTCAAGTCTTTCTAAAGAATCCATCTGGCAAAACGAAATTCGTCGATTTCAGGTGCACCTTGCCTCAGGTAGCTTTGTTACGCCTATTCAGCTAGGTGGGGCATTGGTCATAGCCGAAATTCAGAGGACTTGGTTGCAAGAGGAGCCCGAAGGAGCCGCCCGCTTTCGCTCTTAGCCCGAAGGAAGCAGGTAATAGCATTGGCTGCTTAGGGAGGAATTTCCCGGCTCGTGTGGCATAATGTATCTATCGGGAATCACTCCCAGTTTCATTAAGTAAGGATTATATATATGTCAAATATGAGAAGAATGGAGGGTAGACGGAGGGAATGAAAGAAAGATGGATGAGAGGACGAATGTGATAGAAGGACGACAGAAGAATGAATGGTTTCACATGCTTGGGTTATTTCTCAAACGTGGAAAATAAAAAGAAGTTGTTTTCTATTTTGTAAGTTAACTTAATTTTCTAAATTAATCGTTTTCGATAATTTACATGCGTCGTGTGCATTTTTGTATGGATGAAAACTTAAAACTAAAAATAACAAACCAAACACAACGTATTCAAACATTGTATTCATTTTTTTATGGATGAAAACTAGATTTTACTATCTATCTTTTTTTTCCTTTCAATGTTCAATACAATGTACTCATACGTTGTTTTTCAATACAAATACGAATATCTACACTGTATACGAGAATGTTAGTTATTGTACCTATTACATGACTGCAAATTTATTTTCAGTGAAAATTTAGTCAACCAATATTACCTATTTACGCTTAAATTGCAAATGTCAGATACCGTGTCTTACATAAACCACCTTACAATAGGTTTTCTTCCATTTAAGTGTATATTAACTACTACAGCCTACTGATAATTATCTTCCCCACGTGCTCCTTAACCACTATATTAACTGACAGCTAATAAATATAACTTGTTTTACTACTATACAATAATAATCAAGTTGCACTTGTATTATGATATTTAAAAATATAACGTGCTTGCAGTATCGTAGTCTGAAAAAGAAGTTACAGATATTCCACGAAGAAACACTAGGAATTCATCAAACACATTAATAATCAGTGTAGTGAGAAAACTATTAAAATAAATTACTTTATAATAAAGATGAACAAGCGATGAAAAAAAGGGTGAAGTGTACATATATTTTACTAACCAAACGACTACAATTTTACCATCCACCCGTGTGCGAAGCACGGGCCTCATCCTAGTTACCTTTAAGAAAAGATCTATCCTTGAAAACCATATCGAATCTTCTATATTGGAAAAAATTTCCATATACTTATATCAACAGTATAAGCATATTCACAAATCACTTCATTTTCAACACTTAGAAAATATCTTGATATACTTATATCAATGGTATAAGTGTATTTAATAACACTACCATTTGGAGACACGCCAACTAGATTTCTATAACCGTACAACTCTAGAGTTCATACGCCTCCGGACGAGTGTTAAGTATATGAAGCAATGTTCCTACACCATCAACCCTTTAGTACAATCACAAGAATCGATTCGCGTATTTTCACGATGGAAGGTCAAAACATAATTTATTAGGTCAAAACAAATGTTGCATAAAACATTGTTACGACAACCCAAGAACATTAGTATAGGATTCGATTAATTTATATATATATGTATGTATGTATGTATGTATGCATGCACGTATGTATGTATATATAAATCCTGCATACTATATAAAACATTTCCTTTTGGAAATCGTTTACTATAACAACAGCGTTATAGTCCATGCCTTTCTTATTTCCTGAAAATGTCTATTACAACAATAAATGTTGAAAATCTATGTTTTCGTTACTTATCACATTTTAAATCATTTTCAAAACCATTAAATTCCATTTAAAACCATTACTTCCAAAACCTTACTTCCAAATATAAATTACTTTTAAAACCATTAACTCCATCAAAATATCACTTTCAAACATTTCTTTAAATAAAAATCCATATTTATAAAACTATTTTCATATATATCCTTTTGATTTTATAAAACTTATATTTTGTAAAATCCATTCTTATTTATAGAATTCTGTTTATAAATCCATTATTTTATAAAAACTAATTTTACTTAAAAAAATCCATTATAAATCCATTTCTTTATAAATCAAATTCATTTATAAAATACATTTATAAAACCATTTTCCAAATCAACTTCAAAACCATTTACTTACGTTTATAAATATATTTCTTTATTTATAAAATATTACTTCTATAAATCTTTTTTATAAACTTATTCAAAAATCTCTAAATCAAAGTATTTCTTGAAACTATATTTTTATAACATCAAAAATCATAACTTTTTATTTCTTTAAAATCAAATTCAATGCTTTTAATAATTTAAACTTATTAAAACATATATACTTTCAAGATCACTTCGAAAAGCTTTTCAAATCAAAATCATCATTTTAACATTTCAAATATAAAAAATAAGGCCCAGTGCTACTAAAGCGCTAAATAAGTCAAATCATATCCAAATAAATAACATGGCATCTAACAAATCATATATCAGCACATATATGAAAAGTAAATCAACAATGGTGAGGAATCCTGTTGGATCCTTCCAACCTGTCCCCCTGCATCACAGGCATTATATAATCATAAAAATATAATCAACCGCTTTGAGATGGGATTCATATATAAAGGGTCATCCGCTCTTAAACGGGAATGTAATAGGGTCTCATCCGCTCCAATAGGCGGGAACATATCCAAACCAACTAATATATAAAGCATATCATCCAAACAAGCAACAAACAACACAAATAAAATTATTTTCACTTAATAAAAATATAAGCAGACCAGAGATATGAGCTTACTCACAAAAATGCCAGGACTTCCTAAGAGCTCCGGTTTGAATTAAAATTGAACGGTCGTTCAATTTAACTCAAAATTTCAACTAGCTCTAAATTTGTCCAATCCAACTCCATAGCATAGTACTCGTTGATACGAGAGCAACGCAACTTGCCGTACTCGAAACAGACCTCGTATGAATAAGTTATGAATTAATAATCATTTGATATAATTAAATTTAATTAACTTAAATAAAATAAGTTTAAACAACCTAATCCTTTTCTCCCTCTCGTTTGCTTCTCGGTACTCGCGCGCGCACATGCTTTTCTTTCGTTCGAACCATTCGCGTCAGCCACCACATGCCACCGACCAACCACACGCCGCATCGGCCCATCGCTCTGCCGCGACCGCCGCCTGATCTAGTCCACCTACGGGTGCGTGTACGTGCGAAACTCATTCGCCGAGCCCATGTGGTAATGACGAACGTGAGGCAATTTTGCCCATCACACCATGTTGAACGACGATCCATCCATTGATCGAGTCCGTTTCGATGACGTTTCCCTAGTTGAAATCGAAGTCCAATTCGACTCCGATCAAGGTCGGCCATTAGATGGATTTATTTTAATGGCGGCTGAAATTAGGTTTAGGGTTTTAGTTTGCAAATGGAAGGAAGTTAAGGGCTATTTATAGAAAATAAACTCAACACTATTCATCCATGAAAATTTCAACTCCAAAGCGTGTTGCCTACCGTTTTATATGTTATGCTCCTATTCCGAACACAATGGAATATATATCGAGAGTCAATTCCATCATATTCAGAAGATAGCTTTTCAAAATCAAATTATTTTAATTAAATTCCTTTAATTAATTTGTAAGCTTTTCGAACTCGCATGATCAAACGATAAGTCTAATCGCTACGAAATTCGACATCATACTATAATTCACTATTACGGATCCAATGAACCTGGTTTCGTCGAAATCCTAAACAGTGTCCAAAGACTATTTTTACACGTTAATTAAATCAAGTAATTTTCAAAATCAATTTAATCACTTTTAATTCAAATTTAAACGTTAATTATCTTCATTCTAATTTACATAGAATTTAGATCAATTTTTGAAATCGTTTTCACCCATATTAAATTCAAGGTTCAATTATTTCCACAATTTCAAATATTAAATTTAACAATTTAATTATCAAATGTATATAAGTTATTTAACTTGTAAAATTAACCTTTCAATATTTAAAATCAATTACATATTCCAAATTCGAATGACTAAAATTCTGGATCGTTACACTATGTGGTCTAAATTAGTCATGTTAGGTCTAGCTAATTAAGCTTACACACTTAGTACAGTGTCTAGAAAGTTTATGTCTAGGATTGGAATTGGATAATCAAGCACCCTGTCCTACCTGGTTACCTGCCTGACCTAAAAGGTGAAGTGAGCCTAAAGGTTGCCCATGATAGAAAAGGTCCAATTTGAGTTGGGCCTTGGGCTAATTTTCAAAATAGTTTTGAAAATTAAGAGAAGATTTTAAATTTTAAATTTATATTTAGAAATAAAAACACGTTTATTATAAAAGTATATTATATGACATAAGTTTTCAAAATGTTTGAATGTAACGAAAAGTTTAAAATGTTTAAAACTATTTAAATATTAATTTCAAAATTCAAAATTTATTAATAAGATTAACAAAATAAATTAACTAATGAGTTAATTAATTAATACTTATATGCGTGTATTATATATGTTGATACTGTTTTAAAGTTTTAAGGTAACATAAGTATACATGTATGTATATAAGATAAAATTTTGAAATTAATATAATTTAATTAAAATTGTTTAATTAAATAAATTAATTAAAGGTTAATTAATAAAATAAAAATACATATGTATAAGATATATGTGTTATACTATAATGGTTATATTGTACACTATAAAGGTTATAAAAGATATGCCCAATATAAAATTTGTATTGGAATACTAATATAAAATTAATTAAAGAGTTAATTAATCAAAATTAATTAAAGAGTTAATAAATTAAAATTAACTAAATAAGATTTAACTAATAAAATATTATACATAAGACTATCATATAAGTAATATGAAATGTAAAAGTTATATAATAGTAAAACTTATATGTCATGAGTTAATAAACAAAAGGTGGAACATTAAAGAAACCCAATAGACTTAAGGAATAAATATATACATAAATGTACGTATACTTTGATTTCTGATGTGTCTGACACTTGAATCACGAGGGTATTTCATAAGAAATATATTATTCCATAAGTCGATATCACTCAATATAATATTTTAAAGATTATGAATCTTCAATATAATATTGTCCTCTACCATACATATATTAATAAATTACTTGCATACTCCTTAGTTGTTGAGCAAACTCAAGCTAGGGATGTTATGTGTAGTATTACTAATATATTGAATAGATGAGGTAATATAACTACATGTATTTGTTGACCAAACTCAAAGTACTTATACTATACTTAGGCCGTCACGATATGGTATGAGTGAATAATCTCTTTCAATTTGTCGAGAAAACTCAAGGTCGAAATGAGGTTAGGACACTAAAACATGGGTTAGTAGTTGTATGTGATACAACCGATAAGGAGTTATCCATTGTTTGTTGGCCTATGATTTGTTGAGCATACTCAAGGTCAGAATACCAATACAGGCAAGTCCTAACATCCATTAGTGAAGTCAAAAGACTTCTATGTTTCATCTTAGGGTTTGGAGAAACATAAAAGACTAGTGGAAGCCTTATTAGAAAAATGAAATGGCAATAATAACCTTTATAATATTGTACGATTGATAAAATGCTGATCAATTGATATATACAAATGAATTGAATTGAAAGTTGACAAATGGAAATATAATACCCACTATTAAATGCCCATTTCATGTTAATGTTTTCAATACCCATGCAAGTGTTTAATTTTTACAACTACTTAATACATTCGTAAAATGGTCACCTATGTGCTTATTTGGTTGAGACCATGTATTGCACTCTATGAGTTTCGAACTCTAAAAGCAATACAAGACTATGGATATTTGATCCATATACTATCATTTATAAATGTTATATGGTGAATGATCATAGTTCGTAATGTATGATACTTCAATGAATATAGTTCACTGGAAATAAGCCAATAAATAGTACTTTGAGATCATGTATTCGACTTGATTGATTACAAAAGGGATCATACTATGTTGATGTAACATAAGACCAAAAACTACAAGATAAATCTAAGAACTCGATCGTTGAAACGTCATTTTGATCGGTTTATGTAAAGTGCGACATATTTGATGTCATTAAATGTTAAGGATAATCGAATGTGCTTTTGTAAAGAGTTTGTTATGATACTGTAGTAAGGTTTTCTTTTCAATAGTTTGACCTTTTGAAAGGAAAATGAATGTATAAGAATAGATGTAATTTAATGTACAATTGGAACGATTAGAATGAATAGGCGCTTCAACTTCATAGAGAAACATTGGAAAGAGGAATTGTAATAATAACGATACTTAATATTAGAATAAGAAATATGATTTATATTTCAAAATGTATTTTCATGTAGAAAATTATTTTTTATGAGATTTATTTATTTGAGCTCAAGATATTTGATCAACGAACTCTCCATAGTTGCAGTGTATGAAATAAACAAATTGTATGAAGAGAGTAATGGATCTTCAAATTTGGTATGTTATTATATTAATGGTGGAAATAGTAGGAGCATGCCATATAGCACTTATTAGTTACATCATAGTACGAAAATTATTTTCGTAAAACTTACCATACATTATTTATGAAATAATGATTATTTTTTAATGTCGACTAAAAATTAAAATAAAATAAACATAGTTATATTTCAATATGAATATTATGAACATTCTTTATGAAATAAAACTATAACATGGTAAATTTATATATATATATATATATATATATATATATATAACAGAAGTGATGCATTGGAAAATACAAAAGTATATATAATATTTACAGTTGTTTTGGAATTATAGACAAAGACATTGTTTTGAGAAATATTTATATTGCATGATTTTGAATCATATGATACTTGTTGATTATATCTCAGACAATAAGGGCCATGCACCCATTTAGTAGGAGTATCATAGGAGTTGACGAACTCTTCGGATTGATACATATAGACATATGCGATCGTAATTCTATAAATACCAAAACGGTTCCACGTACTTCGTCATATTCGTCGATGAGTTATCGTCGATATGGACATATTATTTAGTACACATGTAGTATGTCTATGATAAACTTATAGAATATGTAACAGAAGTAAATAAAATAACAAGCGATGGAAATGATTTGATTTGATCGAATGAGTGAGTATATTGGAAAAGGTTCCGAATGTACCTAAAAATGAATAAAGATTCAATCTTAAAAGTTGCTCCTCCACGTGATACATAATGATGCATCGATAAGGAATAACCGAACTTTGTTAGATAATGTGTGATTAATTGTGAGTGAAGTTGAGTTAGTTTCTTTCTATAAGGTCATGTAGTTAAGAGTAGTAAACAAGGTTAACATTATTTCATCTAAATAATAGTTTACAAAATCACACAAGATGAGGATTATAAGAAACTTAATATATCCTAGGTTAAGGAGTTGGCAGGTTGTGCGAGTCGAAAGGTTGCATATAATAATTGTTCATAAGGGATCTTGTATGAATCTCCCTAAAAGAGTTTTTAGAGACTGTCATTGGATGACATATTATGTTTTGAACATAAGTTTCGTAAACTAAAACCAAATCAGTTTTATAAATAAAGAAATTCACAAAATATTTATAAATACCTATTATGTTGCACTGAGAAACAATTGTTGTTTCAAGAAATACCAATTTCATTATGAAGAAATTTCTTTGAAGAATTACTGGTAGTAAAATGGAATTGGATATGATCCATACAAAGAACTTATTAGATGAGATGAAATGAAATTAACTAACCTAAATGAATACACCGCGTTAGAGTGTCTAATAAGTATTCTCGCACATTGAGGAGAAACTATGAGTTTCTTATCAATGTCGAAAATATGTAATTTTCGGTTGTTTAATTAAACCATTAAGAGCATTGACTTTATGGTATAATGCACAAATCTAAAAGTATTCCAAGTACGCTATCAAAATATGATTTTGGTAGTCGTAACCGAAGGGATGTGATCCCTCGAACGTGAATGTATCTTTATGAATAAGATTAATGCAGTTGGAATAAAATAAGCAACGTTGATAAGAATAATATCGCAATCTTCAATTGTTGAAATTATCGTAATAGATTCGGTATTCAACGTGCTCAAATTAATTCGGATTTACTCACAAATTTACGATTTAATGTGACTTTATGTTTGGTACATATGTATTGAAACAGAAAATTCTAAATGATGATTTAGAGTATACTGTTTATACATAATAACCAAAATATCTCAAAGACAGTAGGAGCGATATTAAGTTTGTGAGTCTTTGGATATGATTCAAGAAATGGTAGAACTTATTTTATAAGCATCAAAATTGAAAAAACTATGTTGATAGGAATATCAAATAGTTCGATTATCAATCAAAATGCAGAGGAAGCGTGTGTTCATAAGAAAGAACGTTAAAAGTTACATTGATATTTTTAAATTATAACAATACGTTGTTGATTTTAACAATGTACTTGTGTTAAAATCAACCTTAGTAGTTTTAATACTCAACTTTGGATTGTAAATTAATCCTTTTATAGCAAGTATAAAAGAATTGGGAGTATCCCAAATCAATATGCAAAGACACCTTATTAAAATTGTTTAATGCGGAACATGTGAAATTAGTTCCTTATGCATTGGCAATAAGAATTATCATACATGTTATGTTGTCTACGATAACGTGATTTTTTATATATATTTGGTACATGAAGCAAATATCAAATCCAAATTGATACCACCAAATGATTGTTTGAAGTGTTCTCATGTATTTATGAAATACTAGAGAATTGTTTATAGGAACAAAAACTTCTTATTAGGGAGCGTTTGGACACAAACTTCATAAGTGATATTGAGTATAACATGTCAATAATAAATTCAAGTTAAGAATTTTTAAGTTGGAAATGTTCCAAATGAATGATCGTGGTTGATTCAATGAAAAGGCTAAGTACATCGCCTTGAATATTGTTGCAATAAAAATAATGTATATAAAATTATAAGTTCCCAAATTTATATCTAAGCTGGTTCCAACTGTTGAGAATCTCATTACATTATTATATGATAACAATGTCACGATATAGTTCGTAAAAGAACTTAAAGCTCACTAGAAGTCAAGGGACATACTTTGAATTGTTCCACATGATAAAACAGTTTATCACCGTCAGAGAGAGTTAAGTGATAGAGTAGATATTTAAAACATAATAACATACCTATTCACAAATGGATTGACCCAATTATTTTTGAGAAAACCGACTGGGAAAGTTGAAATAAGATTCCATAATTGACCGCAAATACAAGTGGAAGATTGACAGAGTTAGGGGTATGCCCTAGGGGCAATTGTGTAACTGGTTACATATATCCAACTCATTAACCGATCTTGTTCAAAATAAAGGTATTTTCTTTCTATTGTATACTTGATATAATGTGGTTATATTAATTAATCAATTTAATTAAAAGTATATTTAATAGGAAATCCATAAATGGTATGTTTTTTGATAGTATTTACAAAATGTTGTAAACGTGAGTAATTTATCACAATGAAACAAATATACCATTTTAAATGTTTCTAGTCAAGATGCATCGAGACTGGATATCGATGTATCCATTAAGATTAGAGTACATAACGCTGTACAAATGTTGGGCAGTGTATTACTCACGACTATTGAGGGGCACCAAGGGGTTACGTACCGATAGTTATTGGATAACTATAGAATGACTAACTATACTTTTCTATTGGTTATTATAACTAAGGTCAAGCAGAGAATATCGATGTGACTAATTTACATAGTTCTCTCGACTTGAGAATACTATTGATCTTCAATGTGGAAGCTTTGCTTCGATTATAGTTAAATCGTGGTACGGCGTCCATCGAACGACTATAGTTGGGTCAAGTGGAAGCATTGGAAGTGAAACACTATTCAAGTGAGGATTCGTCTCCTCAGTTGTATGAGGTTAGTATCATGGTCAACTTAAGTCAACTCAAAGTCAAAGTCTTTGGCCAGAGTATTTCGGTTAATAATAATTGTTATTATTGAACCAAGGACTTTGTGTTTGGACTATAAAGTTGAATCTGGATGATATTGGAATTTTGAACATTACCAAATTTCATAAATCCAAAGTGATGTAGTTTGACTGTAATAAACGGGCGATTTTCGACCGTCGAAAATCGATACTAATACGTTTACTGTATAGAGTGTCAAGCAATCAAGTGCAAAAATACTAGGTTTCTAGAAAGAAAAGGAGATAGAAGAAGAAATAGAATAACAATACAGAATCTCACAATCGCAGCAGAACAAAATATAATATACAATAACAACATTTGTACAAAGAAAACTATACCTGTTAACATACATTCAAGTTATCAGAGTACGATCATCAACAAATAAATCTGGATATTATAATTACTTGTCCCTAAATGCTGACTATACAGCCTATAATACACAGCGGAATATAACTAATACGTGCAATATGACTTTGCCATCCAGCTCGTCTCCACAGCTCCAAAGCATCCTAACCTGAAATTCTGTAATACTCAGTCTAACCCGAGCATTACAATAAAGTAATATCCGAGTCAGCATGGAAACCAGCGTGAGTAAACCCACTTAATTTGAAATACTTAAGTTATAAAACTTCTTTGAAAACTAAGGTAACTCGTATAAAAACGACGAGTTATTATCTTATTTAACCCAAAAACATTTTACAGAAATCCATCGATATCGTAATAGTGTCTAAGTACAATACTTGTTTAAAATAGTTAAATTTGTGAAATTAATCCAATTCGGTTTATTAAACTCTAAAATCAAACCCGTTGTGGTATCAGATAACGCTGATATCTGACTCCAATCTCTACGAATCCAATTAATAAATTTTAAAGGGTAAAATGTTTAAAATAAACAATTTACGTTTAGGGTGACAATATTCACATAGTAAAACAACATAGATCATTAACTAAATTAACGACTAACAACCCATATTAAAACAATTTTAAAATCAGGATTTAACCAACTAAATTTATACTGAATCCACTTATTTAATCCAAATTACTTACAATTTAGAAATTTGCCAAAACCATTTATTTTTAATTAATTAGGATTTAACGACCAAATTAATAACTAGTTTTATTAATTATCATAAGATTAAGTCAATTAAGAATCTAATTAATAACTCCCATTAATTATTATAAATAATAGTATTATAGAAAATTAACGATATTCATTTTAGATTTTCCAACCAGGATGTAGAATTTCCAAATGTAAAAGCTCTCATACCAATTTTAAATTTTATATGGGAGGGAAACAAGTTCTTAAGTTTCAAGATTCTTCACATAAATCTTTATTTGATCTCATATTCTTGTACTTCTATTTTTCGAAATCAAATCGGCCCAAACTTCAGTCCATAGAGACGAAAGAAACAGGCCGACCTTCCCTTCATTCTCTTTTTTCTTTTTTCCCTTTTCTTTTTTCCTTCTTTTCCTTTTTTTATCTTTCTTCCTTTCCCTTTTATTCTTTCTTTTTCTCCCTATAGACCATACCAGCCCACTCTCCTTCCCTTCCTTCTTCCTTTCCAGTTCTTTTCTTTCCCCTGTTATCTCTATTCATCCCAAACCAGAACATACACAAACATGTGCACACGGATGTGTGCACGTACCCAGGCCTTCTAACCACCGTGTCGTGCCGTCGATCATCTCCACACATCGCCAATGACCACCGCACCTCGCTCAACCTCTTGGAACCCATGTCGAAGCTTTGATTCGAAAATCGCACTTCCCACCCAAACTGGAACCAACTTAAGCCACTAATGCCTTGCCACGCGTCCACAGTTGATCGTCCACCTCCAGAACAATCGCCCAAGATTTGCCACCGCCTCCTCTTCCGTTCCCCCTTGGACCGCACCCCAAACTCTCCCTTCCCTCTTGGCCATTCCCATAAAGCCGAGCCCCATAACAAATTCCACTAAACCCCTAAAACCACCTCTACACGCCACCACCTCAAAGAAAAAAAATCACACTAATTTCCCATGTACCACATCCTCCCACCCTCCTCCGTGCCCAATGACGAGCCGTGAAATCGAGCCCCTTACCGTAAATTGACAAAAGATCCAATTCCTATCATCTTCGATTCTCTTACTTCACACATCACTAAAAATCACAAACCACCTCCTAAACTCACTATTTCCAACAGCGATCATGTATAATTAAAACACTAAATCATGAAGATTGATTTTCGGCCAACCTACTTACTCACTGTAACATAAGGTTTTTCTCATCCTATGAGTGATGAATTTAAATGTAACCAATTTTAAAATATCGTATACTTGAAAACTAGCAACGTTGGTTTTGAAATCAAAGTTTAAAACAAAATGGGTATTGAGTTGATGATTTTTCAAAGTTGAGATTCAATTGTTTTCAACCAAAAAACATGGACAGAGACCCTTTTTTTTTTTGAAGTACAGTATCTTATTTTTTTGTTTCAGGAGGAAACTACCCATGTTAACAATCAAATGCATATGCATACACACCCAACAATCACATATATTCTGCATAGATCAACCTTCATCCATATACATAGAGGTATACATAGCTATGTTAGCCAACAAGAGAAAGAAAAAGGTGTTTACTCACTGTTTGTTATTTAGTCTTCTTCCTTTTGTTTGTTTTGCTGCAGTTCGAACACTGTCTTTCTACAGTTTTTTTCTTAAAGCAATGGAAGATTGTTCTTTTTTATATATATATGAACAAGTAAACAAAGCTAGACTATTTATAGATGAGGGAAGAGAGTGGGTACAAGAAGGCTAAAGTTTGCTTACAGGCTTTTACATTTTTATTTTATTTTCTTGATTTGATTTCATATGAAGTTTTGATTTTTGCCTTGATTTGATTTATTTTCATGGATTTGATCTTTTATGGCTTGACTTTGATTATACTTTGACATTGATTCAATGTTTTGTAAGCTTTGAATTAAATGCTTGCCATGATGATGTTTCTTGTATACATATATGCATACATCATATACATACATGCATGCATGCATGCATGCATACATACATACATACATACATACATATATCACGTACACTAGTTTGACCATATACTCATATACATGTACTTATGTTATTTTTATCATCATATATATATATTTATACATTTTCACATTTACAAATACTATATACATCTTAACTTTTGTGTGTGTGTGTGTGCATATATATATATATATATATATATATATATATATATATATATATATATATTTTCCATCATGATGCTTTTACATGTGTGTGTATTCTATATGTACTATTTTACATAATATATATACATATACATTTACTTACATATGTTTGTCATCACCTATATAATTACATTTATCACCTTACTATTTCATATAACACATATACACATACGTATACTTATGCATATTTTATCATTATACATTTACATATATACCTTTACATTCTTTCCTATTTACCTATAGATTACATCATATGGGCATATATACACACTTGTATACTTATACATATACATATACATATATATATATATGAACCTCACAAACTTGTATATATTTATATATACAAATATATGGATATTTTATCTTAAGTTTAAATTGTGAAGTTTATATACACATTTCTACAAAAATTTATCATATCCAGAGATTTATAATTTAAAGTTAAATATAGTTTTTAATCAATACACAATTCCAGATATTTCAAATATAAGAAAACTCATATATTCGACTTATAAAAATCAATATTTCAATAATTAAAATCAATTAATTACCCCGATATCCGATGGCTAAAAATCCGGGTTGTTACATGACGAAAAGAATTGGTGTAAATAATGGTCACTATTAGGTACCGCTTATAATAAGTAAAATTGGATTTTACCTAAAACATGTGCAAGCGATAAATTTGGCCAAAATGCCACATCACCTGCTAAGTGACGTGCGAACGTTAATATTCGAATAGTTCATGTTAATCGTTGATTAAATTTACACCTTTGAGTCGCACAACCGTAATAATGAATGCTTTGAAAACTACACGATTTAATTAGTTCATAACCGTCACAAATTAATTAAATTTATTAATATTTATGAAATATTAATTATTTATATTTATTTATTTATTTTATTTGTTTGGATCTATTAATATTTAATAAAGTACGTACGTAAAAGTCGTATGTGTGTATTGATATATGATAGTGATAAAATATTTAAATCGGATTTAAATAGATTAATTACTAAATGGGTTAGGGAATTTTGAGGCCCTTATAGCCTTATTCATAGGAAGCCACAAGAAAAAAAGGCTTAAAATCCAATAGTTGGATCTAGAAAATTAAGGGAGGAGATTAAGGAAGGATCCCTCTATAAATATTTTATCTTCCATTCACTGGCCTCTCTTCTTCTGAACCGTAGCATCCTTCTCCATTTCTCTACCTTCATGGCCGAATTTTCATGGCTCTAAGCTATAAAAATTCCCAAAACAAAATCAAAACAAATCAAATAAAATAAATTCAAAAGTAGTACTTTAGAATGTTGCAATTTCTGGAGGTGATTTAATCGGATCTAGAAGCATTTATCATTCAAGGTATGAATCATAGGCAACATCAACAAGGTAAATTCCATTAGTTATTTATTTATTCCATGATATTATAGATGTAGTAGTTAATTCATTTTGAAAATTGTATATATGCATTTGTTGTCCCTATAAGCATACAATTATAGATATTAAAGTAGTATAACTTGTTATCATTAGAATTGGTTTTCATTGGAAGTTGGTAACCTCTGTTCATGATATTCTATGTTAATTTCTATTGATTTGGATCTAAATATAGATCTGGAAATTAACTTGTTATTCTAATTAACTTTATTTTATTTAATTATTAACAATAGTTTACATTGATTCCAATTTTGTTTTCTACTATAAGATTCATACATATACATAAATGCATATGTACATGTATGTATGTATGTGCATGTTAAACTAATTTTGAAATATTTTAAAAGGCTTTAAGAATTTTTTGTTATTAACATGTACATATAAATTATAGTTAGATTTGTTAATTAAGATATGTTATCAGACTGTTTTACTAAATTAAATTACTGCATGTTTGGTAATAAATCTTAAATTAATTACATTTGATTTGGTAGAGTTGATTTATTAATTTTAAAGGATTCATTAAAAATTACATATAAAAATATTTTTTAATATATATATGTATGTATGTATATGTATGTATGTATATATATTATGTATGCATGCACACACATACATATATACACTATATTTATGTATAAATAAACATAAATCAACATAATATTATTATTATACAAAATATACTTCAGACAATTTTATTTTTTATAATAAATACATTTGTTTGATTCTACATTAAATTATTAATATATACATATTGGTTACATTTAGATTTATTGATTAAGATCTATTTTCAAATTGATTTACTAAATCAGATCACTACATGTTTGGTAATAAATCTTGAATGGATAATAGCTGACTTGGCTGGATTAATTTAGTATGTTTGGAGGATACGTTAAACAATACATATACAAACATATTTAAACATATACACACACACACAATTAGTTAATAATACATACATACTTTTGTTGTTAACTGATTATATCCTTATATCATGATGCCAGTTGATTATCATTTATATGCTGCATTAATTAAGTTTACCAAATAAGAAATTAAATAAATCATCTTTGTTACTCTTTATCTATTTCCCATATTTCCTTGATGTGTTTAACTATCCATTTATTTCTAGTTATATGTCTAACATTGTCACCGGTTAATAACACCTATCATATTTTGCTCTTACAGAATTTACACCAGTATATATATAAACATATATACACACACACATACATACATACATCCATACATATATATATTTGTTTATACTCACATTCATGCTATATATATATATATATATATATATATATATATTGTTAGAGAACCATGTATTATCACAAAACCAATTGGTGATGTGAAGGGAGGTTTCTTATTATTTATGCATGATTTATATTGTAAATTTTCCGATGTGCGACTAATCTCAACAAGCCCTCACACGCGTGGCGTATCATCAGCCAAACACGTGGACAATCATTGAGGGTGACGTGTGACACAATTAAACCCGCTCCGATACCACGTTCGAAATCTATTTAGATATCAATTTGCTTGCCCATTGTATTCAACTTTCAATAATATATATGGTTGCAAGAGTCAAGATAGGCTATAAATTAGCCAACTGATTTTCTAAAACAAAGGTAACTAAATAAATACTTCCCAAATAAAGATATCGTCAAATCAACTGATTTGCTAAAACAAAGGTAACTAAATAAATATTTCCCAAATAAAGATATCGTCAAATCAGAGAATAAATGCATGAAATATTCTAACGCCTAGAATATATGTAAAATATATTCTATCACACCCCCTCAGTTGAAGCAGGAGGTTCTCATATGCTTAGACTCTCCTTGAAATCATTAAAGAATATGCACGGAAGCCCTTTTGTAAAAATATCAGCAATTTGGTAACAGGAAGTACATGAAGCGCACACACTTCGCCACGAGCTACTTTCTCATGGACGAAATGAATATCCATCTCAATGTGTTTAATGCGTTGATGTTGAACAAGATTGCCGGATGAGTATATAGCACTCACATTATCACAATAAACTAGAGTAGCCTTTTGAATAGGACAATGCAACTCTAGAAGCAAATTTTTGATCCAGCACGAATCAGAAACAACATTAGCAACACCCCTGTACTCCGCCTCAGCACTACTACGGGAAAGAGTAGGTTGCCATTTCGAAGACCAAGAAATCAAATTATCTTCAAGGAATACACAGTAATCAGAGGTAGAACGACGGGTGTCAGGACAACCATCCCAATCTGCATCTGTATATGAGATAATACGATTAATATTGGATTTGTACAAGTGGAGACCAAAAGAAAGGGTACCTTGGGATTTGCTTAAAAGCTTTCATATGCTCATTAGTCGGGGAATGCATATGAAGGCAGATCTGCTGCACGACATAGGAAATGTCCGGCCAAGTAAATGTAAGATACCGAAGAGCACCTACAAGACTATGATACTTAGTCGGATCATCATAAGGAGTGTCTACGGTGGCACTTAGTTTGGACTTAGTGTCAACAGGAGTAGGATATGAACTGTAGTTAGACATTCCTACACGTTCCATAATTATTGCAGCATACTATGTGTGACGACCCGCCTTTCTACTCACAAAAAGACGTATCATCAATAAGAAAAGAAAGGGATAGAAATAGAAAAGATGGAAAGAAAGAATAACAACATCAGAATCTCACAGCAGAACGGAACAAAACATAATACATCACATAACTATTACATAGTTTTACATATATCAGAGTTATACAATATCATACACATGACAGTCATATACATATCTGTCACTACATACATCCAAAATACAACATACATCTACTACACAGCGGAACTAGATATATAGATACATACGTCTGGCTTCTGCTCCAAGCTTCTCCAGAACTCAACAATCCCAAAACCTATCACTTGGCTACTCATAAAATTTGAGTACCCAAGAGTTTATGAAAACAAAATATAATACCGGGTCAGACATGGGTCTGGTGTGAGTAAACGGGTTAAAGTTGTTTAACTTTGAAAATCATTTGAAAATAAAGGTATCACGTAAGACTTCCCACATATAAACACGGGTAAGTTTCTACCTTACGCTAACAATAATATTTTATAGGAAATCCAGTGATATTAAATAATGTAGGGTTTTCAAGTAAATAGAAAATAGCCGAAATTGTTACATTAATTAAATTTCAGCTACTAGCCACAAAAGTGGGTAATACAAATCAAAACCGTAAGGTCTCCTAGGGAAAATGGATTTCCATCAATGGCAGGGCTACTGGGGTACTGCCCGTCACAGTACGAGGCCTAGATCACCGTACCGAGAATCACTCCTGACCCCCTACAACACAAGGCCAGAACCATTCCTTACTGAACAGTCCCGAACAGGATTACCCTCGCAATTGTGGCCAACAACTGCCCACACAGCCGAAATAAAAAGAGACGTCTAGACAGGGGTATATCTCGTCCTGCTTGGGTGCTACCCACCTAACCTTGCTGCATATCCCCTGTTTTAGCCATTCCCGATTGATGAGGCTTGAGGCTGCGATTACCTTTATAGAACATATCTCTTAGAATGCTCATCGTCCGCTTGACGATGTGCTGAAAGCATTCAATCCATACAAATTCGTTCCGTATTCGAAAGAAACCAAAGGCTTATCTCGTTACACTCGTTTAGGAATCACCCTCAGAGTTAACGACAATAACTCTTGCATTCTGAAACACCATCTCGACCTTCACTTGAGATGTCACGACCTATCGTTTAATTTGGATCGATGTGGTTTTCGGAATATGAAATTGACACCCGATCCCGGTCTCATCGAAATCCAAACGCCATTTTCAAGGCCAAGTTGTTTAATAGTTTAAACAGTTTAATTCAATACTTTGAATTCACAATAACATTTATCACAAATAAATCATACACAGTCATCACAGATATATCCAGAATATATTACAGAATATCACAGAATATCACCAAATAGATATCAGAGTCAATCAAACAAGAATCATCAATTCATATCAAAATAGTTTAATCTACTTAACTTAATTTATCATTTTATCCAGCTTGATTAATCACTAATTAATCAACTTATTAAATTTATTAATTATTACTTAATTACTCACTTAATTAATTAATTCTTAATTATTAATTAATAACCTTAATTATTAATTAATAAAACTTAATTACCTATTTATTTATCACTTAATTACTTAATTAATCATTAATTACCAAATAATCATTTAATCCTTAATTAATTACTGATTAGTTAACTACTGTTAATTAACTTTAAGTAGTTACTTAAATTCTTAATTTCAAATTGATTAAACACAAGATTATTAATATCAATCTTTAATTACAAATTTATTCAACCTTAAATTACTTATTTAATTACAAGTATAAATTAATTTGCATTCTTAATTAATTAACTTATACTCTAAATTAATTAAACATCTTACATTAGCAGACCTTTCTTAATAAGTTTTAAATCAAAATTTAACTTAACACTAACCAACATTATTTATTTAATTAATACTAAACCTTTTTTTAACAAAATAACTTAAAAGTTATTAGGCTGATTCACGTAGAAAATAAAACCCAAGGCAAACACTTGGTTTACTCGAGTAAAACTCGTGTCTCCCCCTATTATTTTCTAAGTCCCCTCTCTTCTCGCCTTTCTTCTTCTACTACTTAATATTTTTTTAAGTATAAGTTAAAAACTGCAGTACCACTCAAACTCACGCACGCACCAGGGTTAATACTCAAAGCATTTCCCCCATTTTCTCGAATAGTAACTCGAGACGAATCAATGCACGAAGACGCTGGCACCATCGCTGCCGTGCACGTGCACGGCAGTTCGCCGTCTCTCCGTCGAACTGCGTCGCCTCCTGCAAACCACAAATCGACCTCACATTCGGTAGCAAGACTCAATTAACACGAAAAGTTCAGAATCAAAATTACCCCATTTGTTCGAACTGCGACACGAACCTACCCAACAGAAAAGTGCCACTAACCACTAACGCCGTTCACCTGTGGCTTCGCAACTCCGGCTGTATCTTGGCCATACCCTCATCTACCATCTCCCAGAAGTGCGTGTAACTCGATCGTCCCATGGAGACAAAATCAATGAACATACAGACCACAGAAAAACTCGAACCAAAACCCTATATTCAATTCGCCCCCAAAATTCTTGCATTAGAAAATTTTTCTAGCATTTTTCCTATATTCGAGAATCATCAAACTAGCTATACAACAAATTCCAGCATCTAAGATTTGTTAATCTAACAAAAATTGATGAAAATGCATTTTTAGTTCATATAGGAACTGCACCATGTATACTGATCTAAAAATCATCATTTTTTATTTTAAAAATCCTACCTTTGTATATGGATTCAAGCTATGTAGTTGAATCAGTAATTTAGAATACTTGAATTTAACATAAAATTAATGATTTCCCTGTAAATCACTTTCCAGTGGACATACTCCACTGACAGGTTGAAAACAAGTTTAAAAACTTGATTTGTATTCAAACAACTTACTTTATTTCAAAACGTAAGCATATAAATGATTGATTGAAAATATTTTGTATTTTGATTGTTTCCTTAACTCTGTAACTAAAAAAAATGTATATTCAAATTTTACAGAGAACTCACATATGAACACGGAATTGAAAACAGATACATATGCCATCATATTATTATCAATACATCATACAAACAATTGAACTTAAGTCTTAAGGGTTTCATTTACTCACCTAGATTATATTGAAACAGAAAACAAAGGTTGTTGAAAAGCTACAGTTTTGAATTCTTGTAAATCTTCCCTGCCTTGATTTTGAATTTGTTTGAGTTTGTAAAGAAAGATGTTTATTATTTTTCTTTGCTCAGGTTTACTATATTTTGTGTACGAGCTAAATTAAGATGATGTATTTATATATAAGAATAGCTTTAAACAGAAAAGTGTCTTCTGGTACAAGCCTTACCCTGTTTTGATCAGGTTTTATTTTATTTTTTATATGGAGGCTGAGTTGATTTTCTGCAATTCGAATTGACAAATGGTTGTGCTAATTAAATGCATATGTCTTAAAATATGTTACACCTAATTATGATTGCTGATATTTATATTTTTTTGTTTATTTGTACAAAGATATTTTGTATGTTATGTGAATAAATTTGTCTTCTTTTCATTGTACAAATGTATATACAGATTATCCTTTCTAAACCTTTCTTAATATGTTTATGTAAAGTTGTTCTAAATATTAATTTGGCTTATGCATTGATTTTTGTCCTTGCACTTAATATAAGTTTTGTTATCATAATTTCCTAGTTTTATTTTTATTTGGAGTTTAACTTTCAAATATTTGACTTATAACATATATTTGTATTTATATATTTTATATTTCTATTTATATCTTATATTTATATTTAATATCCATAGGATTGTTTATTTTAAGCATTATTATTAAAGACTACATCTATATTCATATATGTATTATATCAAATGTCAAAATATAGCACCTTTAATTTTAATTGAATAAGATAGATTTTATTTTAAATAGTTTTGAAAGATTCTATTTGAAATTTTCAAATCAAAATTTTCCTTACAAAACATATATATACATATATAACTGATAAATGTCCAAAGGTCTTGTCAGTTTATAAAATGAAAAGATGGTATTTTATTTAAATTAGATTAAATACTTATTAAAATATATTGCCAAAATTCCAAGTCGTTACATTCCTCCCCGCTTAAAAGAATTTCGTCCCCGAAATTTAAAACAAAAGTTAATTTAAAAGCTTTTATATTAACAATCCAAACATACATATCATCCATACAATAACAAACAATCAAACAGTCTATCCTAACAAACATCACTAGCTATCTAGATACAAATCCTAATAAGCTTTCATAAAATTATCCAGAGTTTTCCAGGTACAATCTCTTGGATCGTCGCTCCACTGCACTTTGACGAGCTTCACTACTTTGCCCCTGAGTTGCTTCTCGTCTTGATCCACAATCCGAACTGGATTTCTGACGACAGTCAAATTTGGCTCGACTTCCAAATCTTCCTGGATTACTGGTTCTACAACCAGTGATGGGTCATGCACAAATTTCCTCAGGTGGGATACATGAAATACATTATGAATTCCAGACATCCGTTCTGGCAATTCAATTCTGTAAGCTACAACTCCAATTCTTTCCAGCACTCGGAATGGTCCAATATATCTTAGGGCAAGTTTTCCTGTGTTTCCGAATCTTATAGCACCTTTGATCGGGGAAACTTTGACAAAGACTAAATCACCAGTCTCGAATTCCAATGGTCTTCGCCTTTTATCAGCATATTTCTTCCGACGATCCTGAGCAGCTTTCATTCTTTTCTTGATAAGCTCAACTTTCGCAAAAGCTTCACGAATTAGATCGGGTCCGAGCACAAGACAATCTTTCGATTCTATCCAATAGGATGAGGATCTACACGGTCTTCCATATAAAGCTTCATAAGGAGCCATCTTAATACTTGCCTGATAACTATTATTATGAGAGCATTCCACTAGATGAAGATGGTCTTCCCACAATCCACCAAAATCCAAAACACAAGCTCTCAGCATATCCTCTAAAATACGATTTAGCCTCTCCTTCTGTCCGTCTGTCTGAGGATGATTGGCTGTACTCAATCTCAAATTCGTTCCCATAGCTGATTGCAGAGCCTCCCAGAATTTGCTGGTGAAAATAGGATCTCGATCACTTACTATATTGACAGGAACACCATGCAATCTGACTATCTCCCTCAAGAAAATTTCTGCCAGAGAAGCTGCAGTACGAGTTACCTTAACGGGTATTAAATGGACGCTCTTAGTTAATCGATCCACAATAACCCATATTCCTTCATTTCCTTTCTTGGTTCTAGGCAAACCGTCGATGAAATCCATTGAAATCATCTCCCATTTCCAATCTGGAATTTCCAAAGCCTGCAATAATCCGGCTGACTTCTGTTGATATCCTTTAACTTGTTGGCAGATGGCACAACTATTAATGAAACCAGCTACATCTTCCTTCGTGCCCTTCCACCAAAAGACTCTCTTCATATCCTTATACATCTTTGATATTTCCGGGTGAATATTCAATCTAGAACGACGACTCTCTGACAACACCTCCTGTCTCAGATCCCTATCATTCGGAACACAAATCCTCCTGTTAATCCTCAACGTTCCTTGTGCATCAATTTCAAAACTGGGACACTGACCCTTCCTAACTCTTTTGATGATTCTTCTCAACATCTTATCAAATGCTTGCTTACTTAAAATCCTTTCAATAAGAGATGGAACAACTTCCAGAAGAGACAGAACTACATTCCTGCTAAGAGCATCAGCTACAACATTCGCCTTTCTCGGGGTATATAGAATATCCAAATCATAGGATGCCAGAAATTCGACCCACCGCTATTGCCTCAGATTAAGATCCTTTTGAGAGAAAAGATATTTCAACGGTTTGTGATCCATGAATAACTCGAACTTCTCTCCTAAAAGATAATGTCTCCAGATTTTCAAAGCAAAAACATGGCTAACAACTCAAGATCGTGCGTAGCGTAGTTCCTTTCATGTGGCTTCAATTGCCGACTCGCGTACGCAATAACTCTTCCATTCTGCATCAGAACTGCTCCCAGTCCAACTATACATGCATCAGTATAAACCTCGAATTTGCTCTTCCCATTTGGAATAGCAAGCACTGTTGCACTAGTTAGCCTCGTCTTCAATTCTTGAAAAGCTTCTTCACACTGGGGTGTCCACTTGAATTTAGCTCCCTTTCTTGTCAGCTTGGTCACATGTGAAGAAATCTTGGAATAATCCTTGATAAATTTTCTGTAATAGCTAGCTAATCCCAGAAAACTGCGAACTTCAGTCGGTGTCTCCGACTGCTTCCACTCCAGAATAGTTTCAAATTTCGCTGGATCTACAGAGATACCATCACCAGAAACAATGTGCCCTAAAAATTTGACTTTTGATTTCCAAAAATAGCACTTGGAGAACTTCGCCTTCAAAACATGCCTCCTCAGAGTCTCCAATACAATTCTCAAATGCTGCTTGTGCTCTTCTTCAGATTTAGAGTAGACCAGGATATCATCAATGAATACCAGAACGAACTTATTCAATACATCACGAAAGAATCGGTTCATTAGGTCAACGAAGTAGGCAGGAGCGTTGGTTAACCCGAAAGGCATAACCAACCACTCATAGAAATAATTTGGTCCCCTAAATGCAGTCAAGGGAATACTATCCTCAGCTACCCCCAATTGATGGAAACCTGAAGTTAAATTCAATTGAGAAAAGATAGAAGCTCCATGCAACTGGTCAAAGAGATCATCGATACGAGGAAGAGGATATTTATTACGGATAGTCACTTTGTTCAATTCTCTATAATCCACACAGAACCTTAGCGATCCATCCGATTTGGCGACAAACACTGCAGCAGAGCCCCAACAAGAAAAACTGGGCCTAATCAACCCCTTCTCCAAAAGATCCTGAGTCTGCTTAATTAACTCCTCTCTCTCCCTCGGAGGCATTCTCCTACTAGGCTGAATCACTGGCACTGCTCCTGGAATCAAATCAATACGCAACTCTATTTCTTGATGCGGAGGCAGACACTTAACTTCCTCAAATACATCATGAAACTCTTGAACCACATCGATATCTTCAATCTTCTCTTGAGAAGTCTCAATTCCATGCAAAAGACTACTCAAGTGAATTCTAGAATAATCACACGCTGCTCTGGCAATTCTACCCAAATCAATTTCTAGCGAAACTGTTCTTTCATCATAATTCAGGACTGCTCTATACTTATCAAGCCAATACATCCCCAATATAAGGTCAAATCCCTTAAAATTCAATACATAAGGGTTACAAGAAAAACTATGGGATAGATAAGAAATCTTCAAGTCCTTACAAATCATACCTAATTTGGTTACTCCTCCTATAGGATTAGATACCAAGATGGGACAATCTACAGTACTAGGGGTAAGAAAGAACTTCTCTACAAATTCTAGAGAAATAAAACTCAAGGAAGCACCTGAATCAAACAAAACTTTAATATACTTTCCATCTAAAAGTAGTGTACCTTCCAATACTCCCTTGCATTTAGATGAAGTAGATGGTGCACCTTCCAAAGCAAATACCTTATTCTGCTGAGCTTTATGAAGTAACGGACAATCCTTGATCATATGACCTGGTTGGTGACAATTTAAGCATAAAGATCTCTTAACCAAAGCTAAACCCGGTCCACTATGATGCGGTTGTTGCTGCTACTGAAATCCTTTCGCCAAATGACCTTCTTGTTGACATATATAGCATTTGCGAGGTCCATTGTTACTTCCAGGCTTCTTCTTGTTCGGCTTCCTCCAATTGGTATTGAACTTCCTCTTATTCGGATTAGCGAAATTCCCATCCGATGCTGCAACTGGTGCCATTGATTTCTTGTTCATCAAATTCTCATATCTCAAAGCCATATAATTAAATCGACAAAAGATCCTTTCAAAAGCACTGTCATCTTTTCATGAAATTCTGGCCTCAATCCTTGCACAAACATTTCATTCTTTTTTAGGGGAGTATCAATGAGCCCTGGTCCATAGCAAGAAAGTTCATGGAATTTGATCTCATACTCAGAAATAGACATGCTTCCTTGCTTCAAATTCAGAAAATCTTGGTACAGACGAGTTTTCCCTACGGTTGGCATAAATTTCTCCTCAAATAACTCTTTAAGTCTATCCCATGAAATGTCTTCCTCGGAAACATTTGCTACAGTTGCATCCCACCAGGCTGTTGCGCCTCCCTGCAATTTCCATGATGCCATTTCCCTCTTCCGTTCATCAGACAACTTCATGCTCTTAAAGATGCACTCACAAGTGCGTAGCCAGGCTTGGACTTCAATTATCGATTCTGAACCTTTAAATGGTTAGCCTCCAAGGTTGATGAAGTCTTTGCATAAAGCGGCAAAACTAACTTGAGGCCGTACTGGATTTACAGCCTCACTAGCAGTTTGACTTCGTCCAACATCATTCGAGGTACTGCCCCTACCTCTGCCTCTCCTTCTAGAACTCATGTTGGCCACCTGGACAGGTAACTCAACAAATTTAGATAGGTATATAATTATATGAAAATACAAATACGCACTCTCAAGAAAGAAATCACTCAAGGGCCTAGGTATTCGCTCAACCAACGCTCTGATACCAACTGTGGCATCCCGCCTTTCTACTCACAGAAAGGCGTATCATCAATAAGAAAAGAAAGGGATAGAAATAGAAAAGATGGAAAGAAAGAATAACGATGTGACGACCCTGAATTTTGGACAATTGAAATTTGAAAATTTAATTGATTTTTGATATTTGAATGATAGTTTAACTTGAATTTCAAATATCAGGATGAATTTGGCAAATTAATTATTGAATTTAATTAAACAAAATTTGGGTAAAATTGTAAATCTTCAATTTTGAGCCATTAAAAAATATTTTAAAGGCTTAGAAAATTCATATTGATAATACTGAAGATGATAGAATCTTCAGAATTGAATTTGAAACTGTTTTGTTCGGTATTGAATTTTTTCGTTTAAATCGATATTTAAAAATAGCCTTCCGAGGCACAGTCTCGGAATTCGATGAAACCAGTTCCATTGGATCTGCAATATTGTATTATTATCGGGTTTCAATTTTCATGGCATTCGGAGTGATCGTTTAGCCGTACGATAAGCAAACGAGCTGAAATCTATATCGAAAATTCGATTCAATTACTCATTCAAAAAGCTATCTTCTCCATACGATCGAATTTGGACTCGGAACCTTTTCCATTGCATTCGGAATAGGGGTTTAACATTATAAACGCCTGGCGGCACACCTTGATTGAAGGTCGAGATTTTGAATTGCATAATCTGAAATAATTTGAATTTAAATTTAAATTAAATATTTATATGTGTTTAATATGATTTCTTAAAGCAATTTTACACGTTTTATTCATTTCTTACACTTGGCAAAGAAACTGAAGCACGCGTTTGTTTTCTTCTTTCAAATAAAAAATAAAATAAAATAAATATGAACATGACAGTAAGTAACGAAAGAAAATGAAAAAAAAGCAACCCAAATCTCGTTCAAAAAAAATCAATGGCGAGAAAAAAATAAAAATGGCCGATTACTTCCTAATAATAGCAGCTCCTGTTTTCCCTTTTTTCAATTTGTAATCAATCGTGGAAGAGAGGGCCGAAGCCTCGTTCAAATCTCAAAATCAAATCGCGATGGCAAGGCGTCGCACAAGGCAGGATTAGCGGGCGCGCGTGGAGGGCTCGACGAGGCGGCTAGGGCATCGATAGAGGCGCGGCTGGGCATGAGGTCGTGATTCGTTCGCGACCAAGTGAAGTGGGAAGCGAAGTCGAATTCGATCAATTTGGGTTTCGACGTTGGCATTGCGAGCATATGGAAGCAACGGCGAGCCTTAGGGTTTCGCGATTTGAGGAATTTGGGGTCGGCAATGGCACGAACAATGGAGACTGCAACTAGGGTTGGGTCGATATCGATGTTTGTGGATAGCGGCGCGCGTATGGGGGCATTGCGTTGATGGTTTCTGCTTGGGTTCACATTTTTTTTTCTTCTGTGAGGTAATTCGGTTCAAAATAAAATAAGTATGTACAGAGAGAAAAAATCACAGTAAAGTTTAAATTTATTTTTGTTTTGAGTTCTATATAGATATGTGTATACATATATTCAGTAAAGTATAAGTTAGAAAAGAATTGTTTTTAATCTACAGTAGCGTAATTTTTGTGATTATTTACAGAAAAGTATAATATAAATATATATATATATATATGACAGAAATTATATTTGAGTATTCGATTTGTTGATTCTATTACGAAAATGTTTGAAAGTTTATTTAAGACTATATTTGTAACGACCCAGAATTTTTATTAATTAAAATTCTTATATTTAATTAATTTTAAATATAAATAGGTGAAATTTATAAGTCAAATAAATTTTATTTCGAATAATTAGATTTAATTGAAGAATTAAATCAATAATTTAATATGTGAAAATACAGAAATAATTGAAAATTAGGTTAAATATGATTGAAAATGATTTGTAAAATTTTATTATATCATATTGAAGTTAGAACGATATTTTAGAACTTTTAAAATCGAATTAAAAGTTTATCTGTGAAAATTGAATATTTTAATATTTAATCGACTGGTGAAATTAGCCATTTTTCGAACAGTCTCAGAATTGGACAAAACTAGTTCCATTGGATCCATAATAGTTTGTTATTACCGTATTTCAATTTTCGTGTCAATCGGAATTTTCGTTTGACCGTGGCAGCTCGAAACGCATCGAAATTTGTTTTAATATTAATTTGGCGAGTTAAAATAGTCATTTTTCAAATAGTCTCGGATTTCTACGAAACTAGTTTTATCGGATCCGTAATGTGATATTATTGTAAGCTTTCAAATTTCGTATCAATCGGATTTATCGTTTGTCCCGTGCAAGCTAAAACGCCTAGAAAATCGTTTAATCGGTTTAATTTTAAATTGAATGTTTATTGCCATAACTCGCACAGATGACCGAATTAGCTCCCGAAACACGTTCCATTGTGTTCGGAATGCGGGGTAAACCTTAGGAATGCCAACCGGCACGCTTCGTTTGGAGTTCGGAAAATCCGGGATGAATAGTGTCGCGTGAATTTTCTATATAAGCACCCTTCTATCTTCATTTGCAAAGAAAAATTAGAAACCCTAGGTCAAACTGCAGGCCGCTACCCCCTTATCATCAATGGTCAGAATTTTATTCCCTTCCCCTCAAATTATCTTCCAATCCGTCAATCTATTCAAGAATCTTTCAACTAGTAAAACGTAGAGCTAAGCAAGAGCTTCAATTTCATACGGAGATGATCGAAAACGGCGCGACGTGGAGGGAGCTAGAAGGGGCCGACGGCTGCAAGTTGCGCACGCAAAACGAGGTTGGATGAGAGGCCGAGCTTCAAGTGTTCGTGGCTGTGGGTAGCTCTCACGTAGGCGGAGGGAATGGCACTCTCTGATCGACTCGTGGATGCTCGTGGTGGCCGAGATATTGAAGCCTAATATCGAGCTAATGGGTTGCGTACGTGAATAAGACCTAGAGCAAGAAACGTGAGAGGGGAGAGGAAGGTGCGCACGGTCCTGATGGTGGGGGGGATGGAGATCCTATGGTGTTGATTAAGTTAGGTTTAGAAAAAAATTAAATATATTGTAAATTTTAATTATAAATTCGTGTAAGTTCTAAAAATCATATCTTTTTCATACGAGGTCGAAAACGAGCGAAACCAGTTGCGTTGGATTCGTATGGACGAGCACTACACTATGGAATTGGATTGGAGTCGTTTGGAGTTAGTGAGAATTTCGGATAAAATTAAACGTCCGTTTAATTTTATTCGGAAAAATCGCTAAAACGAAATTGAAATCAAGGTGAGAACTTCTCACTCAATCGAATCGGTTTTGATTTTAATTTTTAATAGTTAGATTTAAAATTCTTGAATGTATGTTTGAATAATGATTGTTATCTTTTGATTGTTAAAATAGACATTATACGCCGTTAGTAAGCGAATGTTATTTATTAAAAACATATACCGCGAATATTTCACAAACAGTGAAATTGGTATTATTTATTGATTTTCTGCAGTATATAGCAGATGAGACCCTATTGCGCCGTCTATTAAGCGGATAATATTTTAAATCCCATATACCGCGATAATTTCGTACTGGAACGGAATTGGTATTGTGCTAACATCTTTGGATGTAAGAAAACAGGTTGGAGGGATCCAACTGGATTCCTCAACAGTATTTATTTGATTATGGATATTTTGATATTCGTTGATCATCATATCGATATATGATATCGTTGTTGTTGTGATTGACTATTTGGTGTGTAGCATCATGGGGACAAATTTTGGAATTTTTAAAGGATTTTTAAAGTGATTTTTGAAGAGTATACGTTTATAAAATATTTTTGAAATTGATTCATTTTAAATAAATAAACGTTATAATTTTAATGTTATAGAATTTTGATTTTTGAGAAATATAGTTAAAATTTGATTTTTGAAAATATGGGGTTAATGATTTTATAAAATAGTTTAAATTGGGATTTTTGAATTTATTATAAAAAGTTGAAACATAGGATTTATAAAATTTGATTATTTTATAAATCAAAGAAATTGGTGAAGTTATAAAGGAGATTAAAGACATTTTAAAATAATAATATAAATTGATTTATATAAAAGATTTATAAATTGATAATTTATAAATTAAAATATTTGAATTATAAAACGAGTTTTTATAAGTGTTAGAATGAATTGTGAATGAATTTCATAAATGAATGAAATTTATAGAATTATAAACGTTGAATGAATTTCATAAATGAATGAAATTTGTAGAATTATAAACGGTGAAGTTATAAATGGAATTTTATAAGCAGTAGGTTTATAAATTTGTAAAGTTATTAAAGGAATAGATTGGGTAAATAAATTAATCTTATAAGTTATAAGATTTATAATTTGGGAAGTTAAAAGAACGATTTTATAAACAAATAAATTATAAGTATTTAACTTATAATATGGACTTTCGGTATATAATTGAGTTATAAATCGGATAGGTTAATAAAGGAGATTTATAAAAGGAAGTTGTTATAAAATAAATAGAAATGGAATTTATAAACATTGTTTTATAAATCCGCAAACGACTTATTTTGATAAGTAAATTGTTGTAACTTATTAATGGAGTTATATTCACGTTTTAGACAGTGAATGATCCTTTAAAATGAAATGTATAGAAATGCTATAATTGGTTAACAAAGTATATTCACGTTTTTGAAAAGTGAATAATATGTTAAAGAAAATGTTTTGGATGCGATGTTTTTAAATAGAATTAAAACGATCTAACGATGTTTTAAATGTGTTAAGATTCGAAACCATAGATTTCAACATTTATTGTTGAAATAGATGTTTTCGAGAAATAGAAGGAAATGGTGGACTATAACACCGTTGTTATAGTAAATGATTTCCGAAAGGAAATGTTTTGTATAGTATTGGGATTTATATATCTATTTTAATTTCGAATCCCTACCTGGTGATTTTGGATTGTCGTAACGATGTTTTACGCAACATTCGTTTTGGCCCAAATAAATATGTTTAAGAGAATGATTTCCTTAAAGAATGAAATATATACTTAATTTAGATTTAAGTATATTGAATATTTTCCAAGTGTAGAAAATAAAAAGATTTGTGAATTACTTATTAAATAAGTATGGAAATGTTTTCCAATATAAAGTGAATATTTTGAGAATTTATCTTTTTGAAGATAAATTGAAAATGAATAAGTGAAATCGTATATTCGTAGATATTTTGGAATGTAAATTCACTATGGAATTTATAAAAGAAAGGGGAATTTGTTTAAAAATAAATATTGATTTATTTTTGAGGTATTGAAATTTTATATCTTGTAAAGATATTTTTGGGAAATAAATAATTTGGAAATTTTTTTTGGAATCTGGTGATGTTGTGCATATCCATTGATAGTTCAATAACCGACTATCAATATTTACCTTTGAATGGGTATTTGTTGTGATTTGTTTGAATTTGAATGCCACACTTATTTTTGAATAAGCGCTCACTATTCGGGTTAGCCGGGAAAGGACCTTGGGGTCGTATAACCCATTTCGAATATGTGATTCGACGTTATGGATAGCATTTGAAGACCGGTGTTGAAGACCGGATATTTGCAAGAGCAATAGAATGACCTGTCGATTGACTCTGCACCGAGTTGCTCCGGTATAGAGTTCTCCATATGTGATGGGGATTCCGATTAGGATTGTGGATATCTGGATTTCAAGGACTTCTTTATAAGTGCCTTCGGTTCTATTCGAGCCCGGAACAGACTTGTATGGATTGTATGTCTGACATTACAAATTGAGATATAAAGCTGATTTCTTTCAAATATATTTCTGTTGGTGGCGGAGAATTTATTCTCTTAGCTTAACACCCTTCTCTGAGACGTACGAGCTCAGAGGTTATGTAGTTGAAGGTTATCAGCGATATATTCCCAATTTGGTAATGTGACATGCTGAGTGTTGCTGTGAAATGATCATTGTTTGATCATTTGTGATATGATCATTTGTTTGATCACTTATCTTTGTGATCATTTCTATGTTCATTTGTTGACCCAAAGCACAGCTTTTGTATAAAGTGTGGCTTTGTGGACGAGACTTCGTCGAGCCTCACACCCCGGAATGGTAAAACAGGAAAGATGCGGCAAGGTTATTGGGGGTAGCGCCCCTTAGGGTATGTGCATTTCCTTCTGGAAAAGGGTGGTATCATGGTATGGAGCCCAGATACTTACTCATGTTGAAACACTTTATTTATCATTGTGTGATGTTGGTTACGAGCGCTCGGATAAAGGTCCCAAAGGACCGGGGGATGGCATACTCGTGTCAGTAGTTACCTAGTTAGGGGCAACCCGACCTTGTGTTGGCAGAGATCCGGTTTGGTTCTCGGGGACGTCCTTTCAGAGGCATTCTCATGTGGCAATGGGAAGTTCCTTGGCCTGACCATTTGTTGGAAATCCAAAGAAACAATACGATCTTGTACGGTTTTAGTTGTAGAACCTATCATTCACTTATGGTGGCGCCCCACTGTTTGGATGGTAGCTATAGTAGGCATAAGTGCGGAATGCCTATGCTGGCTAAGATTTATATTCTACTTTCACAATCGTTTTATACACTATGCACTAGTAATAATATCAAATGTTCTTTTTAATGCGTATCAAGCATCTTTGACTATCATAAGGAGAAATCTCCTTCGATTCTGCGTTTGCATGTGTGTGTGTGCGGGAGGCCTTATGGTAGTCTCATTTTTAAAAGCATTGCGAATCTATTTTAAAAATATTCCTCTATTCTTTGTTTTAAAAATAAACTGTTTTGAGTTCTCACACTAGTCACATGACTGACTCGGAGTTTATTGTTTTCATTCCTAAACTCTAGGTGCCCACCAATTTCCACACGGGCAGTCAAGAGTTAAGGTTTATTAGGATATTCAGGAGTTGCTGGAGGCAAGCTGGATGGCATGGCGTATTACTAGTATATAGTATTTCTTTTCCGCTGTTTGTTGTTGTTTGTTGTACACTCTGATGATGATGTAATGTAATGTAATGTGTTGTAATGTAATAACTGATATAGTTCTTTGTTTAAAGATTATTCATTTATCTATTATATGTTGTTCCGCTGCGATTGTGAGATTCTGATATTGTTCTGTTGTTTCCTTTCTGTTCTGTTCTATCTTTTTCTCTCTCCTTCTACCTTTTTCTTTTTCTTAAACACTGATAATTCGTATTTCGGTTCATCTTGAGTTAATCTATGGAGATTAGTGTATATTCAAGGAGTACGGATTTGCGGGTCCTTACAAAGTGGTATCAGAGCATATGGTTAAGCGACAACCATGGCTCTGTTGGGTATTACTCATTAGAGATGGAGTCAGTAGTACTCTAGAATGAGTTTGAGTGTAATAATAGATACGAGTGCGTATTTGTTGGTGAATATAAAATTATTGTATATTGTGATGATTGTTTTGTTGAGTGGCATATGAACCTTCGTCAGCACGGTCTGCACAACTATGCCGAAGGGGTTTATAAACACTTGAATAGAACAATTCGACACAATATTGTTTTAAATTGGGTAAATGAAATAATTTTACCTTGATTATATTTTTATATATAAAGGAATATTTTTTCAGAATTATTAAAGTGTATGTAAGTTGATAGTTTGGTTGTTGAATAAGATGTTTGAATAATCTAAATAAAAGAATAATTGTATAAGCAAATGAATTATAAGAATTGAATTATAATTAAAGTGATTTACAATTGTGGAAAAAAACTTATATATATAAGAAGTGAAACTATATGAATATATATTTATGAATATGAGTTGTAAATAAAAATGAATTTAAAGTTAAATGGAAATTTACTTTAGAATTTAGAAGCTGAATTGATTTATAAGTGGGAATTTAAGTTAAGTAAAACCAAGTGATGTTTATAAAATGAAGTATAACTTAAGAGATGTTGAATGAAGTTGATATTAGTATCGAAGTAAATTAATAAAGTTAAGTGATAGATGTGAACTTGAGTTATATAAATGAATTGTAATTGAATTGAATTAATGAATTGAATGTTAATCAAATTGAATGTAAATTAAGTTGATATTAAATAATGAATATAAGTGATAATTCATTAAAATCTAATGTTATTGCAAGTTGAATAATTGAATGAAAATCAATTTAATTAAACCAATTGAAAGCAAAGGAATTTGGTTGTAATTAATATACATTGGTTGTTATATGATAATTAGTTGATTGTATATAATTCATTAAGTGTTAATGAAATTGGAAGCTAAAGTAATTAAAATCAATTGGAACTTTAGTGAATCTCAAATAGAATTGAATTTGATTTAGAAGTGAACCAACTTGAATATGAATTAGAAATGTAAACTAGTTGAAAATGAATATTAGTAAAAACATCCAATGTTAATGAATCAAATGTGATTAAATTGAAAACCCATTTCATTGAATATTAATGAGAATAGGAATAAATATTTATTGGTTATGGATGTTAGTTGAATGCTAGTTGGATGATAGTTGGTTGATGGTTGAATATATTGCTTTTACTGTATTTGCTATGTTGGCATATATAGTCATTATGTTGCTATATGATGTATATTGATATTATTTTCATATATACATGTACTCGTGTTGTTTGTTGAGTGTTTAGTAGGTGCAGATCGCGTTTGCTTCGCATTTGGAGCTCGCTTTCGCGCTATATTAGCCGTATATGCTTGCTAATAATGTATAAGGTACATATCTCGGATTACATATCGTACTTTTACACTTTTTTTCCCTGCGGGATGCCTCATCACTTGATGAGATGTATATTTGTGATATATATACTGTCATTTTTTTTCGGATCGAGCCGCGCAAAGGAGACTATGGCGAATTTTATCGAAAATTTAAGGCGTCGGAAATTTTTTTTTGAGAAAATTGGAAAATTTTGAAAACTTTAACTTTGATTTGGAGTTGAAAGTTAAACAATAGTAGTTTGGTTTGAAAAGATAACTAAGTATGATTTGAAAACTTGGTAAATATTTGTAAGAAATTTAACTATCAATTTTGGGAAAGTTAATAGATTCTGTAATTTTTCTTACTTGTTAATTTTGAGGACGAAATTCTTTTAAGGGGGAAGTATGTAACGACCCAGAATTTTTATTAATTAAAATTCGTATATTTAATTAATTTTAAATATAAATAAGTGAAATTTATAAGTCAAATAAATTTTATTTCGAATAATTAGATTTAATTGAAGAATTAAATCAATAATTTAATATGTGAAAATACAGAAATAATTGAAAATTGGGTTAAATATGATTGAAAATGATTTGTAAAATTTTATTACATCATATTGAAGTTAGAACGATATTTTAGAACTTTTAAAATCGAATTAAAAGTTTATCTGTGAAAATTGAATATTTTAATATTTAATCGACTGGTGAAATTAGCCATTTTTCAAACAGTCTCAGAATTGGACGAAACTAGTTCCATTGGATCCGTAATAGTTTTTTATTACCGGATTTCAATTTTCGTGTCAATCGGAGTTTTCGTTTGACCGTGGCAGCTCGAAATGCATCGAAATTTGTTTTAATATTAATTTGGCGAGTTAAAATAGTCATTTTTCAAATAGTCTCGGATTTCGACGAAACTAGTTTCATCGGATCCGTAATGTGATATTATTGTAAGGTTTCAAATTTCGTGTCAATCGGATTTATCGTTTGTCCGGTGCAAGCTAAAACGCCTAGAAAATCGTTTAATCGGTTTAATTTTAAATTGAACGTTTATTGCCATAACTCGCACAGATGACCGAATTAGCTCCCGAAACACATTCTATTGTGTTCGGAATGCGGGGTAAACCTTAGAAACGCCAACCGGCACGCTTCGTTTGGAGTTCGGAAAATCCGGGATGAATAGTGTCGCGTGAACTTTCTATATAAGCACCCCTCTATCTTCATTTGCAAAGAAAAATTAGAAACCCTAGGTCAAACTGCAGGCTGCCACCCCCTTATCATCAATGGCCAGAATTTTCTTCCCTTCCCCTCAAATTATCTTCCAATCCGTCAATCTATTCAAGAATCTTTCAACTAGTAAAACGTAGAGCTAAGCAAGAGCTTCAATTTCATACGGAGATGATCGAAAACGGCGCGACGTAGAGGGAGCTAGAAGGGGCCGAAGGCTGCAAGTTGCGCACACAAAGCGAGGTTGGATGAGAGGCCGAGCTTCAAGTGTTCGTCGCTGTGGATAGCTCTCACGTAGGCGGAGGGAATGGCACTCTTTGATCGACTCCTGGATGCTCGTGGTGGCCGAGATATTGAACCCTAATATCGAGCTAATGGGTTGCGTACATGAATAAGACCTGGAGCAAGAAACGTGAGAGGGGAGAGGAAGGTGCACATGGTCCTGATTGGGGGGGGGGGGGGGGATGGAGATCCTACGGTGTTGATTAAGTTAGGTTTAGAAAAAAATTAAATATGTTGTAAATTTTAATTATAAATTCGTGTAAGTTCTAGAAATCATATCTTTTTCATACGAGGTCGAAAACGCGCGCAACCAGTTGCGTTGGATTCGTATGGACGAGCACTACGTTATGGAATTCGATTGGAGTCGTTTGGAGTTAGTGAGAATTTCGGGTAAAATTAAACGTCCGTTCAATTTTATTCGAAATAAATTGCTAAAACGAAATTGAAATCAAGGTGAGAACTTCTCACTCAATCGAATCGGTTTCGATTTTAATTTTTAATAGTTAGATTTAAAATTATTGAATGTATGTTTGAATGATGATTGCTATCTACTGATTGTTAAAATAGACATTATACGCCGTTAGTAAGCGGATGTTATTTATTAAAAACATATACCGCGAATATTTCATAAACAGTGAAATTGGTATAATTTATGTACTTGGAATTGATTTCCCGCTGTATATAGCGGATGAGACCCTATTGCGCCGTCTATTAAGCGGATAATATTTTAAATCCCATATACCGCGATAATTTCGTACTGGAACGGAATTGGTATTGTGCTAACATCTTTGGATGCAGGAAAACAGGTTGGAGGGATCCAACTGGATTCCTCAACAGTATTTATTTGATTATGGATATTTTGATATTCGTTGATTATCATATCGATATATGATATCGTTGTTGTCGTGCTTGACTATTTGGTGTGTAACATCATGGGGCCAAATTTTGGAATTTTTAAAGGATTTTTAAGGTGATTTTTGAAGAGTATACGTTTATAAAATATTTTTGGAATTGATTCATTTTAAATAAATAACTTTATAATTTTAATGTTATAGAATTTTGATTTTTGAGAAATATAGTTAAAAGTTGATTTTTGAAAATATGGGGTTAATGATTTTATAAAATAGTTTAAATTGGGATTTTTGAATTTATTATAAAAAGTTGAAACATAGGGTTTATAAAATTTGATTATTTTATAAATCAAAGAAATTGGTGAAATTATAAAGGAGATTAAAGACGTTTTGAAATAATAATATAAATTGATTTATATAAAAGATTTATAAATTGATAATTTATAAATTAAAATATTTGAATTATAAAACGAGTTTTTATAAGTGTTAGAATGAATTGTGAATGAATTTCATAAATGAATGAAATTTATAGAATTATAAACGTTGAATGAATTTCATAAATGAATGAAATTTGTAGAATTATAAACGGTGAAGTTATAAATGGAATTTTATAAGCAGTAGGTTTATAAATTTGTAAAGTTATTAAAGGAATAGATTGGGTAAATAAATGAATCTTATAAGTTATAAGATTTATAATTTGGGAAGTTAAAAGAACGATTTTATAAACAAATAAATTATAAGTATTTAACTTATAATATGGACTTTCGGTATATAATTGAGTTATAAATCGGATAGGTTAATAAAGGAGATTTATAAAAGGAAGTTGTTATAAAATAAATAGAAATGGAATTTATAAACATTATTTTATAAATCCGCAAACGACTTATTTTGATAAGTAAATTGTTGTAACTTATTAATGGAGTTATACTCACGTTTTAGACAGTGAATGATCCTTTAAAATGAAATGTATAGAAATGATAAAATTGGTTAACAAAGTATATTCACGTTTTTGAAAAGTGAATAATTTGTTAAAGAAAATGTTTTGGATGTGCTGTTTTTAAATAGAATTAAAACGATCTAACGATGTTTTAAATGTGTTAAGATTCGAAACCATAGATTTCAACATTTATTGTTGAAATAGATGTTTTCGAGAAATAGAAGAAATGGTGGACTATAACACTGTTGTTATAGTAAATGATTTCCGAAAGGAAATGTTTTGTATAGTATTGGGATTTATATATCTATTTTAATTTCGAATCCCTATACTGGTGATTTTGGGTTGTCGTAACGATATTTTATGCAACATTCGTTTTGGCCCAAATAAATATGTTTAAGAGAATGATTTCCTTAAAGAATGAAATGTATACTTAATTTAGATTTAAGTATATTGAATATTTTCCAGGTGTAGAAAATAAAAAGATTTGTGAATTACTTATTAAATAAGTATGGAAATGTTTTCCAATATAAAGTGAATATTTTGAGAATTTATCTTTTTGAAGATAAATTGAAAATGAATAACTGAAATCGTATATTCGTAGATATTTTGGAATGTAAATTCACTATGGAATTTATAAAAGAAAGGGGAATTTGTTTAAAAATAAATATTGATTTATTTTTGAGGTATTGAAATTTTATATCTTGTAAAGATATTTTTGGGAAATAAATAATTTGGAAATTATTTTGGAATCTGGTGATGTTGTGCATATCCATTGATAGTTCAATAACCGACTATCAATATTTACCTTTGAATGGGTATTTGTTGTGATTTGTTTGAATTTGAATTCCACACTTATTTTTGAATAAGCGCTCACTATTCGGGTTAGCCGGGAAAGGACCTTGGGGTCGTATAACCCATTTCGAGTATGTGATTCGACGTTATGGATAGCATTTGAAGACCGGTGTTGAAGACCGGATATTTGCAAGAGCGATAGGATGACCTGTCGATTGACTCTGCACCGAGTTGCTCCGGTATAGAGTTCTCCATATGTGATGGGGATTCCGATCAGGATTGTGGATATCTGGATTTCAAGGACTTTTTTGTAAGTGCCTTCGGTTCTGTTCGAGCCCGGAACAGACTTGTATGGATTGTATGTCTAACATTACAAATTGAGATATAAAGCTGATTTCTTTCAAATATATTTCTATTGGTGGCGGAGAATTTATTCTCTTAGCTTAACACCCTTCTCTGAGACGTACGAGCTCAGAGGTTATGTAGTTGAAGGTTATCAGCGATATACTCCCAATTTGGTAATATGACATGCTGAGTGTTGCTGTGAAATGATCATTGTTTGATCATTTGTGATATGATCATTTGTTTGATCACTTATCTTTATGATCATTTCTATGATCATTTGTTGACCCAAAGCACAACTTTTGTATAAAGCGTGGCTTTGTGGACGAGACTTCGTCGAGCCTCACACCCCGGGATGGTCAAAACAGGAAAGTTGCGGCAAGGTTATTGGGGGTAGCGCCCCTTAGGATATGTGCATTTCCTTCTGGAAAAGGGTGGTATCATGGTATGGATCCCAGATACTTACTCATGTTGAAACACTTTATTTATCATTGTGTGATGTTGGTTACAAGCGCTCGGATAAAGGTCTCAAAGGACCGGGGGATGGCATACTCGTGTCAGTAGTTACCCAGTTAGGGGTAACCCGACCTTGTGTTGGCAGAGATCCGGTTTGGTTCTCGGGGACGTCCTTCCAGAGGCGTTCTCATGTGGCAATGTGAAGTTCATTGGCCTGACCATTTGTTGGAAATCCAAAGAAACAACACTATCTTATACGGTTTTAGTTGTAGAACCTATCATTCACTTATGGTGGCGCCCCACTGTTTGGATGGTAGCTATAGTAGGCATAAGTGCGGAATGCCTATGCTGGCTAAGATTTATATTCTACTTTCGAAATCGTTTTATACACTATGCACTAGTAATAATATCAAATGTTCTTTTTAATGTGTATCAAGCATCTTCGACTATCATAAGGAGAAATCACCTCCGATTCTCGTTTGCATGTGTGTGTGTGTGCGGGAGGCCTTATGGTAGTCTCATTTTTAAAAGCATTGCGAATCTATTTTAAAAATATTCCTTATTCTTTGTTTTAAAAATAAACTGTTTTGAGTTCTCACACCAGCCAAATGACTGACTCGAAGTTTATTGTTTTCATTCCTAAACTCTGGGTGCCCACCAATTTCCACACGGACAGTCAAGAGTTAAGGTTTATTAGGATATTCTGGAATTCAGGAGTTGCTGGAGGCAAGCTGGGTGGCATGGCTTATTACTAGTATATAGTCTTTCTTTTCCGCTGTTGTTGTTGTTTGTTGTACACTCTGATGATGATGTAATGTAATGTAATGTGTTGTAATGTAATAACTGATATAGTTCTTTGTTTAAAGATTATTCATTTATCTATTATATGTTGTTCCGCTGCGATTGTGAGATTCTGGTATTGTTCTGTTGTTTCCTTTCTGTTCTTTTCTATCTTTTTCTCTCTCCTTCTACCTTTTTCTTTTTCTTAAACACTGATAATTCGTATTTCCGTTCATCTTGAGTTAATCTATGGAGATTAGTGTATATTCAAGGAGTACGGATTTGCGGGTCCTTACAATATTTTTAAAATCTATTATTATTTTTACAAGTATATGTATAGGTTCGAAAGAAAATATGTATATATTGTAAAGTTAGTTTGTTTAATAAAACTTATTTAATTGTTTTTACCAAAGGTTATTTTATTAAATTTAGTTTTGAAAGTTAACTTTTAGTTAAATATTTTACTAAAAAAATGTGTTTAAAAATAAATTATTGGTGTAAATCTAATTTATTATCTAAAATAAATAACTAGTGGTTAATTGTTGGCTAATTCAAAATTTAGTCAACTGTATAAAATTGCTTATACAAGGTTTAAAGGTCATGAAAAACAAACTGGAATGGAAAATGGGTTGCATGCATAAACAAACGTGAGATCTTCTCACTCAATCAATTGTTTTTCTGATTTAATTTTAATAGTTAAATTTAAAATTGATTGATTGCGTGTTTGGATAATTAATTTATTATTAGTTATATTAGTTTAGACCCTATGCGCCGCATAATAGCGGAGGTTATTATATTAAACCCATGTACCGCGATATTCCGGCTCGAAGTGGAATTGGTATTATATATGTATTTGGAGTTGTTGATTTCCCGCATTATATAGCGGATGAGACCCTATTGCGCCGCATAATAGCGGATAATATTTTATAAATCCCATATACCGTGATATTCCACCTCGAAGTGGAATGGGTATTTAATTGTTATGCTAACATCTGTGGATGCAGGGAAACAGGTTGGAGGGATCCAACTGGATTCCTCAAATATTTAATTTTATCTGTATGTTGTATGTTGATTATTTTTAACTGCTGTGACTATTTGTGATTGAAACCGTAGAAGGCTGTATTTTATCCGAATATATTTTTGGTATCGTAGGATACCAGAAATAAATAAAATTTGATTTTGAAATTTAGGTAGAAAATTTATAATAAATTCACTCAAAGGAATCGGGTGAATTTTAAAAGAAGGAAATTTAAATAGATGAAGTTTTATCTTTGAAAACTTACTGAATAAATTCCAAAAAAAATATGGGAAAATATTTTAATAAAGGAATTTCGAGAAATGTTGTTTAATAGTTGAAGGATTTATTTAAGATACGTATTTTAAATAATTGAAAGATATAAATAAATTTATTTCAAAAGGAAATAAATTTAGAAATTAAACTTGGAATTTAATTTAGAGTTGAAATTAATTTTAGAAATCGATTCGGGAATTAATTCGGAGTTAGAATAAATCTTAGGAATCGATTTGAAAATTTGGTTAGGTGTTTTGAACATAACTTGAGAAATCAATTTGAAATTGATTTGATATGGGAAAATTAATTTGGGAAATCAAATTGGAATTTGATTTTGTGTTTGAAGTAAATTGGAAATAAATTTGGGATTTGTTTGGGTTTGAAGATGATACTTGGGAATAGATTTAAAATTCGTATATCAGTTGATATTTGAAAAAGTAAATTCACAACGGGAATTTGTAAAGAAAAGGGAAATTGTTTAAAAATAAATATTGGTTTATTTTTAAAGTGTGGAAAGAAATTTATAATATGGAATGTAAATTAAAATAAATCGAGAAGATTTATTAATTTATTTGAATGGACCATTTTGTAATGGAAAAAGAATTCTTCCCTAGAAAGCCTAGTATATTTTTAAAATAGCTTTTGAAATAAAATTAAAAAATTTAGATTTGGTTTTAAAATAATGTTATTGGAGGAATTAGTTTTGGAAATGGTTTTGAAGTAAAATTTTATTTAATTAATTATATAAGGGATTATTTTAAAGATTTAAATTGATATTTGATTTAGAAAACAATTATTTAAATATTTATACTCTATTTACAAATTTTTATTTTAAAATTAGTTTTGGACCTGAATTTTTATACGAGATATTAGTATAATATTTTTCATAACTAATATTTAAGCAAATATTCTAAAATAGTTTATTTTAAATGTTTCCAAGTATATTTTGAATAAATATTTTTATATTATTTTAAAATATTTGAAATCGGCAGATTTTCAGTGGAAATGAATAAATGTTTGGAAATGTATTCCGCGTGAGAAGAGGGTTTTGAATTTGTTTTCAAAACAAAAGATTGAAATGTGGAAATTGATTTGAAATTGATTTTCAAAGGATTGATGTGCGAAATTTTACCTTGCGAAGATATATTGAAAATAATAATAATTGGGAAAAATTATTTGAAATCCAGTGACTATTGTGAATGATGATTGATAGTTAAATAACCGACTATCAATATTGGCCTTAATCGGCATTTGAATTTCGATGCGACCGGGAGTGGAATTCCCACTGGATGTTCGAAATCCACATCGAACCTTTGTGATTGTAATGGATTTTTTGTTTAAAAGATCAAAGTCAAATTGTTGTGATTTATTTGAATCTGAATGAACACTTATTTTCAAAATAAGCGCTCGTTATTCAGATTAGTCGGGAGAGGACCTTGTGTTATAAAACCCATTCCGAATAACGATACGACGAAATGGGATTGCATGTGAAGACAGTGTTGAAGACCAGGTATTTTCGAAAGCGAAAGGATACCAGTCGAATGTCTCTGCACCGGGTTGCTCCGGTATAGAGATTTTACCACCCTTTGTGATGGGGATTCCAGACGTGACTAGTGAATATACAGATTTGCAAGGGCTTCTTTTGGAAGTGCCTTCGGTTCCCTTCGATCCCGAAACGGACTTGTATGGATGTGTGTCTGACGTTACGCTTTGAGATGTAAAGCTGGTTTCTATCAAATACATTTCTATTGGTGGCGGAGAATTTATTCTCTTAGCTTAACACCCTTCTCTGAGACATACGAACTCAGAGGTTATGTAGTTGATCGTTACTAGTGATACATTCCCAAATTGGTAATGTGGCATATAAAGTGTTGCTGGTCATTTGTTGATCGAAGCATGGCTTTTATGAAAAGCGTAGCTTTGTGGACGAGACTTCGTCGAACCTCACACCCCGGATGGTCAAAACAGGAAGGATGCGGCAAGGTTATAGGGGGTAGCGCCCCTTAGGGTATGTGCATTTCCTTCTGGATAGAAGTGGTATCATGGTATGGAGCCCAGATGATTAACTTATGTGAATATCGCAAATATATATTACTTTGTGATTGTTGTTTTTGAGGATCCTCGGATAAAAGTTGTTTACAACCGGGGAATGGCATACTCGTGTCAGTAGTTACCTATTTTTACAGAGGTAACCCGGCTTTGTGTTGGCAGAGATCCGGTTAGGTTTTCGGGACGTCCCTCCAGAGGCGTACCCATGTGGCAATATGAAGTTCCTTAGCCTGACCATTTGTTGGAAATCCAAAGAAACAATATGCGCCCTGTACGGTTTTAGTTGTATAACCTGTCATCTACTTATGGTGGCGCCCCACTGTTTAGATGGTAGCTATAGTAGGCATAGTTCGGAATGTCTGTGTTGGCTAAGATTAATATTATACTTTCAAAATGTTTTCCACATTGCACTAATAATAATAATATCAAGGGATTCTGCGTATTAAGCATGTTTGACTATCATAAGGAGAAATCTCCTCCAATTCTACGTTTGCATTATGTGTGTGGCGGGAGACCTTATGGTAGTTTCATTTTCTAAAAAGCATTGTGGATTTCTCTTAAATTTCTTTGTTTTTCTTTTGTTAAAAAATAACTGTTTTTAAGATCTCACACCAGTCCCATGACTGACCTGGAGTTTATTTTTCCCTTTCTAAGCTCTGGGTGCCCATAATTTTCCACACGGGCAGCCTAGAGTCAGGTTATCAGTTATTCGGGAGTAAAGTCAGAAAAGAGTTGCTGTGGAGATCAGGAGTTGAAGCTGGATGGCGAGAGGTATCTCTTTACTATATAGCGTCCGTTGCGTATGGTTGGTGCAAACCAGTTTTCATATAGTCAACTTATAATCATTGTCAGTGATGTATGATGTCATTGTAAACTCTGATGTTGTATTGTATTAACTGAGATGATTCTTTGTTTTAAAGATTATTCATTTATCTATTATATATTGTTCAGCTGCGAAATGTGAGATTCTATTTTTGTTTCTGTTCTTCTTCTACCTCTTCATTCTTTAAACCCTAAAGACTCGTAGGTTTGTTCCTCTTTGGCTAAGTTGTTGTGGAAATTTGCCAGCTCAAAAGGTATGAATTTGTGGGCCTTTACAAGTGGTATCAGAGCATTTGGTTAAGCGACAATCTTGGCTCTGTTGGGTGTTACTCATTAGAGATAGAGTCAGCAGTACTCTAGAATGAGTTTGAGAGTAATAATAGATATGAGTGCGTACTTGTTAGTGAATATAAAATAGTTTTATATTATGATGATTGGTTTGTTGAGTGGTATATGGATTCTGGTCGATATAGTCCATACAACTCTATCGATAGGGATCTCTAAACACTCGTACAGAACAATTCGACACGATATCGTTTTAAATTAGGGTAAATGAAATTATTTTACCCAAAACTATTTTGTATATAAAAAGAATAATTTTCCATAAATTATATAGTATATGGTTGCTTGTTTGTTAGGGAGCGATAATATTAAACTATTATCATTGATTATTGAACAAGAAATTGAAATCATAATCAAAAGTTTAGAAAATCCATATACAAATTAAATTTGAGAATGTAATTTATAATTGGAAATAAACTCCAGAGAAATATTTGAAAGTGGATTGAAAAGATTTGAAATTGGAAATTTTTGGAATTAAATTCCATTGAGTTTAAAAAATAAATTTTCAAAGGTTTTGGAAAAATGTTTTGAAGGGATGAATGCACTAAACTCTTTTTGGTCACTGGAAAATAATTCCGATGATGATCGCGACATCATCGGAGTTTATTTTTGGGTTTCCAAAAGAGGGATTGCTGCCAAATTATTTTGCATGAAAGTTGTTTGCAAAACTAGTTTGGATTTTTGAATTCAAAAGAAAATTTGAATTGATTTCAAAAATGAGTTTTGAGAAGTTAAAAAGACTTTGGAGTTTTATTAAAAAAAATAGTTATGGAATAATAAGTTTGAAAACTTAGAAAATTCAGATTTAAAATAAAATTGACTTGAGTTAATTTGAATAAATGTGAATTTGAGAAGTCTCATAGACTAAATGGTTGGAATAAAATTTATTAAGATGGAAAATAAAATTGTGAATGAATGAATAAATTTACAACTACAATTAAATGAAAGTGAAATTGAATGTTGAAATTCACTTCGAATTTGTAAGCAAATAGAATTGAATTGGAATTAAATTTGATTTGTACTAAACAAAGTGAAATATTGAAATAAAATTAGCAAATGAAACTAATTGAAGGAATGACAAATAGATATAGTTTGAAATGAATTGAATTCAATAATTATAAATAAAAGGTAAATTGAATTCATATAGAATTGGAAATCCAGTTAAATATAAGTGGTTGTAAACCAAAATGGTGAATTGAAATTGAATTGTGTTTGGGAATGAACAAAAGAATAAAAATTGGGATTGGAACTGAATATTGAGAACCAATTTGAATTGTGTGAAATAAAATGAAGTTGTAAAATTAGTTTGAAGTGAACTAAAGATAATAAAGGTGAAAAAATGGGTTGAGATAAAATGAATTGGAACTTCTAATGAATTAGTTAATGAAACCGACTTAAAATAGCGATATGAATCAGTTGGGAATGAAAGATAATTGATAAAATTCAATATTCAGAAGTTAAACTGAATCCAAGTAGAATTGAAATTGTAAATTGAATTCAAATTAAAGTGAAAATGCAAGATAAAATGAAAATGGATATATAACTTTAATAGTAAAGTAAAAATGGTATAAGAAGTATATATTGAAGATTTTGTAAAGGAATATGCAAATTGATTTTTGAATGTTGTAATTGGATATTATGATAAGTAGGATATACATGTGTATTAAAGGAAAAGGAATTGGGATTTGATTTTTGAAGATAAAATTAAATTGCTCAACAAAAAGGTATGTATTTGAATTTTAGTATGAAATTTGATGATCTTCTTGTCTAGCCGCTTGGCTTTTTCTTTTCTTTTTAAAATCTGGGGGCCGTTTTTTGTAGTCGTACCGAGCTAGCCGCGCAAAGGAGACGCTGGCGAAATTTTTTGAAAATTTAGGGAGTGAGAAAATTTTTGAGAAAACTTTGAAAATTTAAAATTTGAATTTAATTTAAATTTGAATTATTAAGAAAACAATGTTGTTTGGAATCTATGATTAATTTTGGAAAGTTGAAGCGATAATGGGTTGTTAAATAGAAAGGATTTGTTTTGGAAAGTTGATAAAACTATTTGGTTTTGGGTAAATAGTAAACGGGTTAAGGACCATTCTTCCTAATAGTAATTTCGGGACGAAATTCTTATAAGGGAGAAGGATGTGACGACCCTGAATTTTGGACAATTGAAATTTGAAAATTTAATTGATTTTTGATATTTGAATGATAGTTTAACTCGAATTTCAAATATCAGGATGAATTTGGCAATTTAATTATTAAATTTAATTACAGAAATTTGGGTAAAATTGTAAATCTTCAATTTTAAGCCGTTAAAAAATATTTTAAAGGCTTAGAAAATTCATATTGATAATATTAAAGATGATAAAAGCTTCAGAATTGAATTTGAAACTGTTTTGTTCAGTACTGAATTTTTTCGTTTAAATCGATATTTAAAAATAGCCTTCCGAGGCACAGTCTCGGAATTCGATGAAACTAGTTCTATTGAATCCGTAATATTGTATTATTATCGGATTTCAATTTTCGTGGCATTCGGAGTGACTGTTTAGTCGTACGATAAGCAATTGAGCTGAAATCTATATCGCAAATTCAATTCAATAACTCGTTCAAAAAGCTATCTTCTCCATACGATCGAATTTAGACTCGGAAACTTTTCTCTTGCATTCGGAATAGGGGTTTAACATTATAAACACCTAGCGGCATGCCTCGATTGGAGGTCGAGATTTTGAATTGCATAATCTGAAACAATTTAAATTTAAATTTAAATTAAATATTCATATGTGTTTAATATGATTTCTTAAAGCAATTTTACATGTTTCATTCATTTCTTACACTTGGCAAAGAAATTGAAGCACGTGTTTGTTTTCTTCTTTCAAATAAATAATAAAATAAAATAAATATGAACATGACAGTAAGTAACGAAAGAAAATGAAAAAAAAGCAACTCAAATCTCGTTCAAAAAAAATCAATGGCGAGAAAAAAAATAAAAAATGGCCGATTACTTCCTAATAATAGCAGCTCCTCTTTTCCCTTTTTTCAATTTGTAATCAACCGTGGAAGAGAGGGCCGAAGCCTCGTTCAAATCTCAAAATCAAATCGCGATGGCAAGGCGTCGTGCAAGGCGGGGTTAGCGGGCACGCGTGAAGGGCTCGACGAGGCGGCTAGGGCATTGATGGAGGCGCGGCTGGGCATGAGGTCGTGATTCGTTCGTGACCAAGTGAAGTGGGAGGCGAAGTCGAATTCGATCAATTTGGGTTTCGACGTTGGCATTGCGAGCATCTGGAAGCGACGGCGAGCCTTGGGGTTCGCGATTTGAGGAATTTGGAGTCGGCAGTGGCACGAACAGTGGAGATTGCAACTAGGGTTGGGTCGGTATCGATGTTCGTGGATGGCGGCGCGCGTATGGGGCGTGGCGTTGATGGTTTCTGCCTGGGTTCACAATTTTTTTTCTTCTATGAGGTAATTTGGTTCTAAATAAAATAAGTATGTACAGAAAGAAAAAATCACGGTAAAGTTTAAATTTATTTATTTTTTGAGTTCTATATAGATATGTTTGTGTGTGTGTATATATTCACTAAAGTATAAGTTAGAAAAGAATTATTTTTAATCTACAGTAGAGCAATTTTTGTGATTATTTACAGAAAATTATAATATATATATATATATATATATATATATACATATGATAGAAATTATATTTGAGTATTCGATTTGTTAATTCTATTATTAAATGTTTGAAAGTTTATTAAAGACTAGATTTTTAAAATCTATTATTGTTTTTACAAGTATATGTGTAGGTTCGAAAGAAAATATGTATATATTGTAAAGGTAGTTTTGTTTAATAAAACTTATTTAATTGTTTTTACCAAAGGTTATTTTATTAAATTTAGTTTTGAAAGTTAATTTTTAGTTAAATATTTTACTAAAAAAATGTGTTTAAAAATAAATAATTGGTGTAAATCCAATTTATTATCTAAAATAAATAACAAGTGATTAATTGTTGACTAATTCAAAATATTAATCAACTGTATAAAATTGTTTATACAAGGTGTAAAGGTCGTGAAAAACAAACTGGAATGCAAAATGGGTTGCATGCATAAACAAAGGTGAGATCTTCTTACTCAATCAATTGTTTTTCTGATTTAATTTTAATAGTTAAATTTAAAATTGATTGATTGTGTGTTTGGATAATTAATTTATTATTAGTTATATTAGTTTAGACCCTATGCGCCGTATAATAGCGGAGGTTATTATATTAAATCCATATACCGCGATATTCCAGCTCGAAGTGGAATTGGTATTATATATGTATTCGGAGTTGTTGATTTCCCGCATTATATAGCGGATGAGACCCTATTGTGCCGCATAATAGCGGATAATATTTTATAAATCCCATATACCGCGATATTCCACCTCGAAGTGAAATGGGTATTTAATTGTTGTACTAACGTCCGTGGATGCAGGGAAACATGTTGGAGGGATCCAACTGGATTCCTCAAATATTAAATTTGTTTCGTATGTTGTATGTTGATTATTTTTAATTCGTGTGACTATTTGCGAATGAAACCATTAAAGGCTGTAATTTATCCGAATATATTTTTGGTATCCTAGAATACCAGAAATAAATAAAAATTTGATTTTGAAATTTGGGTAGAAAATTTATAGTAAATTCACTCAAAGGAATCAGGTGAATTTTAAAAGAATGAAATTTAAATAGATAAAGTTTTATCTTTGAAAACTAATTGAATAAATTCCAAACAAAATATCAGAAAATATTTTAATAAAGGAATTTCGAGTAATATTATTTAATGGTTGAAGGATTTATTTAAGATACGTATTTTAAATAATTGAAAGAGATAAATAAATTTATTTCAAAAGGAAATAAATTTAGAAATTAAATTTGGAATTTAATTTAGAGTTGAAATTAATTTTAGAAATCGGTTCAGGAATTAATTTGGAGTTAGAATAAATCTTAGGAATCGATTTGAAAATTTGGTTGGGTGTTTTGGAAATAACTTGAGAAATCAATTTGAAATTGATTTGATATGGGAAAAATAATTTGGGGAATCACATTGGAATTTGATTTTGTGTTTGAAGTATATTGGAAATCAATTTGGGATTTGATTGGGTTTGAAGATGATATTTGGGAATCGATTTAAAATCCGTATATCAGTTGATACTTGAAAAAGTAAATTCACAACGAGAATTTGTAAAGAAAAGGGAAATTGTTTAAAAATAAATATTGGTTTATTTTTAAAGCGTGGAAAGAAATTTATAAATTGGAATGTAAATTAAAATAAATCGAGAAGATTTATTAATTTATTTGAATGGACCATTTTGTAATGGAAAAAGAATTCTTCCCTGGAAAGCCGAGTATATTTTTAAAATAGCTTTAGAAATAAAATTAAAAAATTTAGATTTGGTTTTAAAATAATATTATTGGAAAAAATAGTTTTGGAAATGGTTTTAAAGTAAAATTTTATTTAATTAATTATATAAGGGATTATTTTAAAGATTTAAATTGATATTTGATTTAGAAAATAGTTATTTAAATATTTATACTCTATTAACAAATTTTTGTTTTAAAATTAGTTTTGGACCTGAATTTTTATATGAGATATTAGTATAATATTTTTCATAACTAATATTTAAGCAAATATTCTAAAATGGTTTATTTTAAATGTTTCCTAGTATATTTTGATAAGTATTTTTATATTATTTTAAAATATTTGAAATTGGCAGATTTTCAGTGGAAATGAATAAATGTTTAGAAATGCATTCCGCGTGAGAAGAGGGTTTTGAATTTGTTTTCAAAAAAAAAGATTGAAATGTGGAAATTGCTTTGAAGTTGATTTTCAAAGGATTGAAGTGTGAAATTTTACCTTGCGAAGATATATTGAAAATAATAATAATTGGGGGAAAATTATTTGAAATCCCGTGACTGTTGTGAATGATGATTGATAGTTAAATAACCGACTATCAATATTGGCCTTAATCGGCATTTGAATTTCGATGCGACCGGGAGTCGAATTCCAACTGGATATTCGAAATCCACATCGAACCTTTGTGATTGTGATGGATCTTTTGTTTTAAAGATCAAAGTGAAATTGTTGTGATTTATCTGAATCTGAATGAACACTTATTTTCAAAATAAGCGCTCGTTATTCGGATTAGCCGAGAGAGGACCTTGTGTCATAAAACTCATTCCAAATAACGATACGACGAAATGGGATTGCATATGAAGACGGTGTTGAAGACCGGGTATTTTCGAAAGCAAAAGGATACCTATCGAATGTCTCTGCACTGGGTTGCTCTGGTATAGAGATTTTATCACCCTTTGTGATGGGGATTCCAGACGTGACTAGTGAATATCCAGATTTGCAAGGGCTTCTTTTAGAAGTGCCTTCGGTTCCGTTCGATCCCGGAACGGACTTGTATGGATGTGTGTCTGACGTTACACTTTGAGATGTAAAGCTGGTTTCTATCAAATACATTTCTGTTGGTGGCGGAGAATTTTTTCTCTTAGCTTAACACCCTTCTCTGAGACATACGAGCTCAGAGGTTATGTAGTTGATGGTTACTAGTGCTACATTCCCAAATTGGTAATGTGGCATACAAAGTGTTGCTGGTCATTTGTTGATCGAAGCATGGCTTTTGTGAAAAGCATAGCTTTGTGGACGAGACTTCGTCGAACCTCACACCCCGGAATGGTCAAAACATGAAGGATGCGGCAAGGTTATAGGGGGTAGCGCCCCTTAGGGTATGTGCATTTCCTTCTGGATAGAAGTGGTATCATGGTATGTAGCCCAGATACTTAACTTATGTGAATATCGCAAATATATATTACTTTGTGATTGTTGTTGTTGAGGATCCTCGGATAATGGTTGTTCACAACCGGGGGATGACATACTCGTGTCAGTAGTTATCTATTTTTGCAGAGGTAACCCGGCCTTGTGTTGGCAGAGATCCGGTTAGGTTCTCGGGACGTCCCTCCAGAGGCGTACCCATGTGGCAATAGGAAGTTCCATAGCCTGACCATTTGTTGGAAATCCAAAGAAACAATACGCGCCCTGTACGGTTTTAGTTGTATAACCTGCCATCTACTTATGGTGGGGCCCCACTGTTTAGATGGTAGCTACAGTAGGCATAGTTCGAAATGTCTATGCTAGCTAAGATTAATATTATACTTTCGAAATGTTTTCCACACTGCACTAATAATAATGATATCAAGGGATTCTGCGTATTAATCATGTTTGACTATCATAAGAAGTAATCTCCTCCAATTCTGCTTTTGCATTATGTGTGTGGCGGGAGGCCTTATGGTAGTTTCATTTTCTAGAAAGAATTGCGTATTTCTTTTAAATTCCTTTGTTTTTCTTTTGTAAAAGAATAACTGTTTTTAAGATCTCACACCAGTCCCATGACTGACCTGGAGTTTATTGTTCCCTTTCTAAGCTCTGGGTGCCCGTAATTTTCCACACGGCCAGCCTAGAGTCAGGTTATCAGTTATTCGGGAGCAAAGTCAGAAAAGAGTTGTTGTGGAGATCAAGAGTTGAAGCTGGATGGCGAGACGTATCTCTTTACTATATAGCATCCGTTGCATATGGTTGATGCAAAACAGTTTTCATATAGTCAACTTATAATCACTGTCAGTGATGTATGATGTCGTTGTAAACTCTGATGTTGTATTGTATTAACTGAGATGATTCTTTGTTTTAAAAATTATTCATTTATCCATTATATATTGTTCTGCTGCAAAATGTGAGATTCTGTTTTTGTTTCTGTTCTTCTTCTACCTCTTCATTCTTTAAACCCTAAAGACTCGTAGGTTTGTTCCTCTTTGGCTAAGTTGTTGTGGAAATTTTCCATCTCAAAGGGGTACGGATTTGCGGGCCTTTACAAACAACATCAGAATCTCATAGCGGAACGGAATAAAATATAATACATCACATAACTATTACATAGTTTTACATATATCAAAGTTATACAATATCATACATATGATAGTCGTATACATATCTGTCACTACATACATCCAAAATACAACATACATCTACTACACAGCGGAACTAGATATATAGATACATACGTCTGGCTTCTGCTCCAAGCTTCTCCAGAACTCAACAATCCCAAAACCTATCACTTGGCTACTCATAAAAATTTGAGTCCCCAAGAGTTTATGAAAACAAAATATAAACTCCGGGTCAAACATGGGTCGGGTGTGAGTAAACAGGTTAAAGTTGTTTAACTTTGAAAATCATTTGAAAATAAAGGTATCACGTAAGACTTCCCACACATAAACACGGGTAAGTTTTTACCTTACGCTAACCAAAACATTTGATAGAAAATCCAATGATATAATAATAATGTCTAGGGTTTTCAAGTAAATAGAAAATAGTCGAAATTGTTACATTCATTAAATTCCAGGCACTAGCCACAAAAGTGGGTAATACAAATCAAAACCGTAGGGTCTCGTAGGGAAAATGGGTTTCCGTCAATGGCAGGGCTACTGGGGTACCGTCCGTCACAGTACGGGGCCTAGATCACCGTACCGAGGATCACTCCCGACACCCTACAACACAAGGCCGGAACCATTCCTTACTGAACAGTCCCAAACAAGATAACCCCGCAGTTGTGTCCAACAACTGCCACACAGCCGAAATAAAAAGGGACATCTAGACATGGGTATATCTCGTCCTGCTTGGGTGCTACCCACCTAACCTTGCTGCATATCCCATGTTTTAGCCATTCCTGGTTGATGAGGCTTGAGGCTGTGATTACCTTTATAGAACATATCTCTTAGAATGCTCATCGTCCGCCTGACGATGTGCTGAAAGCATTCAATCCATACAAGTTCGTTCCGGGTTCGAATGAAACCAAAGGCATTATCTCGTTACACTCGTTTAGGAATCACCCTCAGAGTTGACGACAATAACCCTTGCATTCTGAAACACCATCTCGACCTTCGCTTGAGATGTCAAGACCTATCGTTTAATTTGGATCGATGTGGTTTTCAGAATATCAAATTGACACCCAATCCCGGTCTCATCGAAATCCAAACGCCATTTTAAAGGCCGAGTTGTTTAATAGTTTAAACAATTTAATTCAATGCTTTGAATTCACAATAACATTTATCACAGATAAATCATACACAGTCATCACAGATATATCCAGAATATATCACAAAATATCACAGAATATCACCACATAGATATCAGAGTCAATCAAACAAGAATCATCAATTCATATCAAAATAATTTGATCTACTTAACTTAATTTATCATTTTATCCAGCTTGATTAATCACTAATTAATCAACTTATTAAATTTATTAATTATTACTTAATTACTCAATTACTTAATTCTTAATTATTAATTAATAACCTTAATTATTAATTAATAAAACTTAATTACCTATTTATTTATCACTTAATTACTTAATTAATCATTAATTACCAATTGATTAATCATTTAATCCTTAATTAATTACTTAATTAGTTAACTACTATTAATTAACTTTAAGTAGTTACTTAAGTTCTTAAGTTCAAATTGATTAAACACAAGATTATTAATATCAATCTTTAATTACAAATTTATTTAACTTTAAATTACTTATTTAATTACAAGTATAAATTAATTTGCATTCTTAATTAATTAACTTATATTCTAAATTAATTAAACATCTTACATTAGCAAACCTTTCTTAATAAGTTTTAAATCAAAACTTAACTTAACACTAACAAACATTATTTATTTAATTAATACTAAATATTATTTAACAAAATAACTTAAAGTTATTAGGCTGATTCACGTAGAAAATAAAACCCGAGGCAAACACTTGGTTTACTCGAGTAAAACTCGTGTCTCCCCCTGTTCTTTTCCGAGTCCCCTCTCTTCTCACCTTTCTTCTTCTAATACTTAATCTTTTTTTAAGTTTAAGTTAAAAACTGCGGTACCACTCAAACTCACGCACGCACCAGGGCTAATACTCGAAGCATTTCCCTTATTTTCTTGAATAGTGACTCGAGACGAATCAACGCACGAAGACGCTGGCACCATCGCTGTCGTGCACGTGCACGGCAGTTCGTCGTCTCTCCGGCGAACCGTGTCGCCTCCTGCAAACCACAAATCGACCTCACATTCGATAGCAAGACTCGATTCAATACGAAAAGTTCGAAATCAAAATTACCCCATTTGTTCGAACTGCGACATGAACCTACCCAATAGAAAAGTGCCACTAACCACTAACGCCGTTCACTTGTGGCTTTGTAACTCCGACCGTATCTCGGCCATACCCTCCTCTACCGTCTCCCAGAAGTGCGTGTAACTCGATCGTCCCATGGCGACAAAATCAATGAACATACAGACCATACAAAAACTCGAACCAAAACCCTATATTCGTTTCGCCCCAAAATCCTTGCATTTAAAAAAAAATTCTAGCATTTTTCCTATATTCGAGAATCATCAAATTAGCTATACAACAAATTCCAGCATCTAAAATTTGTTGATCTAACAAAAATTGATGAAAATGCATTTTTAGTTCATATTGGAAGTGCACCATGTATACTGATATAAAATCATCGTTTTTATTTTAAAAATCCTACCTTTGTATATGGATTCAAGCTATGTAGTTGAATCAGCAATTTAGAATACTTGAATTTAACATAAAATTAATGATTTCCCTGTAAATCACTTTCCAGTGGATATACTCCACTGACAGGTTGAAAACAAGTCTAAAAGCTTGATTTGTATTCAAACAACTTACTTTATTTCAAAACGTAAGCCTATAAATGATTGAATGAAAATATTTTGTATTTTGATTGTTTCCTTAACTCTGTAACTTAAAAAAACTGTATATTCAAATTTTACGGAGAACTCACATATGAACACAGAATTAAAAATAGATACATATGCCATCATATTATTATCAATACATCATACACACAATTGAAATTAAGTCTTAAAGGTTTCGTTTACTCACCTAAATATTGTTGAAACAGAAAACAAAGGTTGTTGAAAAGCTACAGTTCTGAATTCCTGTAAATCTTCCCTGCCTTGATTTTGAATTTGTTTGAGTTTGTAAAGAAAGATGTTTATTATTTTTATTTGCTCAGGTTTACTATGTTTTGTGTACGAGCTAAATTAAGATGATGTATTTATATCTAAGAATAGCTTTAAACAGAAAAGTGTCTTCTGGTACAAGCCTTACCCTGTTTTGATCAGGTTTTATTTTATTTTTTTATATGAAGGCTGAGTTGATTTTCTGCAATTCGAATTGACAAAAGGTTGTGCTAATTAAATGCATATGTCTTCAAATATGTTTACACCTAATTACGATTGCTGATATTTATATTTTTTTTGTTTATTTGTACAAAGATATTTTGTATGTTATGTGAATAAATTTGTCTTCTTTTCATTGCACAAATGTATATACAGATTATCCTTTCTAAACCTTTCTTATATGTTTATGTAAAGTTGTTCTAAATATTGATTTGGCTTATGCATTGATTTTTATCCTTGCACTTAATATAAGTTTTATTATCATAATTTCCTAGTTTTATAATTTCCTATTTTTTTATTTAGAGTTTAACTTTCAAATATTTGATTTATAACATATATTTGTATTTATATATTTTATATTTCTATTTATCTTATATTTATATTTAATATCTATAGCATTGTTTATTTTAAACATTATTATTAAAGACTACATCTAATTCATATATGTATTATATCAAATGTCAAAATATAGCACCTTTAATTTTAATTGAATAAGATAGATTTTATTTTAAATAGTTTTGAAAGATTCTATTTGAAATTTTCAAATCAAGATTTTCCTTACAAAACATATATATACATATATAACTGATAAATGTCCAAAGATCTTGTCAGTTTATAAAATGAAAAGCTGGTATTTTTTTAAATTAGATTAAATACTTATAAAATATATTGCCAAAATTCCGGGTCGTTACACTGTTTCTGAGATAAGAAAAGACCATGGGCATGACGAGTGACAGCAATACCCATAAAGAAACCCGAAGGACCTAGATCCTTCATAGCAAATTCAGAAGCTAAGAGAGTCATAATATACTTACGAAGACGATCAGAAGAAGTTGCAAGTATAATGTCATCCACATATAAGAGAATATAAGCAATATCAGAACCATTCTTGTAGATGATAAAGAGTGATCTGACGTACTATGAGAGAACCCAATGGTAGCAACAAAATCAACAAATCTTTGGTACCAAGCTCGAGGAGCCTGTTTTAATCCGTACAAAGATTTCTTCAAAAGGCAAACATGATTCAGATAATTTTTGTTACGAAAACCCATGGGTTAATGCATATAAATTGCTTCATTGAGATGTCCATGCAATAAAGCATTCTTGACATCCATTTGATGAATGAGCCAAGATTTAGAATGCTGAGAACCGCTCCAATGGAGACCAGTTTAACCACGGGGCTAAACGTTTCATCACAATCAACGCCATGTTGCTGTGTATTTCCATCACCTACAAGACGAGCTTTATAATGCTCAAAAGAGCCGTCAAATTTATATTTATGACAAAAAATCCACAAAGACGGAATAAGATTAACATTAGGCGGCATAGGCACTAAGTCCCAAGTCTTATTGTCAATTAAAGCATTAAATTCATCCAACATTGCACTTTTCCAATTATGGTCACTAAGTGCACTAATAGAATTCTTCGGAACATGAGAAATATCTGTAGTGGTGATAGTGTGGTGATTAGAAGAGTATTTGAGGTTGGGTTTAAAAATGCCATTTGATGCACGAATGGTCATGCAGGTTGAAATGGGGTTGGGAGGCATAGGAGTGGTGTGAGGAATGGTCAAAGTGGGGGAGCTCATAGACGGGGTTGGGCTGTGGGGAAGAGAGGATGGGTCAGAGGAGGAAATAGAGGACCGAGTGTGGGAAGCAGTGGGAGGTGTGGAATCTGGGCCTGTATGAGACTGTGGCCCAGATTGAGGAAGAGAGGACTAGTCGTTGAGCTGCGTTGTTAGGTCAAGCTGCATATTTTGTGGTGTGGTATTTTGGGATAAATGATGTATTAATTGAGGATTAATACTGTCACTCAAAAAATCATGATTCGAAGGTTTTGTTTTGTGGAGTTTGAAGAATGGAAATTCTGTTTCAACAAAATGAACATGACGACAAATTATGATTTTACCACTAAACTTGTCATAGCATTTTGTGCCACGATGATTAAGAGCCGGACCTAAATAAGCATAAGGAGTCGACCTTTCTTGTAATTTATGAATAGTAGAAGAGGAGAATAATGGAAAACACAAGCAACCAAAAACACGCAAACCCGAATAATCCGGATCACTTTGATAGAGGATTTGAGCGGGAGATTGGTAATTCAATACCTTGTAAGGAAGGATATTGAGAAGATATGTAGCCATGGAGAGAGCATAATGCCAAAAGGAGAGTGGCATAGATGCATGAGGAAGAACGGTCTGGATGATATTATTTATGGATTTTATGTGTCTTTCGGCCTTCTCGTTTTGAGGAGATGTATGAGTACATGAGAGACGGAAAAGCATGCCATGTTGCTGAAAAAAACCCTTAAAAGTGTGATTAATGTGTTCTGTACCATTATCACACTGAAAAGTCTTAATATTACGTTCAAATTGTGTCTTGACTAAAGCATGAAACGCTAAGAAAAGTTGTTTGACCTGAGTTTTTGCAACAGGAAAGGTCCACAAAAATTTGCTATAGTCATCAAGAAAAAGAACATAATAACAATGGTCGAAAGTACTAACAATAGGAGAAGTACAAAGATCACTGTGAATTATATCAAACGGAAGAAAAGTATATGACACTAAATCATAAAAAGGTAGCTTAGGATGTTTCCCAAAAGACCAAGAAGAACAAAAAGTTTTACAAGCCTTATTACAATCAACAAACTTTTTACTACAAAGTGACTTAAGAATAGCATCGCCAGGATGACCTAAACGATTGTGCCAAACATTTGAAGGCAAAGCAGTAAAAGCAGAATGATTGTTGGAACAAATGGCTTGAGAGTTAGAGAAAAGTGGATATAAGCCCTCAGTACTATCACATCTCATTAGTGTTTTCTCCGTCTGTAAGTCATTAACAGAGAAACCAAAAGGGTTAAAAGAGATAGAAACCATATTATATATGGTAAATTTACGAACAGAGACCAGATTTTAATGAGCCTGGGAGCATGTGACACATTGTTTAGGGTAAATGGTGGATAAGGTGGAGGCAATGTAGTGCGTTCGTGATCAATAATTGGAATTAAATGACCACTACCAACAACAATGTATGATGCTTATTGCTTGAATTGAAATAAGAAGGGAGAATACCTGCATCCGCCGTCATGTGAGATGTAGCACCAATATCTATGTAGTAGTTTCCATCTGGTTGAGAGAACGAAAGAGCATGCATAGCGGTTCAATGTCGGTTGGCATGTAGCTAGGAGCAGGAGGAGCAACAATATTGAAAGCTTGAGGTCTGGACCCAAGTAAGCCTGACCTAGAAGAGGAGAGACGTTGGGCCGTTGAATTGGGCCTTGGCTGCCAAGAGTATGCGGGAAATGGGCAAGGAGAAATAATCCACCCTCTCCAACCAGGTTGCTGCCACTGTGGCGGTTGGACCTACTGACGTGGCTGCCACTGGTGCTGCTGATATGGCGGCTGACTAGGACTGGACCCATTAGTACTTTGGCGGACCTTTTTCTTCCCATTGTTTTTCAAATTGTTCCTCCCTTTATTATTGTTGTTGCGCTTGTTGCTTGCAAATGAATCAATGAAAACCATGACCACACCACTGAACCGACTCCCAGAACCACCAGTTTCACGAGCTTGACGAGCCTTGATAGTACGCTCAGCCATTTTCGACCTTGAATGACAACTCTCAAAGGATGGCAAAGGCTCTTGATTTTGTATATAGTCCACCGTACCACTATACGCTTCGGGTAAGGATCCGATGAGACGTAAAACCAGACGACCATTTGTCACCGGAGCATCAACATCAGCCAATCTATCCGCCAGAGATTGTAGATAATTACAATAATTTTCGATCGAGTTGAAAGCCTCAAAAGCAGCATTTGTAAAGTCCTCATCGAGATGGGTATCCCGAGAGGCTTTGTTGTCCTAAAAAAGAGCTTCAAGACGGTTTCATGTCCGTTCTGCTGTGTCATTATGTCTGAGGATAGCGAGGAGAAGATCGGAAGAAATGGTGTTGTAAATCCATTGCAAGACAACAGTATCCAAATGCCTCCAAAGTGTTGGATCAGCGGACTTAGCCTGGACATAGGCAGCCATAGCCTTCTCCTCCATTGGTGGAACCAAGTGATCGTAAAGATCATGAACCCTAGAAAGATTGGTAAACAGAGTAGCCGAAGAATGACACATGGCTTGCTCATTATCTAATGTTATGGGAATAAGAGATTTAACATTAGTTATGGTTTCTCTTTCCATATAAATAATTTGCCCTTCATTAGTTAAATAAGTTAAGAGAAGAGAATAAAAAGTTTCCTTCTCTAAATATAAATTTATGCCCCCTCATTGATTCAATAACTTAAGAGATAGAAAATGAAAAGTTTTCCTCTCTAAATAAATTTAATAAGTTGTCGTTACACACAAATATGTACATAAGAGTATATTTGATATACTCTAATTTACATACACGTTAAATTAAATTTTAGACTTTATTTCTATATCTAAATAAAATAAAGATTTTATTTAAAAGAAAACTTAGAAAATTTCTAAGTATGTTTAGACTTATAGACCAGTTAATGATACAAAATGGTAAATTTTTTGAAATTCACTCATTTCTTTCTCTGCGAGCTGGCCCAGTTCCAACATGTGCATGCTTTATTATATTCAAGAACCCTCATTCGGCCACCACATCCTTAACAAAATCAAACTCGTTGGTTAAATCCCACCATATATGAGTCCATACGTGAACGTGAAGCTTAACAACTTTTGCTTCATCCCTTGGTGCCTACATTACCAATATAATATAAAAACAATACACGTATATTATTTACGATTCTATATGATATATACAATAACATAACAAAGAGTTTCATATGGTAGAAGCAATATGATCTTTATAAGCAGATAATAGGGATGGTTGCACTTCACTTTCGGTAGGTCGACTTGACGGTTGTGCCATTGACTTTTTCTTTTGCTTTTTCTCTTCAGCGGTTGTATCTCTGTATTAGTCTCTTCTTCGGTTTGATGAGATGGTTCAACCTTGTTTGCAATCTCTTCCTCTTAATCCAGTCCCGATACATTTTCTCCATCAACGTCCTCATGTCGCCTGCCTTCCTCCTCACCCGAACTATTGCTTTTTTCAGTATTGTTTCTTTCATCCTCTACAACAAACTCTTCAATACGTTTTTTCATATGTTCCAACTCCAGTCTCTTATGATTTGAAGCGGTTTGAGGAATACGGGTGGTTAATGATGAAGCTGAAGTTTTTTCGCTACAACAACAAAATGGATTCATTCAAAAAAGAATAAAAAACAACAAACAATTAAACAACTTGAAATAAATAATTTCATTAGCCTATATGTGAGTTATATTGAAATGGTAAATTGTGTTTACACATGATTCTCCAGCCTTACAAAATGAATTCACTCCAAGGGTTGCAAGCTAGCACCGGATAAAATTTCAATATAATCCTATATGTGCCGACTCGACTTGATGACACTGAAAAAAAAAAAAAAATCATGTTTTCGACCACCAGTCGTCGAATCGTATGTTCTCTTATATGACATAGTTGGAATATGGCAAGCTAACACCGAATAAAATCTAGCTATAATCCCATATGTACTAACTCGACATGATGGAATCGAAAAAAAATTAAGTTTCCGGCCACCAGTTGCCGAATAATATATTCTCCTATAACATACCTGGAATATGGCAAGCTAGCACCGAACAAACAAAAAAAAGAAAAACGTACGCAAGGATGTCGAATTCTATACTTCTAGCTCATATATATTACTGCCTACTGTAAAATAAAACACATGGCAGGTAAACATCGATTAAAAATTAGTTATACAACACTATAGCCCCGAGTTAATTTATTCAAATCGATTAAAGGCCGCCGATTTCATTGTTTACAACTAAACTCTACGTTGAATCGCGATAAACAAAACCCTAATCATCGCGATAACAAAAAAAAAAAACCTAAAATTTGTATAAATTTGATAACAGACCTTCCCATCATCTTTTCGATCAACTTGGGGTCTGGATTCCATGATGGAGCTCAATTTTTGGTTCACACCATTTTTAGCAAGCAACGTGAGAGAGATTTAAAGGTAAGGTAAATGTAAATGAACAGACTGTAAAAGTAAATTAACGTTAAAAAGAAAAAAGAGTAAAGTAGTAAAATTATGTTTTATTATATAATATGTGTGTATCCCTCTTAGTGCTTTTATATTTTGTCGAGTAAAAAAAACCGATCATCACATAATCAAAAGTGGAGTGTCAGTAACAATGTCCTAATTCGATGGGATTGAAAAAAAAAAAAAAAAAAATTAAAAGCAGGGTACAAAGGGTTTTTTGTTTTTGTTTTTGTTTTATTAAGCGGAATAACGATGGAGCCTTCAATTTAGAACCTATTACCCTCCTCGACGTGCAGCCCATTTGTGCAAAAACATCCCTTCTCCCCTATTTTATTTTTTCATTTCCTGTGACATAAGCAAAACATGCTATCATCGCTTGCCCTTCGTTCACGGTCCCCTGCCCTATCCAACCTCACTTCCAAACTCTTCGCTCTTTTCTCATCATCATCATCTTCTTCTTCGGAAAGAGTAGGACTTCTGAACCTTCAAGAGGTCGAGAAGATTTTAAATGACGTCAAGGCAGACGACATCAAAGTTATTCCGGTCAGAGATCTGTGTGAGTGGACCGATTTCATGGTCGTCGCTACTGGTCGCTCCTCGTGGCACGTCAAGAACATTGCTCAAGCCCTAATTCATAAGGTAGCCTTTACGATGTATTTTGTCTGTGAATACGTTGCACCTCATTTTCCTTTTTCCAATAACATTACTAAAAATTACCACAAAATTTTATACTTTACTTTTCCCAATACAAGCCTTTTAAGTGGCTACCACGGTATCAATTTCGATTCTTTTTTTAAGGAAATTTTACCAACATAGGTCACTTCTAGAAAGAAATAACAACTGTAGATCACTTTCAAATTTATTTACAAATATAGACCTGTTTCTGGCTTTGTGGACTTTAGCGTTTGCGATTTGCGGTTTTTCAAAAATTGCCAAAAGGAAATAACAAATTTCATCTTGGCGACTTTTCGAAAATCGCAAACTTAATAGAGCAATTTGCTTTGGGCGATTTTTGAAAAATGGCCCAACGCTAAAGTCCAGAAAATCAAAAACAGGTCTATATTTGTAAATAAGTTTGAAAGTGGTCTATACTTGTTATTTCTTTCTGCAAGTGGTCTATATTGGTAAAATTTTCTTTTTTACAACAAACTGTCGACCAATATCATTTTCCACGACCATCAACAACAGTAGTTCAGCAATTGATGGCCGTGGAAAAGTGTTGGTTGTTTGCCGTGCATAAAATTTTACGCGGTGATAGATTGTCGTGTGAGATAACTTTGATATTATGAAACACACAAATTTTATTGCGTTTATTTTTTCTATGGTGTTAGAAGGAGAGAAACTGGATGCGCTTAGCAAAACACTTTTTATATTCCAGTGTTAAATTGATTGAGCAAAGAGTTTTTAAAATCAAATGAAACTTTGATGATGTTCAATCTCTTATGGAAGACGTACTAAGGCATGTGTCATGGCGCAAAGCGCTATGATTGCGCCTTTTTCATTAAGGCATGAGGCACATGGAAAGATACACCAAATACCAAAAGACGTAAAAGATACAAAAGGTGCACATGACCACAACACAAAAAAGCATGCCTTTTCCATATTTTGTTATTTGTTTTTTTGTTTTTTTTTGTTTTTATTTTTCACAATCCAAAAGTAAATAGAGATTAGCACTCACCGTATGTTGCTTATTATTATTACCGTATATGCTGCAATTAACAGTTTTTTTCTATAATTTTTTTTTCCCGAAGACATGGACAGGTTGTAATTGGCATGGAAAATTTAAATTATTTTATTTAATTTATTCTCAAAGCAAGTTGTAATATAAAATCTATCATGTATACATATGAATCGGATTTATATTTCTAGTATACCAGCAATATGTATTATTATTTTGAATTTTGATTTTTAAAAAGATTATTGTACTTGAAATTCTACGCTAATGACATTACGTTTAATGATCTTTTTCCTAAATGATTGGAGTTTAATTACTTTATATATTTTTTATTAAAATAAATACCAATAATATTGGACCTTTTCAAGTAATGGTTATGTACAATAAATTTATTTGAATTCCAAATATGCACAGTAAATAAAAATGACGTATGTTGTTCGCCGCGCCGTGAACCAAGGATTCAAGAAGGTTTTGCTTCATTTTGTGCCGTGCGCCGTTGATATATGTTCAATCTACACTATGTACATCATATCCACAAAAAAGAGATCATTCCGAAACTTCTAGCATGTTTAGGATGTAGAATCGTTGTCAACCATTAAAACATATATTTTAACCGTCAATTTGAAATATGATAGGATTAGCCAAATTAGCCAAAATATTGTGAAGATGGCCTTGAGTTTTGTCATGTAAGAGCATATCTATAAATTTTCGTTTGATTTTGGAACGTGTAATCTAAAAATCGAAGGGGTGTAGTGAAACCTTTGTGTGTGTGTATGCGTGCTTCCGTGCGTGCATACGCAGCCATGTTTGTGCACGAATGCTTGCGTGCACACTCCTATAGTCCCGTAATAGATGCATATTAATTATACACTGTCAAATTATTTCTGGTCTTGCTTCTTTGATAACATGCAAATTCTCTGAAATAAATGCTTGTTTAACAATAACTTGAGCGATGTTTAGTGTTTTACTTCTGAAACTTTTTAGTGGAAATGCACATTCTACGTTCTAGTATTTAATGGCAATTTCATGACAATTTCTGAATCTTCAATATCCTATCATACCATATTTGTAGCAGTTAGCACAACTTTCTACTAATTTGTCTACTTTACATGAATGCTAACGAGAAGGTAAAACAGAAGCAAATTGGTTCTGACCGCATGCTACTTCCAAGCGTAGAAGGCCAAGAACAAGGAAACTGGATTGTAGTAGATTCAGGTGTGTTTCTTGAGTCCCTTGAGTTCAGTTCAGTTATTGGTTATGTTGAAGAAGAATGATGGCTTTGTGAATCAAATCATCAATATTCCAGTTGTTTCCATTATTCCTCCTCTTCTCATTGTATAATTGTTTCCAGGTACAGTGATTGTTCATGCTCTTGATGAGAAGGCCAGAGCTTATTACAATTTGGAAAACCTTTGGATGGGAGCACGTGGAATGTCCGAGGGGTCCAATCAGGTTAATTTGTTATCTTATTACTTGGACACAGTGATTTATGCTGGTTAAGGTTTTCAGGAAGATGTCTTTTATCATGGTTTCTCATACACCCCAACCCCCAAAAAAAAAAAAAAAGGAAAGAAAAGAAAACCCACACACAAAACCCTTTACACACACGAGGCAGGACTCCGTACTTTATTGAGATCATCTACACAAATATTTGGAAGTTTCAAAATAATCCAAATTTTTTTGTAAATGATCTTTGGGTCCTATAGATTATATCTACAAATTTTATATCATTTTCAAAAATTTTGACACAAAAGAACTAAAGGGGACAAATAAGGGGTTATATAGAGGAGATGTAATAGTGGTGAGCCACTTGAAGTTGCCGTGGTCACTTGACCATACAGGGAAATATATTTTTCTTGTTTTTTAGTTTCTTATTGCTAAAAATTAATATTTTGTTCCAATTAGACACTCACATTTTGAGTCCGTTCGAATTATCGGAACATCCGATTTAAACAATTCTTAGACCACATATCTTGTTATATCTCTTCACATATATTGTTTTGCTACGTCCTCGACTATGATAATCGGCGGATACAGGTTACTCGGTCATCAAAATTCAATAATTCTTCTATTATACATGTCTTTATATATATTTCTTTTTACCCACATAAATTGTTAGAAATGTCTGATGGTGGACATCGGTAGGCCTATCTCTGCAAGATACGTGTATTCACTGATAAGTTGTTTTAAACTACAATTCAAATCCCTGATTTACACCCTTATTCACAGTTGTTCGATCATTTGTTTGAGTGACATTTTGAATAACTGGCAAACAGAATTCGGTCTAGTTGTAGTTTCTATCTACGCAACCAGAATACAAAGGAGATACACACACATAGTTAACCAAAGCGTGTGATTTTATTTTATTTTCTTTTGACCGAGAATGATGCATGTTTGCTCATGTATTGTATTTCACATATAGAATTACTTGGCTTTGAATTTGGGGTGTTCATTGTCGATTTTTATGCACTTTCAGTTTTACAAAGAGAAAAAGAAAAAAGTTAATGCCAACAAATAAGGTTTTGCAATATCTCCGTTTTTACATAAGCATACTGGATGCTGATTATTGGTATCTGATAAAATTTAATAATGTTTTACTAAGTAATAATAACAAAATTACATTCTGCAACACGGATTAAGTACTTTGTAATTCACAGTGATAAATTTCCCAAGGGATAAACACATAAGTCATTTAAACTACAATCCTTTAGCAATGAAATTAGATTATTAAGTGCAACTGAAAATATTTCGCTACCAGTAATTAAGCTGTAGATGGCTATTAATGATTTGAACGGCTCAAGGGCGACAGTTCTTTTTAACATTCCATTTGCATATATATTATACACAGATGTAGGGTTTGTTTTATTTATCTGTTTAAACGCATGGGACAGTAGGTTTGTCTATCCGCATACAATTTTCTCCCTGCGATCATCATGTTTGACATGGTTTACATCAGGCGTAAGCTTGTATCTCACATCTGTTCACTTTTGACTTTGAACGCACAAGTTGAAAGCTGCTTTTTCTAGGATCATGGTCATTGCAGTCTTATGTCTGACTTGACGGAAGATACATTGGATTTTGTTTCTTAATTTGATTTTATGATTACAATTATAATTTTAGTTGTTTAACTATATTATTTATTTTTATAATATAAAGTACAGTGTATAAAATAATGCTAAAGATTTAAAAACTATAAGAAAATTCACCAGTGCTCTTTTAATTAAAGAACACAGTTTGTTTCATATTTAAGTAGTCAATAGTTAACTGCTAGTGATAAATAAAACAGAAGAATAATCACTAATAATATAATAACATATAAAACATTAGTTTTTAAAATCAATATATAATCCAACCCAACTTAATTTAACAAAATTACATTTTGCAAATAATTAGTACTAATTTCACTTCCATTCAACTATCAATCTTGCTTTCAATCCTTTTCTCCATTGTTTGTTCATGTACATTTATTCCTCTAACTTTGTGATCACAAACATGCAATCTTCCACAAAGTTTTCTTGCAGCGTTATTTGGTAAAAGTAAAATGACTACTTTTCCGACCATTCACCTTGGCTTTTAAGAATAAACAATCTGTGTTTTATTTTGTGGCCCAATAGCTAATATGTGTGTGTGTGTGTGTGTGTGTGTGGGTGGGGGTGGGTGGGTGGGTGTGGGTGGGTGGGTGGGTGGGTGGGGGTGTGTGTGTGTGTGTGGAAAAGTTTATTTGGACGCAATTCATGACGCAAATAGTGATACAAGATATATCGATTATTAGATCTCCCTCTGAATTCAACCCTTAATGAGATCCAACGACCAACATCCATTGTGTTATCATCTTGTGTTTTATTGTGTGTGCGTAAAGAGAGAGACCTTAAAATAAAATTGCATTTAGGTAAGTGTTCCATATAACTTGGTTATCATAGTTATCTACTACTAATTCAGTTGCTTGCATAAATTGTGCAACTAATTTAAGTCCAATTTTTCAAACGATAACTAATGAATAAAGCTAAATTCTCATAGTTACCAACATAGTATTACTATGATTTAGAACCTTATACTTGATCTGTGCTTGCCTTTGTAGCAATGCAGAAACTGGAAGCTAATATTTACTTCATCATTTACTCTACTTTTGTTCTTTGTACGAGACTACTGGGACCATAATTGTCCTTGGCTAGCAAACACCGTTATTTGAATTCAATATTCATGTTCTCTTCATATTTTTGGTATTAATACATATGGTCAATGGCGAAAGTAGATGAAAAAGATGGCTGAAACCTTTACAAGTTAGAGGGGGTACTTAAGTTATTGGAGAACTCTCGAATCTGATAATTCCGAATAACAAGTTACTTATTATCCAGAATAAAAGCCTACATAGAATAGTGAAACATATTATATTTGTCGACCCAATGCAAAATGATATTGAGATACGTGTTTTGACCAATTTATTGTTTTCTTCTTGTATTATGTGTGTGCATGCATGTGTTATGTTCTCAGTACCTCAAATTTATTTTTTTGGCAATTCAAAATACAGAAGCAAAGCATTACTTACTACATTGCTAATCAGTGTAAGGATTTAACCCAATTGTATTGAAAATAATGTAACTATACCTTTTTCCTTCTTGATTTTTAAGTGTGTAAGCCGGTTTTAAATTTTGACAGTTTTTTATAACAAGAGTGATACTTGATTTTAAGCAGATCCTCATTTTGATGTCTTAGTTTACCGAATCCAAAATCTTTAGAACATAATCTAAACATCTTACCATATGAGCCAGTGGCCCTTGACTAATTTTTGATATTTTATTCGTCGTAATTCGACTTCTACAATCAATCAGTTCGTAAAAGTCACAATTTTCTTCCAACGCTTTTTTGTCAAATGTTTCTACTGCTGATAGTTCTTGAATATATGCTGGCTTCTTATTCACTTATGGAATGGATTTCTTGATACAGGATATTGGGAAAGCTATTGTGAAGATTAGACGCAAAAACAATTCGAAGAAACCCATGAAATGCACAGGACAATCCTGAATCCATTACCTGGATGAAGTGTAGTGAAGACGGTAGATTTAACCGCAAGAGCTTGCATTTGAGAAAATGCACTGTCTAGTGTCATGTACAATGCTTTCATCGTGATCAACAATGCATGCATAATGAACCTTTTAGCAACTATTTATAACTTTCTTTTGTACATTATCAAAATAGGGTCCTAATTACGCGTTTAATTATGAAAAGGAAAACTCAATAATGCAACGATGATCAAATTTGAAAGATTAGTTAGTACTCCACACCATGTCTTATATCATGCATCTTTTTATATGGATTGGTCATGGTTTGGCGATAGTCGTGCGACGGTCTAAACGATTATGAAATAACATAAATATCTTTTCAAGTGCAGAATATTTTGTCAAGCATCTTTGCCACATTATGAAATCCTTGCATGAAGTTTTCATTTACATGTATGTATATGTGTGTACGTATGTACAAGAAGTCTTAGGTGGTACAACATGTCAATATATGTTCAAACTACGCCATGCAAGTTTGAAACTATGATGCATCAAAGTCAAAGCGTTTAACCACTGAAACAATAATACTTGTCATAGGACGATCTTTTCGAATGAAGAGTAATTTTTCAAGCGTCTTTGCTACATACGATTTAGTAGATGTATAAAATCCATGCATGAAGTTGTCATTCACACACACACATATATACATACATACATATTTGAAGCTATCAAGATTTAAGGTATTTGTGGTTTGTGATAAAGCTTCTCTATAAAATTGTCTACATCAGGCGTAAACACATACAAGTTATTTAAACTAACCGACAACGATTTGCCATAGCGGAAGTTGGCAATGGAAAGAGAATCATGGAGTTTAATTATATGACATCGATTGCTAGTATGTGCTAACAGTTGGAGACCGTAGTAGAGGTGATTTTGTAACAACCCCTCCTCTAGCACCTCCACCATTACCACCACAGGCACACAATACATATACATGTAGATATGTTTAGCATTTACACCCCTACATTTTTTAGAGCCGTTTAATTCAAAATCAAACTAATTTGTAGATATGTTCTTACGTGACTCTAAATCATCTTTCACATAATTTCATTAAATTTGGAAAATCCTACCGTATTCAAAATAATATTTCAAATCGATAAGTAAAATATATGTTTAGCGGTTGAAATATTATTTGAATATGTTGGGATTTTCCAAATTAACTGAAATAATGTGAAATGTGGTGTTTAGTCATGTAAGAACATATCTACAAGTTTTGGTTTGATTTTGAATAGTGCAGCTTTAAACGTTGTAGGGGTGTAGATGGGATGTAACGAAATCTTTCCCTATATGTGTTAAGATTGGCTACATGTTAGAATTTCGAAATGATCTTAATTTCTGCGATTGTGATGTTTGCAATGTAGATTGAACATCAATAAAAATTTATTTGATTTCAAATTGTGTAGCTATAGAAACCATAACGAGGTTTGAAAAAAAGATAGATATAGTGGGGTGTGCGTACACACACACACATATACACATACACGCACACACACAAGTATAAATTGCACGATACGTGCATCTAATAGCTAAAAATGTTTGGTTTTTATTTAAAAAAATTAATGGATGGATATGTGATATAAGTGCAAAATCTTTGATAGTTACAATGCTTTTATTTCAAATTGGTGGTGGTGTTAGTTGCAAATTGATAGTGAAATCCGTTGATGGGTGGTCGTGAAGAGGACGGTGGCAGAGATAGTTTATCAATAATGAGATTCCGTTAATAGAAGAGGGTATTTTTGGAATTTCAAAAGGACACTATAGAAATTCTATCTATTGAATTCTCTTTATTAATAGTAGAGATATGTGCTATTCGATATTGTAGATTATGTGCAGCATCCAAAATTTGAGATGAAGCAATGCGTTGACTCAACAATCCACCCGTATTATAAATTTTGATCATCCGATGTTCGGTCCAGCGTTAAAACAAACCTGTGTATATTATAGTATCTAAAATTTCATTTCAACTGCTATTTCAGTATAGACAGGTTATTATCGTACGTGCAAATTTAAGAAGAGAAGACTATCTGTTGCAAAACTAGAAAATGGAGAAGTGGGTGGTTCAGAAGCATATACTAATTCATAGAAACATAATTACATTGCACTGCTAATCATCCGATGCAACAGAAGCATATAGTAAGCATACATAATAACACAGCGGTATAGTTAACTGAAATTACAAACTGTAATGGATGCGGCTCGTTTGAGAAGACGTAAAAATCGCCGTTAGTGTAGGATTGATTTCAGTTAGTGGAAAATTGACTGATGTAGTTGTAGTAGTGGAGGATTGCGTCGATGTAGTTGAAGTAGGGGAGGATTAGGAAATGGGGCTGACATTGTTTTTGTGGGCTAGCAAGCAGATGTTAAAGAGGGCGACATGTGAAGGATAGTTTGAGGTTTTCAAAAAGACACGGTTGATCCAAGTTTATTGAATTATCATTATTAGCTATATATATATATATATATATATATATATATATATATATATATATCGTTTAAACCAAAATAACACAAACACCCAAATGAGTATGGTAGAGAAAAGAGTGAAGAAACTAAATAAAAACACAAAGAAATAAGACACCGGAGTTTAGTAGTAGTTCGGCTAATCGTTACCAACGTCCACTTAATTTTATTGATGGTTTATAGTGTTGTTTACACTTCTGTTCTTACGCATCAGTATGGAACCGTAGGAGTACAAGAGAATTATAGAAAAGTGGTATAGAAGTGAAAATGACCCTAAAACCGAGCCCCTGCCCTCCTATTATAGCTATAGATTACCAGTAAACTCGCCCTCATAATCTCCAATTCGTTTTCCATGCCCAAGACAAGTCCTCCTGAGAAATAGGTGGATACATCGTCAATATGCATGGATCGGTATCGATCCATGGGCTTGGATCGGTACCGATCTATAAGAGAGTCATATGGATTGCTTTGAATGTCTTGTCTTGGCTTGATTCGTGGTTAGCCCGTGATTTCCATCTTGTTTGCAATATCATTAATTTGTTTTTGAGTCCAAGTGATTAATCGGTGGAAGAATGGAGTTGCTGATCTCAAGTGCTTGAGGAGATCGATAGAGAATTGTAAGGATTGATGCAAAGGAACTTGAAATAGGCTTCTAGCATATCACTTGCAAGTAGGAGGAGTTAGGGAAAAAGAGGGTGAAGTGTTGTGGATGGGTGCCGATCCAAGTGGTTGGATCGGTACTAATCCAACACTTTGTTAGATTTGGATTTTTGAACTTTGGATTCTTGAGATGGTCTGTGCTTGTCTCCTGTGACTTTGGTTGTACTTACCGTAGTTAAGGTGCAAAAATGCGCAAGCCTTGAGCTTTGGGTCTTTTTTGCATTCCTTTTATACAAGTTTGATCTATTTTTTACTAAATACAAATTAAATTTTAAACCATATTTTATAATTCATTCAAATATTTAAATATTTTATTATCTAAATTTTAAATCATATTTTATAATTCATTTAACTATTAATTTTTTTTATTTAACTATTTTGTAAACTAAAATTTGAATCTTTCAAAAAGGTGCACTCAAACTGTAAAAAGGCGCACAACATGTGCCTGAGCCTTTTTTGAGCCTAGACGCACGCCTTGATAACTATGACTGTACTTAATTTCTATACTCTATTGCTATCTCTCTGGACTTCCTACCTTGATGGTTTTTAGGTTTGACTCGTCAAGTTTGTTTGTATACTGCCTCGAAAAAAGGATGGATAACACTTGCCTTTCAAAGCACGCCTTGCGTATGAAAAGTGTGCTTTGCCCAAGAACAATTGTTGAAGTCGATGAAATATTAGCAATTGAATCTTCTGGTTAACAGCCGATCAAGCTATTACGAATCATAATATTCCTTTGCATTCACCTGTAAATCAAAGGATGTTCCAAACCGTGATAGCTATGGATTCAAGTCCTTGCTTGAGTGTCAGTCATAGACAATGATTCTGTGTTGTCTCGAAATCGGTAAGCCGTGGCTATATCACTAATCCGGGTCATCCCTTGTTCATCCGGGGGCTAGCAGTCACACGCTGAAGCCAGTGACTTGATTTGATAATTGCTAATGAATCATTCAAGATCAAATGACGTTCGAAGGCAGAATATAAATCCCAGTTTCAATTTCTGATCGCTTCGGATCGTTAATCTAAAGCTCGATCTCTCCCGATCATTAGTTGGACTCTCGATCTCTTCAGATTATTAAATGAATGCGTGGTCGTTCAGGGCCAATAATTAAATCCATGATCTCTTCGGATCGTTAATTGAATCTGCAACCAATCGTTAATCAAATCTATACCCGTTCAGGGTCGATAATTAAATTCATAGTCTTTCCGGATGGTTAATCAAATCCATGGTCGTCCTGTGCTGACAATTAAATCCATAGTCTCTCCAGACCGTTAATCAAATCCATGACCGATAATCAAATCTATGGTCTCTCCGGACCCTTGCTGAGTTCAATCCGCTCACTCCTCGACGAAGGGACTCAATGATAAGCAAACTCATCCGCTCACGCTTCGACGAGGTGACTTACTTCTTGCACTCCGGTCCTTGCTTTCCGGCTGGACCTAAAACGATCAATATCATACAAGCCCATTTACTTGCTTACCACACCAGCTCATCAAGTCTGTAATTGTTGTCTAAAGGAATTCTCAAGTTTGCATTCTCAGCTTGTCCTTCGTTTCCACAAGGGAATTTTGCTACGTATTCCTTCGGTCAGGCTTCTCTCTGCATTATCTCCTGGACATGCATCATCTCCACCCAAGTCAACATTGGTCATGCCCCCATGTTCTTGTGATCACCGTTTCATAGGTATAGGTTCGTTCTGATTTGATCAAGTCGACTCCCAAGTGCATTTGCTCCAGCTCTTAGCATTTGGTTCTGGTTTGTAGCGACTCTGGTTGTTTCTATTTGTCCCATTTTCTTGAAAAAACTCTCCATGTTCTCTTCCTGGCGTGCTTTCATCATTTTTTGCATTCCATTTACCATTGTCTTCATCTTATCCCTGGTTACGTAGATGGATGAGAGTTAGCTTTTGAGGACGCTTCTTGACTATTCCATTGTTGATTTCTCCACCAACGGTTTTCCTAGTAGATTGTCTCGTCACTTTGAACTTTTTTCATATATCAAATCAGTGAATTCAAGTGGTTCTCGGTGAAAGTATCTAAATGTTTGAAGCAAAAATGGCAGACATCCAAACGAGTATAATAGAGAAAAAAGTGAAGAAACTAAATAAAAACACACAGAAACAAGACATCAGAGTTTTATAGTGGTTTGGCTAATCGTTGCCTACGTCCACTTAATTTTGTTGATGGTTTATAGTGCTGTTTACACTTTGTTATTACGGATCAGGATAGATCCGTGAGAGTATAAAAGAATTATAGAAAGATTGTAGATAATGAAAGACTCTAAAAATGAGCCCCTGTCCTCCTATTTATAGCCGTAGATAGCTCAAAAAATCGCTCCCATGATCTCCATCTTGTTTTCCACATCCATGACCGGTTCTTCCGAGAAATAGGTGGACACCTCATCAATATTCACGGATCGGCATCGATCTGTAAGATTGTCGTATGGATTGTTTTGAATGCCTCGTCCCGACTTGATGCGTGGTTAGCTTCATGATTTCCATCTTGTTTGCAATATCATTAGCTTGTTTCTGAAGCTAAGTGGTGGATCAGTGGAAGAATGGAATTGCTGATCTCAAGTGCTTGAGGATATCAATAGAGAATCATAGGGAAATGATGCAATGGAACTTGAAATATGCTTTTAGCATCATCAATTGCAAGCAGGAGTTGGGGCAAAAGTGAGTGAAGTTTTGTGGATTGGTACCGATTCAAGCGGTTGGATCGGTATTGATCTAACACTTGTTAGATTTTTGAACTTTGGATTCTTGGGATTTTTTATGCTTGCCTTCTATGGCCTTGGTTGTACTTGGTTTTGGACTCTATGGTCATCTCTTTAGGCTTCCTGCCTTAATAGCTTTCAAGTTTGACTCGTCAAGTTCGTATACTACCCGGTCAAAAGGCTGTATATGACACACACATACATATGGAAAAGTCTATTTGAACACAATAAATGACACAAATAGTGCCACAAGAGATGTCATTCTATAGAATTTAACCCTTAATAAGATCCAACATCTATTGCATCGTCATTTTGTGTTCCAATAGCTATTTTACACACACACGGTTTTTGTGTGGAGGGGGGGGTTTGGGGGTTGGGGGGGTTATCATAGTTATATGCTGCTAATTCAGTTGCTTGCATAAATTGTGGAACTAATTTAAATCCAATTTTTCCAACGAGAACTAATGGATAAAGTTAAATTCTCATAGTTACCAACATGATAATACTACGATTTAGAACCTTATACTCGATGTGTGCTTGCCTCTGTAGCAATGCAAAAACTGGAAGCTAATATTTACTTTATCATTTGCTCTACTTTTATTCTTTATATGAGACTGTTGGGACTATAATTGTCCTTGTAGCAAACACCATTATTTGAAATTTAATATTCATGTTCTCTTTCGTACATATGGTCAATGGCAAAAATAGATGAAAAAATGGCTGAAACCTTTACAAGTTAGAGAGGGTACTTAAGTTATTCGAGAGCTCTCGAATCTGATAATTCAGAATAACTAGTTCCTTATTATCCAGAATAAAAGCCTACGTAGAATAATAAAATATATTATATTTGTCGACCCAATGCAAAATGATATCGAGATATATGTTTTGACCAATTTATTGTTTTCTTCTTGTATTATGTGTGTGCATACATATATTATGTTCCCAGTACCTCGATTTTTTTTTTGGCAATTCAAAATATAGAATCAAAGCATTACTTACTACACTCCTAGCCAGTGTAAGGATTTAACCCAATTGTATTGAAAATGATGTAACTATACCTTTTTCTTTCTCAATTTTCAAGTGTTTAAGCCAGTTTTAAATTTTGACAGTTTTTATAACAAGAGTGATACTTAATTTCAAGCAGATCACTCATTTAATGTCACAGTTTATCGAATCCAAAATCTTTAGAACTTGATCTATAGATCTTATCATTTGGGCCAGTGGCCCTTCACTAATTTTTGATATTTTGTTCGTCGTAATTCGATTTCTACAATCAAATGGTTCATAAAAATCACAATTTTCTTCCAACGCTTTCTTTTTCAAATGTTTCTACTGCTGATAGTTCTTGAATATATGCTGACTTCTTATTCACTTATGGAATGGACTTCTTAGTACAGGATATTGGGAAAGCTTTTGTGAAGATTAGACGCAAAAACAATTTGAAGAAACCCATGAAACACTTAGGACAATCCTGAATCCATCACCTTGATTAAGTATAGTCATGACTGTAGATTTTACGCAAGAGCTTGCATTTGAGAAAATGCACTAGCTACTGTCATATACGATGCTTTCATCTTGATCAAATATGCATGCATAATGAGCCTTTTAGCGACTATTTATAATATTCCTTTTATAAATTATCAATAGAGTGTACCAATTACACCTTTAATTATGGAAATGAAAAACTAACTAACTAAGACTAGGATTCTTTGTTCTATGAGCTGACGATGATGCCAAAGTTCTCAATGAAGTAATGATGATTACATTTGAAAGATTAGCTAGTAATCCACACCATTTGTACAGTGAAAAATTGGTTGTGGATGGGCGATAGTCGGGTGATGGTCTAAATGATTATTGAATAACAGGATGAATCTTTTCGAATGAAGAGTAATTTTACAAGCATTTTTGCCACATACGGTTTAGTAGATGTATAAATTCTTGCATGAAGTTGTCATTTACATACACACATATACATATATGGTTTAGTAGATGCATAAAATCCTTGCATATACAAACACACACACTAACACACATATACACGGTTTAGTAGATGTATAAAATTCTTGCATGAAGTTGTCATTTACGTACATGCACACACACATAAACGGTTTAGTAGACGTATAAAATCCTTGCATGAAGTTGTATTTACATACATATACAGTTTAGTGAATGTATAAAATCCATACATGTAGTTGTCATTTGCGTACGTGTATACATATATGTGTACATGTGTGTTTGAAGATATCAAATTTTAAGGTGTTTGTGGTTTGTGATAATGCTTCTCTTTTAACCTTGTTTACATTAATTTGTACAGTGAACTATGCTATTCTTTATTGAAGATGTAGATAAAATCTAACGAATAAAGGAAATTATCATCATCTGCTAAAATCTATTGATATGTACATTTGTAATTTTTGAAGATATCAAATTTTAAGGTATTTGTGGTTTGTGATAATGTTTATCTTTTAACCCTTTTACATTAATTTTTACAGTGAACCATACTATTCTTTCTCAAAGATGTAAAAAAATTCTAATGAATAAAGGAAATTATCATCATCAGCTAAAATTTATTAATATAAACATTTATGGGTATAGTATTGATGATAAAAAATTACTATTTGTCATTGTAAGAAACATCATACAATAAACTTTTAACATCTTTATATCTTAGTAAATTTACCGTCACTGGTATACTAATCTGTTAGTATACTAGTAATCGTTTTATAGGCGATATTGGTAAAATAATGGTAATCGTTAGCTAATAAATTGGTCGGACACTTCCAAATCGATAGGTTCTAAAGACAGAAATTCTAAATCGTAGAATTGTATCTATGGATGTTATGTCAATAAGTGAAAAAAAGAAAGTACAAGACATAATGGTACAAACTTTTTTTTGGGATTTAATAAATCACTAGTCTACTTCCGCTTTATCAATATTTTATTCCTTGTTAGCCTTTAGATCTACTGAAAATACAAGGAAATCTCAAAATTCAGCCTCCAGCTGTAACAACCTCGAAATTTGGTAACCATGATTTGATGCAAACCCTTGATCAATATTATGGTTATAAATGAATTTAATCAATAAAAGCTTAAAATTTTAATTTGTAAGGGTTAAATTGCGAAATAAAAATATAATAATGGAAATTATTTTATTTGGGCATAAAAACGAGATAAAGTGATATGGAGAAATTATCATGGGAAAGGGATGGAGTTTTGGAATTTAATGTGATTTTAAAACACAATTTTGCAAATATTTTGGATAAATGGGCGCTTATGCAAATAAATATTAAATGTCAAGATTTTGGGTTGGAATTTTTTATAAAGTCAATAAAATGGTTTAATAGTAAGGATGGAAATTTTGGGATTTTATTTTGAAAGATAAAAACATTTTATGAGCCATAATTTTGATTTATAGCGGATTTTTGGTAAAACAATGAATATAGTGTTTTCGGTATGAAGTGAATATTTTCAAATGGATTGAATTATTTTAGAAAATTGAGAAAAATGTATTTATAGTGTTTAAACACATCACATGGTTCTTGACTCGATCGTATTCGGATTCGAACATCGTTCGTATCCACACTGATTGCGAAGTCGATCAAAAATGCAAGTTTGTCTCATTATTCATTTTAGCCCAACTAACTCTATTACTTAATCCATCTCCATGTTCTCCTTCGGTTCATTTTACACCAACCATCTTTAATTTGGTCAACATCGTATCAATGGTGGCTTCTTCTAGTTCACTAAAAAAATACATTTTTAATTAGAAATAAATTCCAAAAAAACCTTAAATCATATTCTCAAGCTTTGGCTGCCATTGCATGTTGAGTAAGCTATGTTTTGGCCTTTATGTAGTTTAGGAAAATAAATTTTCTCCTTGAATTTGGGTGCTTTTGGCTCTCTTTTGGGTTCTTTTCTTTTGACATCCGAGTTAAACCAATCAAAAGGGTTGGTTCAATTGGTTGGTAGTTCAGACTATGAAATTACACGAGTTCAATCTATAAGATCGACACTTGTTGACATTAATGAACCATATTCTAGACATTTGCGTTAAACCATTGTTTTGATCTAAAAGGAAAAAAAACCTGCATAATTACTGTATATAACTTGTTGTCATAACTTATTAATAGATGAAATTAGGTTAAATTAATAAGTGCAATAATCTAATTAGGTAGCTTTAACTCTTCGGACAAAACTATAGGCTGTATAAATCTGGAACCCCTCTTATAAACCTAAGCCATCAACTGTCCTAGCCTACATCACATAAATCTGATGGAAAATAGGTTCTGCTAACAGGTGGAGGTAGTGGAAGAAGGGGAGTGAGCACGATGCCGGTGGAGATTAGAAGATGCATTCCAGGCATCTCACCGGGACACCGTAGCCATTGTTCCTTTGGTGGCTTGTGTTTCAACCTATGTTGATGCTCATATACTTTGGGGTGACAATTAGACCTGGCCCGATGGACTCGGACTTGACCCGACGGATTTCAGTTCTATACGGGTTATGTTTTGTCGGGTCCAAACTATACGTTTAAAAAACAAAAATGCAACCTAACTCAAGCTTCGATTCAGGTCGAATCGGGTTTGTTTGGGTCAGGTTAGTTGGGTAATAACACTAAAAATGCATATATTTCAATGTTTTTTGGTCTTGTACTTCGGATCGGGTTTGATCGGATCTTTATGGTATTTTTTATCACCTAGACCCAATCCAAGACCCATCGGGATTGGTTTGGATTCATTTCTGCTCGAGCCGGTTCAGGTTTGCGGTTCTTGGTTCTAATTGTCAGCCCTACTCTTAGGCGTTCTATTGAACAATAATTATGAATTTGAAATCTGAGATAAATTTTGAACTTAATTTATGTTTTTAAATTTAGAACGTAAGAAATTTTTTGATATAAAGTTTTGATGTTTGAAACAGGTATTAATAATGATTTTAAATACTTTTAAATCGAAGTTCCAAAAGAAACTTCCAAAATTGTTTTCAAAATTCGTTAGCAATTGTTCTAATGTCCGATAAATATTTCCTACGCGTTATGGACATTTGGCATTTTTATGGGTGATTTTATTATTTATTTTATCAAAAATCAGATATCAGATGGTTATGGGTCGTTCGGTAAATTAATAAATGATACAATAACCATTTCAAAAAATTATTTTGAGAATATGAAATATTTATCATTGGAAGTTGTAAAATTTTCTTGTAACATAATTTATTTTCTCCACTTATCTTGATTAATAGTTCGATATTTTTCGTAATATCGACATTTATTCTTTTAATCTAAAAGTAAAGTTTTAGTATTTCATTATTAATTTATTTATATACAATATTATCAAATGTCTTTTGAATAAGATTTTCTATTTTCGAATAAATGTAACTTTATTTGATATTATTTGTTAAATAAATGGTCATGGGGCGTTTAGTTAATATTACCCATAATTACCTAATATCTGTTTGTATACAATTATGAGATGTTTAATTGCAAACATGAAATAATCACCAGATTTGACTATTTAATCGATATTTTCAAATATCAATCCTTCGGGTGTTATTACACCATTCATACGTTGTACTCCAATTAGATATTCGTTAGATGTTGTTTCACCGCTTCTATAGATGTTGTTACATTGTCGATGGACTTGTACACCTTTTTGCTACACGATTTGGGACAAAAATTAATTCATATTATCCTAAATTATTGAGGGAATTAAATATCTCTTTTCTTTCAGTGTTTGGGGTTTCATCCTCTTTGCCTTGTGCTATGCAGTTAAACGCTTAACGGTTTCATAGCGGTGGAGATACAAAATATTATAGCGAGGGTATAGCAAAAAATAGCGAAGGTGAAAAAACCTTTGTTGGATATAAAACCAAATATTTAAAGTTAATTTGCACTCATTTTCACATCTTTTTTGTTTGTAGGAAAATGTAATATTATTTAATATTACATAAGAAAACTAAAGAATATCATGGTTTAAGCCGTCCATATTTGATGACTACATATAGATTTTTTTTTTATACTTATATTGAGCACTTATGTCTTACAATTTAGTCTTCACTCTAACATTATTGATTTGATTGTAAGAATTAGTCAAATCAATCTTTTTATATTAATATTGCTAAAGTGAATGCTAAAAAGCCATGATTTAGCAGCCGTAGTGGAAAATAGCAAGGCTTAAAGTGGATCTATTGTTTAATAACTATATATTGAAAAAACGTAGCAGTCAAAGAGCGTTATGCGCTATAGCGGGGATTTCGCGGGGTTTTAACGGGGCATTAACTCCACAGTGTTATATATATTATTTGCTTGCTTTACTCCTCTTTTTATATTTTTAAGCCTAGTGTTAGCAAGCAATCATTTGCTGTTACAACACATTAATCTAATTTCACGGTCGACTAATTTATTAATCAACATTTTAGCGCTAGAAGGAGGGCCTCCTATTAAATCTCTCAACTTTCTTCACTTTATCTTCTCTACACACTCTTTTCACGTTTCACCATGTCAAATCCTACTAATGAGAACGAACTCATTAACTCTAATGAGCATGAAACTAATGGTGACATGGTCACCAGTCCCATCCCTAGGCTCGACTATGACATGTGGTAAAGCATGCTCCAAATCTTGACCAACGTGGGTACTCTGGGTTGCAAGATGTGTAACGACCCGAAATTTTCGAACCCGAAAATTCCAGATAGTTATGAAAAAGAAAGAGATAGAAGAAGAAGAAGAAGATCAAAAACACCAACATCTCACATTCGCAACGGATAAAATATAATAATAAATAAATATAGTTTACAAAAGAATACTATGTCTGTCCATTACATTTAATATACATCAGAGTTTCACATATGCACAGTCACTGAATATACACTATTATCATGTCTCAGATACACAATATTATACTATAGCGGAAATACTCTATACATTCTCGCCATCCAGCTCGCCTCCTGAGCTCCAGAGCGTACCTACCTGAAAATCTGTAATACTCGATCTGACCCGAGCATTACACCAAAGTAACACCGGAGTCAGGCTGGAAACCAGCGTGAGTAAACACAACTAACATGCAATACAAAAGCGTACAACTTGTATAAATCCGGGTAACTTATATCAATTTACAACTACACAAGTTGCTATAGACATCACTTATTTCCCAAGCACTTTTCCAAGTACCAAACTTAGTTAAAATAATCCAATTTGCTTAAATCATTTCATTCCTGTTTATTGACTTCACAAATCAACTTATAAAAATTCGAAGTGGTTTCGAGTATTTCCTAATACCCGACCCCAAACTCTTCGAGTCTCATACCATTCTTTTCCAAAGTATCCAAATGAAAAACATAACATTTCATATCAGAGATATCAACTCATTCAAAGCATCCAATATCATTCAGTCGTCCATAAGCAGTGCTTAATCACATACAAATTAATTCAATTGATTCTAATTGAATTCAAACCACATTCATTTAGATTCCTTCATTCAATACTAATTAATTTTCGAATCAATTAATTAGCCAACCCTTCACTATTCATCTTAATTAGTCACCCGGGGTTAATTATTTCAATTACATTCAAGCAAGTATCTTAAATTAACTTCACAATATTAATTAGTCTCAACCAAGATCGTTAAGTAATCTTATTTACTTCATAAATTGATTAATTATTTAATAACATTAATCCTTAATCCCTTATTAATTAATTTCTCATACATCACTTATTTTTGTTTAATTTATCTTAATTAATCAACTATTATTTACATCATTGATCATTGATTATATATATTAATAATTTCTCATCTACATTTCAATTTGTCCTAATCTAATTTAATTACATTAAATAATTAATCATTAATTAACCACCAATATTAATCACTCTTGATTTATCTCATCCTGTCGTTATCTAACCTTGTATTTGTTTTATTTAATAAATAAATTATTTCTAAATTAATTATCTTAATTAATTACTTCAAACCCTTAATTATTACATTTATTAACCCAAACCATTTATTAATTGAATTAATTAATTATCCATTTTAATTACCCTGCTATTTTAAATGGATCACAATCATCAAACCCTTATAACTTTAAAACGAAACCATTATCTTATTTATGATTTAAGTTTAACAATTTAAACCCAAATACTTCGAGTCAAGCAACAATTAACTCGAGAACGAACCAAAACCAAAGTCACATCATCATCAGTGCCCATCAAATCAATTCGATCATTTAATTCATTTATTTAAATTCAGCCATTTAAATTTAGATAAAAATTCAACAGTGTGAGATTTACTCACATTTGATTTTATTTGCAATCCACCTCAAACTAGCCTTGGTTTCCTCGATTTCAACCTTGTAAAAATAACCATATGATTTTTGTTAATATTTGAATCAAATCAAACAATTAAATTTTCGTTTCATAAATTTAATTAATTAACAATTACATTTTAACCGATGATTTACTTTTAATTACTGATTTAATTTTAATTCAAAGGATTAAAATTTAAACTAATACTTTTATTTTCAAACCAATTTCTTAATTATATCACTTTAAAATCTTATTCTATAAATCTGGAATTTAATTATCATTAATTTATAATTTAACTTAAGATAATAAACATTTTATTTCCTCACTTTTTTCTTAATCATCCTATAAATTAAATTTCAAATCCGACTTACCTGTTTAGTTTAAATAAAACATACAACCTAGATTAATATATATTAAACAACATCATTATCTACAAGAAGGGTTTAAGAAGATAATTTAATACTCGACTCTGTTAAATTTAAACCTGGAGGATAATCTCAAATTTGACTTGAGATAAATTCAGGAAACTCACCTCGATTCTATCGAACTCGAGTTCGAACCCGGCATCGCGAAACCCTAACTGCAGCACTGCTCGGAAAAACCCCTTTCAAATCGCCTGTCGACCAGTCGTCTTTGCCGAACCCTAACCCAAGCCGCTCCTCGTACCCGCACAACGCCTCCAGCCCCAAATCCTACACCCCTATCTCGAGGACGCGAGCTACTTCCTGTCGCAGCATCGCCAAAATCGAACGCGACCCCGATTTCGCGCGAGCGCATGCCTCCATCAGTGAATCCCACGCACGGCTCGAGCTCGACTAAGACGCGACACCACGATTTCTTCGAAGGCTTCGGCCATTATTAGAGATGGTAAGTTTAAATTTGATTTTCGATTAGAGGGGGCCGGCTTCTGCCATTTTTTTTTCTTTTCGAGTTTGATAGCTGCTCAAAGAATCAAGGGGGGACGGGAATAAAATAAAGGAGATGGACAGCTTCTTGAACACGACATTGTAAAGAAAAATATCTTGCTAATTTAATTAATTAATTTTTCTTCATTAATTTATATAAAACTCCAAAATGCTTTACCGATTGCTACTCAAAATTTTGAACTCCTCTTAAGGAATGCCGCGAGGCGATTCCAGGGTTTTACCCGCGTTTCGAACACAATGGAACGTGTTTCAGAAGCTAATTTGTTCATATACACGAGTTATAGAAGGAACCGATCAATTTAAAATTAAATCGATTGAAATAAATCTAAGTGTTTTGAGCCGCCAGGGTCAAACGACAGCTCCGATCGCTACGGAAATTGAAATCCGATAATAACTAACTATTACGGATCCAATGGAACTGATTTCGTCGAATTCCAAGACTGTGCCTCGGAAGGCTATTTTTAAATATCGATTTAAACAATATATTTTCAAAATTGAACAAACCACCTTTAAATTGAATTCCAATCATTCTATTATCTCCAGTATTATCATTATAAATTTTATAAGCCTTCAATTTCTTTTTTAAACAGGCTTAGAAATTTCAGATTCAACAATTTACCCAAATTTCAATTATTAAATTCAATATTTAAACTATATAATTCAACGATTTTATTATCAAGTAAATATTGATATCACGAATTCAGGTTAAAATTAACTTTTAAATATTTAAAAATCTATTAATTATTCCAATTTAACTTGTTAAAATTTCTGGGTCGTCACATTCTTCCCCCCTTAAAAGAATTTTGTCCCCGAAATTACTAGATAGGAAGAATGATCCGATACCCGTTTACCTTCTCCCAAAACTCACAATTCAACATTCTACCAACTATCTTCTATTAAAGACCCACTTATCACCATAACCAACTTCCCAAACCTTCCATAGTTTCAAATGACATTAATTTACTTCACCCATTCAAGTTTAAGTTTAAGATCAAATTTTGAATTATCAAAATTTCTCAAAATTTTTCTAGCTCCCTAAATTCCCGAAAATATTTGTCAGCGTCTCCTTTGCGCGGCTAGCTCGGTACAGCTACAAAAGGCCTCTACGGGCTCCCAAATACCAAAAAGAAAACAAAAGCCAAGTGGCTACATCAAAAACCCAATCCAATTTCATCTAGAAATTTAAATACGTACCTTTTGTCGGGCAATTCAAATTTATCTTTTGGAATCACATCCAATTTTCTTTCCTTTTAATACCTGCATAACCTACTTAGCAATAATATCCAATCATAACCCTTCAAATCATTTTATACATTTCCTTACAGGAGTTTTCATATCCCTTCCTATTCAAATTTGTTTTTTTTTCCGTTTTCATCCGAATTCAATTTACCTTAAATTTTGAATGTTGAGTTTTATCTTTAAAGTATATCTGATCCATATTAGTTTCATTTACTAATTTATATTAGTTTTCAAATTTGAAATCGTTTTGTCGTTAACAAAATGTTTTCCAAAAATTTTCCAACTCCCAAAATTTTCGGAAAATTTTGGCAGAGTCCCCTTTTTACGGAGGACCTTTTGCAATTTGACAAGAGATATAAATATGTATACATCGACCCACACGGTCGGAAAAAACAAAAACAGTTCATATTTCCTATTTTTATTGTGTAGGCGTACCTTATTCAGCATTTTAAGCATGCAGCTTATTAGTTTAAGCAATTAGCGCAATCTAAACCAGCCAAACGACATCCAGGTACCTGTACTTACTCAAATTAAATATGTAAGTGCCATATATGGAGAATTTATTTACATTCTTTAAAGCTAATTCAATTTCTTATATTCCATCGATTATAATCCAAACAAGCTCATATTCACTTCAAATGATTCAGAACCAATTTTATTTAATCCCTATTAACTCACAAGAATTTAATCACTTTTGTTTATGCCAAACGACAATCATTGTTATGCAATCTTGACGATATTCGCTTAATAGAGTATTTATTTTTAGTCTATAACTACTTTAAATTAATTTCAACTCATTCTATAATTAATTTCATTTCATTGCTAATTTATTTACCAACCATTCATTGCATTTCATTTTATTTCCGCATTAGATTCATGCCAAACAATTTATTAAGCTTGGCATATTTCATTCTTATAAATTATTAACTATTTCCCAAACTAATTTGATCCAAGTTTTTATTTATTGGGCTTCCACTCTTATTCAAAGCCAAGCTTCCATGAATTTTTAAACTTAAGTTAATTTACTTTAATTGATTCCAACATCAAACTTAAGTTTACTTCTATTTGATTCTCATTTAATCAAATTCCATTCAATTTTAATTTTACTTCACCTTCTCCATTTATTAAAATAACATTCAAGCACATATGCCACCGAATTTAAGTTTAGTCTGATAATCTGATTCCAATTACAACTTTGATTTAGTTTTTATTCAATCAGACTTCATCCATTTATTATTTAACTCAATAAACCCATTTAAAATTTTCATTTACTTACTTAATTCGTTATCGAATTTATTTTATTAATACAAGGTCCTTCTCAATTTATTTCTATTCACTTGAATTTTGTTTGTTGCAGTTCAAACCATTTTTATTATAATCACTTCTCTTATATCTAATTTACTTGAAAATTTCATTAAATATTATTCAAATCACGCTAGAATTTTATTTGTAATTCAAACCATCTCTTCTTATTTAATTCATTATCAAATCCAAGTCGAATTCTATTTATAATTCGAATTCATTTTCCCACACCTTATTATTAACTCACAATCCATTTTATTTACCGAGCTAAATTTTATTATCATTCTATCAAATAATTTATTTAGCTGATTAGCTTACTTTCAACTTTAAATCAATATTCGATTTTAATTACAAATTCACTTCATTAAAATTCCAGTTTGGGTTTCCTTATTTTCCAAAATTCCAATACCTTTATTTAAAATTTTTAGAAATGCTTTTAAATTCACATCATACTATTAAAATAACTCTTTATAAAAAATACTTTTTATAACTCGATGTCTCAACCAGTCCATCCTTGTTCTCATAGAAATTCAGTCATACGTTGATCAGGCGTAGAACTGAAAATCTATAAGTACTTAGCAGACTCATTCTCAACATCCAGTGAAAATACTTGAAAAATAATTTTATTGAAAATATCGAAAACAGTTTATGAAAATAGAGGAAATATCTTTGGTGAGAATGCTCTGGAAATCATCACCCCCATCCATGATCACAGTTACATTCCAGGGTTACGTTGCCGTCGTAGCAAAAGTCCATGTAACTGCAGGCTCTCCGCGGCCTCTCAATTACGCCATGGATCCCACACAACAGATCACAGTTACATCCAGGGTTACGTTGTCGTCACAGTAAAAGTCCATGCAACTGCAGGCTCTCCGCGGCCTCTGATTTCGCTGTCGAAATGAAACTTCTCCACTCCTACATACGTCGCAGTCTACCGATATAAAATCAAACGCAGACTGTTGGCTCTCAGCGGCACACATGACTTTCACTATGTTATACCATATGTCGCAGTTACATCCTGGGTTACGTTGCCATCGCAGCAAAAGTCCATGTAACTGTTGGCTCTCAGCGGCACACACGACCTTCACTATGGTATTCTCAACTCATAATCCTCAAAAACTAGTTTTGTCCGGACTCCTCACAGAATCAACTTTAGAACCCCCCTTGGGGCTCAAGGCAGCACCACCCGGTGGCACTCCTGAGAAGTTCATTTCAAGGAAGCGCCTTTTTCCCCAGAGTCATCATCAGAACACTTTATACTATACTCATATAGTATCTTTCAAATCATACACCTAGTATGATCTCATACAAGGCTCATTTACACAAAATCGATTATCCCAAAATCGATAATTCTCAAACTAGGCTTTCCAAATTTCAATATTTGATTTTACCCAAAAATCAAAAGCCTTTCAAAATCCAAAATTTCCCAAAACCTTTTCCAAAATCCTCATAAGATCCTTTATATATATACAGATATATATAATTTTTAAAACTTTGGATCACTTTAAACTCGTATAAAATTCCTTTTATACTTCAAACACTTCCAAAATTCTTTTCTCCCAGCAATAGATTCAACAAGGGGAGAATATATAACAAAGATATAACTTTGTTTACCCAAAATCAAATATTCAAATTTGATTACTCTTCCAATATCAATTTCCTTTCAATTCACATTCACTTAAATTTTCATTCACTTATTCACATCTGCCTTAATCCCCATTTGGATTATTACCTCAATTCTTATCCCATTTGGGTATTTAATCAATAACAGTTTGAACTCCGACCAGTTATATTTAGGAAATAACTCGAAAATTTAAACTTGGATAAGTAGTTGAAAAATAATTATTAGTTTGCAAAATAGCTATAAAATAGTTAAATAATAGTAAAATAGTTGGAAAATAGCTAAATAGTTTCAGAATTTTTTTAGATAATTGCAAAACAATTGTAAATTAATAATTAATTTGTAAAATAGTTGAAAAGTAGTAGTTAGTTTAGAAAACAGTTGAAAAATGGTTAAATAGCTCCAAAAATAATTGTAAAACAAGTATAAAATAATTTGGCTTTAAGAAAGAAAGGTGGTATATATATAAGAGCTTGGAAAAATAAGTTTACATCAAAACAATTATATTAAAAATAGTCCAGAGTCAAAACTGTTCACTTCCCCCAACAATTCAATTCAAATTCCCACTACCATTTAAATTGATTCAATTCTAACTTCAATTTCCATTGAAATTGATTTAATCCCAATTCAAGTTGAATTGATTCTCAATTTAGTTCCAACTTCAAATCTAATTCCACTTAGTCTTTAAACTTGTACAACTTTAATTATAATTTCAATTTTACAACTTCCATTAATAGTCAATTACATTCACGTTTTGCTTTAACTTGGAATTATTCATTTTATTTAGCCAATATATTTTTATTATTCCATAAACATTTTAATCAAGATTCCAGAGTTTAAACAAATTTCCAAAATTTCAATATCACCTTAGAATTCAACTATATCCAAAATTCTTTGGCAAATTCAATTACCCCTTTGAATTTCAAAACTAAACCCAGTTCACAAACAATTCCAATGTAAAACAATTTGGTTGCAATTTCTCTTCTAGGAACTCGAAAATAGACATCGATAATGCTGCAGTCATCATCGACGTTATTTTCCAGTGACCGAAAGAGTTCAATGCTTTTATCTCTTTAAAAACATTCCCAAATTTTTTTTTTTCAAATCTCCCAGATTTCAAATTCAACACAAAAATATTTTTAAAATAATACTATTATTTTTCCAACACCTTTGGAAACCACTTCCAAATCCAAAGGAATTTTAAATTTTCCCAAAAAATCCAAATTCCCAATCCATCCAATTCATATTTAAACATTACTCTGGAATTTCATCTTACTTTATTTTCCAATATTCTCTGGAATTCTATTTCAAATTATAATCTCATTTATTTATGAAGTTTATTTCAATTTATAAATTACATTTACAATCTATATTTCAAATTCCATTTTGTTATATAAGTTTATTCTTCAACTTTCGTTATAATTTTCAACTTGGTCGTATTTTATATTACTTCTTAACTTAATTCCAATAATTTAAAAGGAAATGTTGCTATATATATCAAAATATATTTTTATATAAAATCATTAAAAATCTTTATAAACAAATAACAAGTACGCTCTCATATATATATATATATATATATATATATATATATATATATACGCAACTCATTCTAGAGTACTACGGACTCTATTCAATGAGTAATCCTACCAGAGCCAAGGTTCTCGCTTAACCTTTCAGCTCTGATACCAACTGTAACGACCCGAAATTTTCGAACCCGAAAATTCCAGATAGTTATGAAAAAGAAAGAGATAGAAGAAGAAGAAGATCAAAAACACCAACATCTCACATTCGCAGCGGATAAAGTATAATAATAAATAAATATAGTTTACAAAAGAATACTATATCTGTCCATTATATTTAATATACATCAGAGTTCACATATACACAATCACTGAATATACGCTATTATCATGTCTCAGATACACAATAATATACTACAGCGGAAATACTCTATACGTTCTCGCCATCCAGCTCGCCTCCTGAGCTCCATAGCGTACCTACCTGAAAATTTGTAATACTCGGTCTGACTCGAGCATTACACCAAAGTAACACCCGGGTCAGGCTGGAAACCAGCATGAGTAAACCCAACTAACATGAAATACAAAAGGGTACAACTTGTATAACCCGGGTAACTTATATCAATTTACAACTACACAAGTTGCTATAGACATCACTTATTTCCCAAGCACTTTTCTAAGTACCAAACTTAGTTAAAATAATCCAATTTTCTTAAATCATTTCATTCCAGTTTATTGATTTCACAAATCAACTTATAAAAATTCGAAGTGGTTTCGGGTATTTCCTAATACCCGACCCCGACCTCTTCGAGTCTCATACCATTCTTTTCCAAAGTATCCAAACGAAAAACACAACATTTCATATCAAAGATATCAACTCATTCAAAGCATCCAATATCATTCAGTCGTCCATAAGCAGTGCTTAATCACATACAAATTAATTCAATTGATTCTAATTGAATTCAAACCACATTCATTTAGATTCCTTCATTCAGTACTAATCAATTTCCGAATCAATTAATTAGTCAACATTTCACTATTCATCTTAATTAATCACCTTGGATTAATTATTTCAATTACATTCAAGCAAGTATCTTAAATTAACTTCACAATATTAATTAGTCTCAACCAAGATCATTAAGTAATCTTATTTACTTCATAAATTGATTAATTATTTAATTACATTAATCCTTAATCCCTTATTAATTAATTTCTCATACATCACTTATTTTTGTTTAATTTATCTTAATTAATCAACTATTATTTACATCATTGATCATTGATTATATCAATTAATAATTTCTCATCTACATTTCAATTTGTCCTAATCTAATTTAATTACATTAAATAATTAATCATTAATTAACCACCAATATTAATCACTCTTGATTTATCTCATCCTGTCGTTATCTAACCTTGTATTTGTTTTATTTAATAAATAAATTATTTCTAAATTAATTATCTTAATTAATTACTTCAAACCCTTAGTTATTACATTTATTAACCCAAACCATTTATTAATTGAATTAATTAATTATCCATTTTAATTACCCTGCTATTTTAAATGGATCACAATCATCAAACCCTTATAACTTTAAAACGAAACCATTATCTTATTTATGATTTAAGTTTAACAATTTAAACCCAAATACTTCGAGTCAAGCAACAATTAACTCGAGAACCAACCAAAACCAAAGTCACATCATCATCAGTGCCCATCAAATCAATTCGATCATTCAATTCATTTATTTAAATTCAACCATTTAAATTTAGATAAAAATTCAACAGTGTGAGATTTGCTCACATTTGATTTTATTTGCAATCCACCTCAAACTAGCCTTGGTTTCCTCGATTTCAACCTTGTAAAAATAACCATATGATTTTTGTTAATATTTGAATCAAATCAAACAATTAAATTTTCGTTTCATAAATTCAATTAATTAACAATTACATTTTAACCGATGATTTACTTTTAATTACTGATTTAATTTTAATTCAAAGAATTAAAATTTTAAACTAATACTTTTATTTTCAAACCAATTTCTTAATTATATCACTTTAAAATCTTATTCTATAAATCTGGAATTTAATTATCATTAATTTATAATTTAACTTAAGATAATAAACATTTTATTTCCTCACTTTCTTCTTAATCATCCTATAAATTAAATTTCAAATCTGACTTACCTGCTTAGTTTAAATAAAACATACAACCTAGATTAATATATATTAAACAACATCATTATATACAAGAAGGGTTTAAAAAGATAATTTAATACTTGACTCTGTTAAATTTAATCCTGGAGGATAATCTCAAATTTGACTTGAGATAAATTCAGGAAACTCACGTCGATTCTATCGAACTCGAGTTCGAACCAGGCATCGCGAAACCCTAACTGCAACACTGCTCGAAAAAACCCCTTCCAAATCGCCTGTCGACCAGTCGTCTTTGCCGAACCCTAACCCAAGCCGCTCCTCGTACCCGCACAACGCCTCCAGCCCCAAATCCTACACCCCTACTCGAGGATGCGAGCTACTTCCTGTCGCAACATCGCCAAAATCGAACGCGACCCCGATTTCGCGCGAGCGCGTGCCTCCATCAATGAATCCCACGCACGACTCGAGCTCGACTAAGACGCGACACCACGATTTCTTCGAAGGCTTCGGCCATCATTAGAGATGGTAGGTTTAAATTTGATTTTCGATTAGAGGGGGCCAGCTTCGGCCATTTTTTTCTTCTCTTTTCGGGTTTGATAGCTGCTCAAAGAATCAAGGGGGGACGGGAATAAAATAAAGGGGATGGACAGCTTCTTGAACACGACATTGTAAAGAAAAATATCTTGCTAATTTAATTAATTATTTTTTCTTCATTTTTATATAAAACTCCAAAATGTTTTACCGATTGCTACTCAAATTTTTGAACTCCTCTTAAGGAATGCCGCGAGGCGATTCCAGGGTTTTACCCACGTTTTGAACACAATGCAACGTGTTTCAGAAGCTAATTCGTTCATATACACTAGTTATAGAAGGAACCGATCAATTTAAAATTAAATCGATTAAAATAAATCTAAGCGTTTTGAGCCGCCAGGGTCAAACGACAACTCCGATCGCTACGGAAATTGAAATCCGATAATAACTAACTATTATGGATCCAATGGAACTGGTTTCGTCGAACTCCGAGACTGTGCATCGGAAGGCTATTTTTAAATATCGATTTAAACGATATATTTTCAAAATTGAACAAACCACCTTTAAATTGAATTCCAATCATTCTATTATCTCCAGTATTATCATTATAAATTTTATAAGCCTTCAATTTTTTTTTAAACAGGCTTAGAAATTTCAGATTCAACAATTTACCCAAATTTCAATTATTAAATTCAATATTTAAACTATATAATTCAACGATTTTATTATCAAGTAAATATTGATATCACGAATTCAGGTTAAAATTAACTTTTGAATATTTAAAAATCGATTAATTATTCCAATTTAACTTGTTAAAATTTCCGGGTCGTCACAAGATGAATGCATTGAGGATGTGGTTGGACACCTAGACAATTGTGAACTTTGTTCTACTATCCCCTTTAATGATCGATTAGACTCCTCTCCAACCTGTCCCTCATAATGCTTATGACCTCATGAACGCTGCCGAAGCTCGACATAGGGTTGTGCCTGAAACCCCGATGGTGGATGTTCATGTCCATCCAAGAAGACATGCTACATGTGTGCAAAGCCTCGTCGTCGACATCAACCCTGAGATGACTATGCACAAGGAACCAAGACATTGCTGCTCTCTTTTAGTAGGATGGTAGTCGGTTTTGAGCACCTATAAGCGGCAAATGGAGCTCAAGACTTAAGATATGGACATTTTAGCAGTGATGCCCACGCCATCGGTGAAGAGCCAAAGGCCCTATCGGTTCATTCGTGATCCCATTGGGGTATAGGAAAGCCTGGATTAAGAGAGGGATGTGCTAATCATTCACGGTCTCCCTTTGCGCATAGAAACACGAGGTCTTCTATTCCAGCACATCATCACTCTCCTTCCCGTCATCGATCTCCCACTCCACAAATACGTTGGTTGAGCCCATAACTAGCAATTGGATAGACAATCCCATAGCAGGCCAATGTTGACCTTCACAAGGAAATGAATATCCTTCGTCGGCAACTCAACAGAATGCAAGCCCAGAACACCGAAGGCGCAGTTTTTTTTCGATGACGAGAATGATGAGCCATTTCTGAGGATATCTTAAACACTTACATCCACATGCGGTATAAATTATCGTCCATTGACAAGTATGATTGTAGTGCTGGTCTATCTGATCATGTTACTACCTTTAAATTACCCATTTAACTGACTTTCCAGCCCAACAAAGTGCCTACACTTCCTATCCACCCGAACAGGAACGATCTCCCGTTGGTTTCAAAATCTGCAACCGTGCAACATCCATTCTTGGCCCAGCTATATATAGACCTCAATACCAAGTTCTTCACTTCAAACACTATAAGAAAATGACCATATTACAACTAGTTATTTACAATTAGCGCTAAATGATAGTTGTTATAAAGGGTTTTTAACAACTGGCATTTACTGACAGTTGTAATAAATGGATTTTAACAGTTGTTTTTTTCGATAGTTGTAATAAACGTATTTTTAACAATTGAGTCTTTCTGTCAGTTGTAATAAATATATTTTTAACAGCTATTTGTTTCGACCAGTTGTAGTAGAGAACTATAACAACTAATTAATTTTGATCATTGTAAATTTTGATAATTTATTAATAAAAAATAGTTAATTTTTAATAATTATTACTTAATAATCACTATTAAATTATTAATTAATAATAATAATATAATATTTAAGACCAACATTCTTTTTCTTGAAAAGCAAATATATATTTTTAATAAATAATACATCTACCGATGGAATTTTTTTATATTTAAAATATATTTTGTAAACTATTACCTAATATTACATCTATAATAATTAATAATTACCGTTAGTAATTAATAACTAATAATACTTACAAAATAATTAACATCTAACAATTAATATTTAGTTATAGTTAAGAAGCATTAAGTAATAATTTAATTAATAATGGATCATAATAAGAAATATTTAATATTTAATTTTTTACAATTAATGATTATACATACCATTAAATAATTTCTATTAAATAATTAATAATTAAGACCAATAATTAATAATTAAAAGTAACTATTTAGTACTTAGTACATAATTAATAATTATAACTGATAATAATATTTAATATTTCAAAAAAACAATTAACATTTTGAAAATAGTTTAAAATTATTAATAAAATTTTGAAATTTTTATGAAATCCAAAAGTTCAAAAAAAGATATATATAAAAAATAAAATTTTATAAATATTCTAAATTTAGAAAGTTTGAAGCTGTTAAAACAATTTTAAAATTTGAAAATATAAACATTACGTTGCAAGCATTTAACTATTTTTTTCTTATAACCATTTCTTTGAAAAGTTAAATTTTGGCTCCAAATTTCTTAAATTTTGGCTCCAAACAATAAATTCCACGTTTTAACTCCAATTTTCAGCGCGCACCTCTCTAGTTCACTCTCTTCGGACCGACATTTCTTATTCTCCTCTTTTATTAACCCTAACCGATTCTCAACTTCCCAATGATTCCCAAATCGATCCATTCAAAATACTTAAACCCTATCTATTCCCAACAAGCAGAAGGCATCGTTGTTTTGGATTTGCAACTCTGGAGCAGGCACATCACAACACTTGACTCCAGAATCTTACGGCGTCACAGCGGTACTCGACGGCGAATCGGCGGCTGAGCGGCAAGTCTAATAGGTTATCCTATCAAATCAGACGGGCGACTACATTTCTCCAAATTTTGAGTGTGACTCGTCTCCATCAATACTACATAGGCATAGGTAGGCTTCTTCGGTCTGAAAAGGTGTTTTGGATTTTGTAATTTTCATGTGACTTTTATAATAGGGTGTAACAGGAAAGGAATCAGGCTGATGTTAATGTGCTATGCAGTAATAAATGTGAATATAAAGCTTGAGTAGGATGTTATAATAAATCATTACTGGTTAAGTTATCAAAAACAAATGATAGGGATTTATAATTCATCATATTGATATCTATTGTCACTGTTTTCTAGTTAACTACTATTCTAGCTTTGTATGTTTCTAGCTATTTATCAATTTTAACATGGAAGTGACAACATCATCTTAATGAGAGAACAATTCATTTTCCAGTTTCACCCTTTTATGCTGTAATATTACGATAATTGAGATATTATATTTACATGCAAGTTTGAAGTAATTTTATTTTATTTTTATATTCTCTCTTTATGCTACTGATTCAAACTTACTACATAACACAAAATTATTGCTTTAGTAACTTCTTTTTATGCTAGCAAAAAGTAAAATCATTGCAAACAATTTTGTTCAAACTTGATGTTTGAAGGGATTTATTTTGAGGTTTAATGGAAATTTACTCTGAGACTTGAGTGGTAGCCAATGTTTAAGGGTTTTTTTGGTTTCCCATGCTCAGACGAATATCTTTCCTTCTACCCGGTTTTTAATTTTATTTTATTTTTCATTTCTTAAGTTGATTTTTCATGCTATTTGTTTTCATATTTATGGATAGCTTTATTGTGGTATTTTCTTTTTAAGAATTTCTATTTTTGAGGAGTATTTGGAAAAGAAAATTAGGCATCTGCTCCGATGGCGATATTTTTTTTTAAATGTTACCTAGGTACAACAGACCACAAATAGACCACAAATGATGTGTCAATAAATGTTCGAATTACGCTACGTAAGTTTTGAACTTGCGACCTTTCGCATTGAAGTCGAATCACTTAACCACTAGTGTTTGTCTGATAGCAATATTATCGTTGGATGAAAATTCGTCAATTTACAATCCTTTCGCGAATTGACAACCCGAATTTAATGTTTGTCTTATTAATTTACAGTCCATGAGTTTTACTTTTCTATAAAACGTGCAACTCCTCGGCTTTTGTTCATTTGAATATATTTATTTTTCTATTTATCATTTTATTTGTTCATCAATTGATAATATTTGGCTGTCTTGCAAGAGAAGTTTCATGGTGTTAGTTTCCTTTTATATATTTACGTTCAATAATCTTGTGGAAAAGTAAATGGAGGCATCTGATGACAATATTATTGTCAGATGAAAATTCATTTACCTAAATTATTTTCCCAATCAATGGTCAGGATCTAAAGCTTGCTTGCCTAGTTACGGCTTCGTGAGTTTTACTTTTCTGAAACAGTTTCTTTAAAATATGCATAGATTTGATTTAATATTTATCTACTCATTGAATTGCTAACTAACAATTTAGTCGTTGTGTATTTTACAGAATAAAAGTCAGATCAAAGACTTATCTCCGTATAACCCTAGATTTATAGTTTGGTGTGTGTTGCAAAATTATGAATTTTATAGTTAATGGAAACACTAATTATTTATTATAGTAATTCATCCATGTGTATTTACAATCATCAAGCCTTTGTGCATCATGTATAACTGCATGATGAGTTTTTAGTGGTTTTCGTCTACAAAAAATGCAACCTGAATTCTAAACTTGAATGCAATACCAGCACATTTTTATCTGGCATATTATTGTCCGACACGACTTTATGGTGGTTAACTTTATCTTTGGATTTTTTTCCATTTTGATCTCGTTTTTAAACTTATTATCGCAAATAGTTCAGTTTAAAAACTAATATTAAATATAGTTCTGTTTTGACCAACTCAGCGTTGATTTAGCCAAAATGCATTAGCAAATTTACAAAAGTCGTCGGTGTAATTTTTTTTAAGAAAAAAACACTGGTACTTTTTAAAAGTCGTTAGTGTTTTTTCTTAATTTTTTTTTGGTTGGCTCCTTTTGAAAAGGCGCCAATTAAACTGGAAAAAAAATTACATTGGTTACTTTTGAAAATTCGCCAGTGCATTTTGGCCAGTTCAGCACTGAGCTGGTCAAAACATAGCTATATTTGATATTAGTTTTAAAATAAGGCTATTTAGGATAATAACTTTAAAAACGAGGTCAAATCAAAAAAAATCCTATATCTTTTAGTTTATGTTGTTATTTGTATCTTGATGAATTATTATAATATTATTGTTGGGTTAATTCGAACCGACCTCAACTTTGGACTAGATGTGCATGAGCTACTGCATGCCAAAGAAAAAGTAAATGATGGATATAGAATTGCGGGTTAGGCCTGGGTAATGAGTGATGTGATAAGCATGGTCAAGAGAGTGGAGTTGTCAGCAATTCTTCAAGCCTGCGCGTAAGCTTATGGTCGGAAAGGATAAGGTCTAGCATGGTCGCATTGGGTCTTTTTTTGTTTTTTTAATTTAAGAAAGAAAAATAAATGTAAAATACAAAATATGCAATTTAGAAAGAAATTAAACGTATTAAATAAAGTGAATATTAAAATTGTATTTTACAATGATATAATTGAGGATAAAAAAATGTATTCTATAATATTGTTATGTTCATTAAATTATTCTATAGTATTATTGGTTGTTTTAATAATATTTATTTCACTCATTAATTTATAAAATACTATTATAGATTTAAAATTGTATAAGAATATATTGCAACTGCTTTTAACCATTGTAAAAAAATTATTACTGCAACTATCATAAACAGTTGTAAAATGTAAGCGCCCTATTACAATTTCGCATGTTAAAACTGTCAGTTGCTAGTTGTAATAGGCCTATTACAACTGACATTGCTAATTGCAAAATGGGTATTTTGTTGTAGTGAAAAGCCCATGTTATTATGGCTATCGAGCTTGGTAATATTAGACAAGGGCCAACATAGAGTCTTTGGTCATATGTCAATCGCTTCAATAAAGAATCCACCTGAGCAAGGGGTGTTGACACGAGCAGTCAGGTGATGGCCCTCTGTTTGGTGGTTAGATACAAGTCGAGAATGTGTAGGGAACTATAAAAGTAGTCATCTATATCTCTAACCGACTTCTATCAACGAGCGAACTATATTATGAGGATGGAGGATGTATATCTTTCTGACAACGATAATGAAACCCGGCATACCACTCAAGCTGGTGCTCGTGAAAGTACGAACTATCGACTCAATGGTCAGCAGAACAATGCTAAGAGGCATGCCCAGACCGGACCTAGTATCGGCCTAGATATGCTAACTATGCTACTTTGAACAAGGATATGGAGACAATTTATCTCGAAACCAGGAACTAGATGTAAGACCAGGAACCGTCAGAGGCCGAAGAACGGAGGCAATTCACTGCACGGCAGATACGACCAGTTCCATTAAATCATTTGCCACTCCAGCAATGAGTGTTGGGTACTCGATGACGAGATTGAAAGACTTTCCAAGAATGGATACTTTTAGAGTTTGTTTAAGATTAAATGGAACTAAGGACCAACCGCAACTACTAACTGACTCCACCCCAGCAACCCAACAATAACATCATGCAATAACTGACATCTTGACCATATCCAGAGGCCCGCATGTTGAAAGCAGTAGCCGATAGCATGGTCCCCATATTAAAGGGAAGAAGCATGCCAAGTTATTCTTTAGAGCACGAGCATCTAATGCACCTTAGCTGGAACCAGACCAGCCCTTAACTTTCACCATCAAAGACGGGAAGTAGTATCTTGCCCCCATCACGATCCTATGGTCATCAATATAGTGATGGCCAACTCAAATTTGCATCGAGCCTTATTGATGGGGGTAGCTCAGTCAATGTCATATTTAGACATGTTTTTTAGGCTCTTAAGCTTCCTGCCTCCAGCCTCATCCCCTACGTCCTGCATATTTATGACTTCTAGGGTGTGGTCATTGTACCAATGGGTACCACCTTACCTATGCCAATGTTCAGCCAAGAGCCGTTATTGCAAAGGTTTAGGTAAACTTTGTAGTGATTGGCTGCCTTTCGACTTATAATATTTTGATAGGATGACCAGCACTTGTTGAACTGGACACCATAGTCTCCTACACCTAGCTCATCATGAAGTTCCATGTCTAAGGCGGAATTGGTGAGATCCACGGCAACCAACAGAAGGCTAGGGAGTGTTATGGGACCTCCCTCAAATAAGCGAAGAAGGGTGTCCTCATGCTTCAATGAGAACCCGCAACACTTAGCGACTAATCACTTGAGAGAATCATCGAGTCGATCAGCACTTCAGTCGGTTAGTGCTTCGGTTCAAGTCGAGACCGCCCCCAACTCTAAAGCATCAACATCAATAGCTTCTCTTTCCAGCAATGTCTTACTCGATCATGTCAAGGCAAACTCATTGTGTCACCTAAGAGTACCCTCGAGCCTGATAGTGCTCAGGTCCGTGTTGGAAGTGTCCTTACCATTAAGGTACAAATGCTAATGGTCATACAAGAGACCCTCGAGCCCAGCAATGCTTAGGCTCGAGCTGAGATTGCCCACCATGGTCGAATTGTGACGATCGCCCTACACCACCGACACCCAATATAGCTAAATACTATGCAGTTAAAGCGCTCGGCAGATTCAAAGCGGTGGAGGTGCAAAAAGTCATAGCGGGAATACAACGAGGATATAGCGGGATATAGCGGATAGCTCTAAAATAACATATAAAAATCGTACTTAATGTTTTTACAAATATGTAAATGGTAATTAAATGAAAATTTGTCATTCAATTGAATTATAATTAATACATAAATGATATTAAACAAAAAACATGTGCGAATATACTTTAAATAAACATAAAACTGTTATATAACATAATTGAATTTAGTAAAATATTAGAGTATTTTCATTTCTGAAAATATATTAAAAATTAAATCAAATAAATTAGTTTCATAATTTTTATAATGTATAAATGCAACTTTTTAATTCATTTTATTAAAGAAGATATAGCGGAAATAGCAAAATATAGCGGAAATAACGCGATATAGCGGAAATAGCGGGGATTAAAGCGGAAAGGTTATATTTTGGGGCTATATAGAAAAATCGTAGCGGTAGAAATCCGCTATGAGATATTGCGAGGTTATAGGGGGTAATAGCGGGGCATTAACTGCACAGAATTATCAATTACAATACAATTTTGATTGCATCACGATTCACATTTACATTTGACCTCACTACATATCGCTTATTCACTCAACTCGTATTTTATCTTCAATTTCATTCCAAATTGAATCCAGCATTTGAGTCATCTGCAAAAATATATACTGACGCAGTAAAATTGAAAAGGAAATATTTTTGCAGCATAAAATAAAATGTGAATTTTGAAAATAATATTTGCCTCAGTTATTTGGGTTGTTCGTAATCATTTAATTTTGAATTCATCACACACGAACCGCTTGTGGCATGCACAATGTATCACTGTACATGCCACAAGGCCACCAATGTACACTTGATAAATCTACAGGGACAGGCGAGCACAAGTCAAACGCAAAAAGACGGGTTCAACTTAAGTGCAATAAAAATAATGTCACAGTATCAGCGCAAGGTCAAACCCGAGCTCCAAGCTGGATTCAATACAGGTGCAAGTTCATGAAAATGGTCAAGACAGTTAAAACAAGCTTGACCAAAATCCAAATGTACAAGTACACGTGTGCACTGCCTCAGCATCAGTACACATGAATATTGACATCAAAGAATAGAAGGAACAGCAAAAGCAATAGGTATAGCAGTGCACAGTGAAATGAAGAACAGTCACGACATTGCACAAATACTATGAGGATTGCTACCAAGCTAATGAACACAACCATACAGTGAAACTCAGATTAACAAAGACTAGACAGTCCATGCATACATACATGTCAACCAGGCAGCGAGCAAAGTTGACAAGTACTTCAAGTACGAATGCACAACTGGATGCATGAATAACACTCAGACTTGGAGTGACAAATATACGAAGTCAACACGTATGCAACAGTGAAATGAAGTGGGCAGTACAACCCAGTCTCAAGCAACAGTGAAATGAAGTGGACAGTACAACCCAATCTCAACAATGCAATGGCCATGGTCAATTCAACACAGGTAAAAATTAAAAATGAAATGAAACAAGAACTGCCAAAAATGATGACCCAACAAATGAACCAGATCAACCCAGAACTAGTTCAGTAATCAAGTGAACAATGCAAACAAGTCACATATCTACATGAACAACAAGTAGTCAAGCATCATCAAAGACCAGACCCAAAAGATCTGATTCAATACCAAAGTAAAATAGAACATGTGCATATATACACAAGCCTGGCAACATGATTATCAAAGTGCAGACATGGCAAACCAGTGCCAACAGATCAGAGACTAATGTACACATGAATGCAACAGTGACAGTGAAGGCAACAAAGATCAGTTTAAGCATATCATTGAATCACACAACAGCTCCAATGAGCAGCTGCACAAGACAGTTAACTTGAAAGTAATATCAAAGGAAATGTCAAAGACAAAGCAACGCAAAACTTCCAGATGAATACAAACATCATGTAGCAGTTCCAAACTAATGATATACAACAAGTTCGAAATCATGGATCAATAGTTAAATCCCAAAAATGATCAAAGAGCAGTAAAACAAAAATAATGTCAAATGCCAGAAACTCAAAGCAACTCGAGCTAGCTGATTGAACCAGCTCTCAAGTCCAGATGACACAAAGTATGAAACTGCACATATACACGAACCAATACAGTGAACTACATGATGAACATGTATGCAGTGACAACATCAAAGAGTATATGCAGAGTCAAGGCCGCAATGAAATCAAGTGCAGTCTTATAAAGCAACTCGAACTCAAGTAAAGCAAAAGTCAGTGATGTACACATGAACTACATGTCTCGAAGAACAGTGGACAGAGCTCGATGCAAGAAGACTCGAGTGCTACCAGAACTCAAAACCAAGCAGTGAACCAGCTAATGAACAAAGGGCCAGAAACCAAAACAGTTGCAAGTTGAACAAGTTAATGCCAAAATCAACGCAATCAAATCAAGTGACCGAAGTCAACAGGAATCGAAATCGTGGTGGCCACAAACGAAATCAACATCGTCAAACCAGAATTGAAACCGTGATGACCAAGAAAAATGAACAGATCAAAATCAACACCGTGTTATTCAAGTAAATTGAAAAAGTCAGTAATCATCTCAAGCATCCAAATGAAGATCAATGACCAACACAAATCAATTGACAAATTCAAACAAATATATACGAACAAGAAAATAGGGATTCGAACCCAATATAAACATTAACATCATCGGCAAATTTCATCATTCGAGTTCGAGCAAAACAGAGAACAGCAATCATTCAACTCGAACCATCGATCAAGTTCAAGCTAGCAAATCAGAAGAAGCAAAAGCAAAGATCACATACCGGATTTACGAATTGAACTCGTCGAAGCAGCCGAAGTGAGCAACGAGGAAACGATCGATCAAAGCTACATGCGAATATCCACTTAATCGATCAACAAAGTCGGCGGCTTCACAAGCCCTAATTCCATATTGAGGAACAAACGAACGAACGAAACAAGAGCCGCCATTTTCACCAAATAAGGACGGGCCGATTAAAGATAGAAGAAAAGCGGGTCGGCCATTATAATAAATTTGTTTGGGCTTAACTTTTAAATTAGGGTTTTAAATTTGTTTTAAATTTAAATTTCTCTTTTTAAACCGTTGTAATTTCTAGTCGTGTGACCAGGGGACAAACTACGTGGCGTAGTTTGAGAATTCACAACTCAGTGGCTGAGTGGTGACAGGGTTTTGAGCGTAGAGTTAAGGCTAGTTGATAGCGGGTGTCGCGAGTTTACGTGTGTAAGCGTCCGACTGCTTAATTTCTAGTAGAAACCTTTGGGGCATCATGTAGGCAGGGTTTTGCCGAAGCTGGGTAAATTCTGTGTCGTTCTATTTCTGCATTTATTATTCTGCTATTATCTGTGCTGCTATTATTTTGATATATCTGTGTTGAAATAATTTTATAAGCTTCTGCAATAATTTTTACAATTAATAGCATCACCCTATTTACCCCCTTATAGGGTGAAATCGATCCTACAAGTGGTATCGGAGCTAGGGACAAAAGCCTTTTTTGTTTTAAAAAGTTCGATTTTCCAAAAACCAATTTTTTTTAAAAATTTTGAATTTTTTAAAATGGCTTCTTTTAGTACTGATTTTGCTGAGGGTCAATCCATAGTTAGACCACCAATGTTCAATGGTGAATATGCTTACTGGAAAAATAGGATGGAAATTTTTCTGAAAACCATTGACGCTTGGGATATTGTTGAAACATGGTATAGAGCACCAACTATAATTGTGAATAATCAGGAAATAAATAAATTAAAGGATCAATGGACAGATTGAGAAAATAAGTTAGAGATTACTAATGCCAAAGCTATGAATTCAATTATTTGTTCATTAGATCAGTATGAATTTAATCGTGTCTCACATTGTCTAACTGCGCAGGAAATATGGCACACACTAGAAGTGACTCACGAAGGAACATCTCAAGTCAAGGAATCTCGCATTGCCATGCTGAGTAGCGAATATGAGAATTTTACAATGGTCAAGGAAGAAAATGTTAAAGAGATGTATGGACGGCTTTCCAACATCGTATACAAATCAAAAGCTCTCGAAAAATCATACATAGAATTAGAAATAGTCCGAAAAATCTTCAGAGTCCTTGCACGAAGTTTTGAAGCAAAAGCGACTGCCACTCAAGAATCGAAAAATTTAAAACAAATCAAAGTTGAAGAACTCATCAGAAATCTCACCACTTATGAGCTAGAAATGAAATTCAAGGAATAACGTGAAGGAGGAGATATGTAACAACCCAGAATTTCTATCATTTGAAATTCATATATTTAATTGATTTTTAAATATTAACAAGTAAAATTTGTAAGTCGAATAAATTTTATTTCGAATATTTAGATTTATTGGATAATTAAATCGATAATTAAATATTTGAAATTACAGAAATAATTGGAAATTGGGTTTAATGTGATTGAAAATGATTTATAAAGTTGTACTAAATCATATTGGAGTTAGAATGATATTGTAGAACTTTTAAAATTGAATTAAAAGTTAATTTGTGGAAATTGAATATTTTAATATTTAATTGACGAGTAAAAATAACCACTTTTCAAATAGTTTCTGATTTTGACGAAACTAGTTTCATCGGATCCGTAATGTTATATTATTGTATGGTTTCAAATTTCGTGCCAATCGGATTTACGGTTCGTCCGGGGCAAACTAAAACGCACTGAAATCGGTTTGAGTGAATTTTTAAATTTAAATAGTCGATTTGAAAATCTATATTTCAAATACTTTCGAATTGGCTCCCGATATATATTTCATTGTGTTCAGAATGGAGGTAAAACATTATAAACGTCAGGCGGCACGCTTCGTTCGGAGTTTGGAAAATTTTCGGATGAATAGTGTTTGAGAATTTTCTATAAAAGGACCTCACATTTTCTTATTTGCAAAGCCATTAGGGTTTCAGCCCTAGCCGCCACCTTCAATTCTAATGGTCGAAATTTCATTTCATTCTCCCCTCAAAATCTTCAAATCCGTAAGCAATTACAACAAACCTTCAACTACAAACTTCAAGATCGTATCGAGATCTATATTCTCAACGGTGATGATCGAAAATGGAGCTACGGATTAGCGAAAAAATGGATTTGAACGTCACGCGTTTGGGCACGATTTTCACGGCGATGGTGCAGCCGAGTTCATCAATCCTCTGTGCGTTGGTTGCTCACGTGGTGGTCATTCGAGTGGAGGTCGCTGATCAACGTGAAGGTGTTCCTATGGGTCACGGCTATTAGGGTTTTGGGCGGCGTGTTGGGTAGTTTGGTCGCGTTATCTACTGAAGGGGGAAGATGAAAGGGGACGTCCGAGATTTGGAGATATTGAAATGGGCGGCCTGGATTGATTAGGGTTAAAAATAATAAAAGAAATAGTAAAATTATTATATATAAATTCGTTCAAACTTTAAAATGCAATAACTCTTTCATACGAGGTCGGAATTTGACGAAACGAATTACGTTGGCTTCGTATTGACGAATACTATGCGATGGAGCTGGATTAGAGTTGATTGAAGCTAGTGAAAATTTTGGGTAAAATTAAACGCGCATTTAATTTTATTCGAAATAAAACACTGAAACTGTTATTGGAAGCAAGGTGAGAAATATTCACTCAATCGAATCTGTTTCGATTTAAATTTAAATAGTTAAATTTAAAATTGCTTGATTGTGTGATTGGATGATAAATTTTTATCTGTTGTATTGGAATAGACCATATACGACGTATATTAAGCGGATGTTATTTATTAAACACATATACCGCGATATTTCACCTTGATGTGGAATTAGTATTATATATGTATTTGGAGTTGATTTTCTCGCATTATATAGTGGATGTGACCCTATTGCATCGCATGATAGCGGATAATAATTTATATAAACCTATGTACCGCGATATTCCGTCTTGAAACGGGATTGGTATTGTGCTAACATCTGTAGATGCAGGGAAACAGGTTGGAGGGATCCAACTGGATTTCTTCACCCGTATTGATTTATTTACATATATTGTGATATATTCTGTTATCATATGATATATGATGGTTTGGATGCCGTGATTGTTATATTTAGTGCTGTTGCAGCATTGGGCCTATTTTTGGAGTTTTAAAAAGGTTAAAGTAACGATTTCGAATTTAAAAGGATTTTCAAGTGATTTTTTGAAAGTATATATATATATATATTTTAAATTTTGGAATTGATTCACTTTAAATAAATAAACGTTATAATTTTTATGTTATAAAAATTATGATTTTTGTGAAATATAACCGAAAAGTGATTTTCGAAATAAGTAATTGGTTAATGTGTAAAATAGTTTAAATTGAGATTTTTGAAATTATTATAAACAGTTTATATAAAAGATTTATAAATTAAAATATTGGAATTATAAAACGAGATTTTATAAGTGTTAAAATGTAGTATAAATGGTTTTCATAAGTGAATGAAATTTATAGATTTATAAATTTTGAAGTTATAAAATGAATAGATTTTGTAAAATAAAAGATTTATAAGTAATTAACTTATAAATTGGATTTTGGCATTTAAATGAGATATAAATAGAATTTGTTAATTAAGGGATTTTATAAGTTGAAGTTTTTATAAAATTATATAGATGTGAATTTATAAACGTTGTTTATAAATCAGAAATCAATTGAAATTGATAAGTAAATATGAAAGCTTATTAAAAGAGATATATTTACGATTTTGGATAGTGGATAATCCTTTAAATTAATTATGTAGAAGTGTTGAATTGGGTAAACAATTTATATTCATGATTTTGGACGGTGAATGATATATTAAAGAAATGTTTTAGGAAGTGATTTTTAAATAGAATTAAAACGATTTGAAGTTGTTTTAAAATGTGTTAAGGATCGAAACCATAGATTTTAACATTCATTGTTGAAATAGACGTTTTTGGGAAAAAAGGAAATGGTGGACTATAACACTATTGTTATAGTAAATGATTTCGAAAGGAAATGTTTTATATAGTATTGGGATTTATATATCTATCAAAATATCGAATCCCTATACTAGTGATTTTTGGTTGTCGTAACGATGTTTTACGCAACATTCGTTTTGACTCAAATAAATGGGTTTAAGAGAATGTTTTCCTTAAAGAATGAAATATACACTTAATTGTGATTCAAGTATATTGAATATTTTCTAAGTATTGAAAATAAATAGATTTATGAATTACTTATTATTAAATAAGTATGGAAATGTTTTCCAATATGAAGTGAAATGTTTTGTGATTTTATCTTTTAAAGATAAACTGAAAGTGAATATTTGAAATCGATTTGAAAATCGTATATCAGTGGATATTTGGAAATTTAAATTCACCATGGAATTTATAAAGGAAAGGGAAATTTGTTTGAAAATAAAAATTGATTTATTTTGAAGTTTGGAAAATATATCTTGTACAGATATTTTTGGAAAATATATAATTTGGGAAATTATTTGGAATCTGGTGATGTTGTGCATATCTATTGATAGTTAAATAACTGACTGTCAATATTTACCTTTAAATGAGTATTTGTTGTGATTTGCTTGAATTTGAATGAACACTTATTTTTATAAATAAGCGCTCGTTATTCGGTTTAGCCGATAGAGGACCTTTGGGTCATGAATCCCATTCCGAATAGTGATTCGTAGTAATGGATAGCATTTGAAGACCGGTGTTGAAGACCCGGTATTTGCGAGAATGATAGGATGACCTATCGATTGTCTCTGCACCGATAGCTACGGTATGGAGATTTCCTTTGTGATGGGAAGTTCGATCGGGATTGTGAATACCCGGATTGCAAGGGCTTCTTTGGAAGTGCCTTCGGTTCTGTTCGAACCCAGAACGTACTTGTATGGATTGTATGTTTGACATTACATTTTGAGATATAAAGCAGATTTTTTTCAAATACATTTCTGTTTGTGGCAGATAATTTATGCTCTTAGCTTAACACCCTTCTCTGAGACGTACGAGCTCAGAGGTTATGTAGTTGATGGTTATCAGTGATATACTCCCAATTTGGTAATGTGGCATGCTGAGTGCTGCTGATCATTTGTTGATCAAAGCGTGGCTTTTGTGAAAAGCGTAGCTTTGTGGACGAGACTTCGTCAAACCTCACAATCTGGTTATGGTCGAAAAAGGAATCGTAGCAGCAAGGTTATTTGAGGGTAGCGCCCTCTGAGGGTATGTCATTCCCTTCTGGATTATGAGTGGTATCATGGTATGAAGCCCAGATACTTACTTTGTGGTTGCTGCAAACTTATTATTTTGTGGTTGTTGGTTGAGAGGATCCTCGGATAAAGGTTGTTTACAACCGGGGGATGGCATACTCGTGTCAGTTGTTACCTAGCTAGGGGTAACCCAGCCTTGTCTAGCAGAGATCCGGTTAGGATCCGGGGACGTCCCTCCAGAGGGTTCCATTTTACTTGGGAAGTTCCTTTGCCCGACCATTTGTTGGAAATCCAAAGAAACAATACGAGCCCTTTACGATTGCAGTTGTATAACCTGCCATGGAATGTGGCGGTAACCTGCTATTGAACATGGTAGCTATAGTAGGCATAAGTGCGAAATGTCTATGCTGGCTAAGATTTATAATATTTTCCTACACTTTGCACTTATAGTAATAATATCAAAGAAATTTGCGTATCAAGCATGTTTGACTATCATAAGGAGAAATCTCCTCCGATTCTGTGTTTGCATTGTGTGTGTGTGCAGGAGGCAAATATAGAAATCCAGCTCTAAATCAGAAATTGAAAAGCAGAATAGACAAAGTACTAGACAATCCAGAAGAACGGGAGATCATTTGTCAAAAGTGCAACCAACCCGGACACATCAAGCCCAATTGTCCTCAAAATCGACGCGACCTTGAAAAGAAATCGAAAAGGAGAAATTTTGCAGCCACGTGGAATATAAGTGATGAAGATAATAAAAGTACAGGCAGTAAGAGTGAGAAAGAAGATACGTGCCTTCAAGGTAATATAACTGATAGCGACGATGACGAGCCAAGCGAGGTATCAAAACTCACTCATTCAGAATTATTTATATATTTCCACGAAGTAAATGGCTGTTTTGAACGACTTAGGGTGAAATATGCTAAAATTGAATCACAAAGAGATAGTTTGATAGAAGTAAATGAACGGCTTGAACAATTAGTTAAAACTATGAAAGTAGGATCTCTAAGTGTGATAAGTGTCCAACATTCGAAGAAGAGACTAAAAAATCAGAAATCAAAATTAAATCGCTTGAAAATGAAATTCTGATTTTGAAAGAGAGTGAAAATACAAGAAGGGAAAATTCTATTAAAAAGTGTGCATAATTGTTAAACGAAAATGAATCTCTCAAAACACAAGTCCAACAACTGTCAACGACTTTAGATTAATTTTCAAAAAGTGAAAAATCGTTGAATATGCTATTAGGAAAACAAACTGTTAATTCAATGAGACAAAGTCTTCGATATAAACAATCTGAAAATGTTAGAAATAAAATTAATCTAGTCAATTCAACGTACACAATTTGTAGAGAATTTGGACACAATCAAAACAATTGTTGGTATAAACCCAAATACGTGAAAACTATACCAATTTGGGTTCCCAAAGGCACAAATATGAAATCTCTCAAAGTTAAACAAATCTGCATGCCGAAAGGAACATATATAAATAGTTTTGGGTCTCCACAAAATTATTTTTCAAAATATTCTACCACTAACAATCATGGACCTTGTGATATCCCGAAAATTTTGACAATAACAATTTAATAATTTATGTCAAAATTTAATTGATTTGATCATATTATTAATAATAAATTTGAAATAAATTTAATAATCTTCTTTGAAATAAACATTTAAACTGATAATCTATTTTAAAGGCTGATAAATTGTTTTATATTTGTAATGTATACATATCTGTATATATTATAACTAGATAAATCTTTGTTTTAAATTTAATATATATATAGGCCTGTTTTCTTGTTCTAACATTTTTGATAAATTAAAATTGGATTCAAATTGATATTAAGCTACTAAATAAATAACCATATGATTTTAATACCCAAACTAAAAACTTAACTATTTAAAATTGATTTTTGTCTAAGTTTAAATTTAAATAAAAAGATTTGTTTGTTTTTAATGTAGCTAATAAAATAAGTAATGTATTGAATAAGAAGACAAATTCATTTATTATTTTAATTTAATCATGAGTTATATTTAACAATAATAATGTAATATTCTTACAAATGGATTTTAATATAGATAGAAATTACTATTTCAAAATTTATTTTACATTAACATGAGAAGTAATGATTTGTAAATTAGAAATAACATCTTTCGAACATGTTTAAAATAAAACAAATCTTAAATTATATTAAACACAAACATAAATTAAATGCAGGACATTAACATGAGTATAAATTCATAAACATCTATGATATTAACATAGGTATAAAAATAGATAATAGATAAATTAAGGGTTTGATAAGTTTAAAGTTTAAAAATAAAAGAGTGATAAAAATCAGCATAGAACTAAATACTTAAGTTAGAATTAGAACAAATAACTAAAACAGCTCCACATATGTACATGGAGTTAAAAACAAATCTGGTGAAAATAAGATATGTTCCCTGTAAAGTTAATATGCTAGGCAAGTACAATATGCATGTTACCTACAAAATAGTTTAGACAAGAACAGAATTTAAAAGAAAATATTATATAACCTGTAAGTGAAATGTTTTTAATCTGTGAACAAAATAGGCATGTGAAGAGTAATTATGTGTAGCCTGTAAGATTTTAGGCAGGTACAAGTAAGATACAGGCAAGAACAAAATGTGAAAGGAAATAAAACAAAGTGCAGAGATTTTATCTACATACAAGAATAAGACAAGTATGAAATAGGGAAGTATCTTATGTAGGAAGCTTTGATTATCTGCATAATTAAGCTAGTAGGAAACATAAAGTACTATGTCAATTAATATGAGCACACTATTTGGTCTACTAGAGATACATACTTATCTTTTCAGCCGAAATGTAAAAAAGAAAAAAAGAAAATATCTCTGACCTACAGCAAAGCCTAAACCAGAAAACACCTACTTTATACAAACTCTTCTTTATATATATACAAAACCTGTCCTCTTTATATTGCAGTGCTAATTCATTCAACATAGCTAACCTGAAAATAGTAAACTTTTCTTCTTACAAACTACTTCAACTCTCAATAAGCAAGATAAAGTTTTCAAGTTAATCTGTAGCAAGCACTCATGTTTCAAAATCCATGTTTCTGGAATCAAAGCAAAAACCTGCAGGCAAAACTTAATTCAAAAACCTGATGCAATGCAAATTCAACCTGTTATCATAAATCTGCTCTGTTTATTTTCAGGTGAGTAACATAACAAATTAAATAGTTTAAATGTAAACTTCTGTTGCATACTCATCTATAAAGATATGTTAGTGATGCATAGGTATGAATAGGACCCTGTATATTTATGTGTGAAGTACTGTTATTCTGTTGTGCTCTGCAATTGTTTCTCAGGCTCAAGATGTTAACTATTATTCCCTTCCACTTGGCCTTGCTCATGATAAAATCTGTTTAACTAACCAATATTGTTTGATTTAATTTAGATTAAGGTTTAAATCTAAGATTAGTTAAATTTTAAGTTGTTTGTCTCTGGAACTAATAAAACAACTGAGTATACTAATTTCAATTGAAAATTCAAACCTGTAAAAATGAAATTCCAGTATTATAAAGTGAATATTTAAATCAAAATATGATTTTTAAGAACAAAAACTATAAATTTTAGTAAGGGGTTAAGGTGTAATTCTGGTTTGAACATTATATGCAAATCTGTGATCTTGGGGTGATCTAGTTGAGTATGGGAATCGAGTCTCCTTCTGGAAGAAGAAGAGTAAGTGGAGATTGGTGGAAAAATCTGTGATGATGATGAATTGCAACAGGGAGGTTGCGGTTATGAGTTTTGTTTTAGAACCCTAAGTTTTGCCTGTGTATAAACAATTGATCGGCATGGTTCATAAGATGGATCGAGTGATGGGGAATTTCTGGTGAGGGAAGCGTGAACGAAGATGAAGTCATGGCCGAAGTGGCCGAACGTCAGGTGGCCAGAATGTTTCATACGTGGCGATGTCAGGTTTCTTTGGCATTGCTCTGTGTTTTTATTCCAGTTTTGGGTCGAAGTCTCAATTTTTGATTTCAAGTTGATGACTGATTTGGTGAGCGTGAGGTGGTTGCTGGGTTGATCTCTGGCAGGGTGCGATCACCGTAGGTGATCAATGGTGGTGGAAACCACCGTGCATATGCACGGTGTTAGTGAATAGATGCTGTGTTTTCAGGAGCAGGGGGTACTCGGGGTTTTAGGGATTTGACTCGGGGATTTCTGCACGCGAACTCGAAGCTTGTTCGTGGTTGACTCGAAGTAACGTAAGGGGGGGGGGAAGGGTCTGGGTAAGTATACAGGGTATTAAAACCTGTAGTGTAATATTCATTAAAACTGGGTTTTAAAAATGAGTTATAGATGATTAAAATAGGTATTAAATCAAGAATAAGTTTGGATTAAGTGAAGCTTGAATTTCAGATGCATAATAAAATAAAGTTTAAAATTTTAAATTATTTGAAATCGCTTTAAAAAGGATCTCACTCGAACGATTCGAGTGAAATAATTGAAACTCGGTTTGGATTTGTTGCTCGAGTTTCACTCGAGTGATTCGAGTGTCGGACTCGAAGAAATGCGGGGTTTTGCTCGTAAAAATAATCGTTTAACTCGGGTATTTTTAGCTAAGTTTATTTCAGTTTTTATAACCGGGCTTTTAAATGAAAAATATATACGTATTTTAAACAAAGTTTAAATCAAGATGAGTTTGGATTCAAAACGTAGTTTGGATCTCAGCCTTTAAATAAATAAATAAGATTTTTAAGTTTAAAATTTGTTTTAAACAAATTTGAATGATAAGCGAATTTTTAAAATTTGAATTGAATTCAAAATGGAATCGTGTTTAAGTTCTTTTAATCTTCTATTTAAGATAAATATTCTTTGGAATTGATAAGATAAATTTAATTTCATTTTAAATCTTAAATTTAAAAGTAAATTTAAATTAAATTGATTAAATACCTTATTAATGATAAATGGATCATTAAATAGGAAAGGGTTTAAAAACTTAAGAATTGTAATTATCAAATTAACTAAATGGATAATGAATGACTAGAATTAATAAGCTCCGAAATCAAGAGTAAATTTTATTTTAATAAGATGTAAGTTAAAGGTAAGTTAATTGGTAATTAGGAAATCATTGGTTTAATATTAAATTAATGATTAGTAATGAATTAATAAGTTAATAAAGAATTAATGAATGAGTTATTAAGACTAACTTAAAATCGTAGTTAATTACTTAGGAAAGTAATTAAAGAATTATAATTAGTTAATGAAGGTCATTAACTAAAAATTATTAAATAATCAATTAATAGGATTATTCTTAATAATTAATTAAATTATTTATTTAAGATAAGCAATTGTGAATTGTTAAGTATAAATTACTTAACGGAAGTAATTAAGGAATTAATTACTCATTGTAATTAATTCGATTTAATATGAATTGTTTGAGTTAATTAATTAAGTTTAATTAATTTAAATAATCATTTGATGATGTGATAAGTATAATTACTTAGGGAAGTAATTAATGATAATTACTGGATGTAATTACCCAGGAATGATTTAATAGTGAAAGTAATTGGAAGATAATTACTTGGTAAAATTAATCCAAGGATTAATTAGAGATAATAAATTATGGAGTAATTTATTTATTTGATAAAGTAATTAAGGGTAGTTAATTACTGAATGGGATTAATCAAGGGTGATTAACAATTTGGTTTAATTGAAGATTAATTACTTAATGTAATTAATTTAAATAGAAAATGTAAATTAGAATAGATTATTTGGAAATAATTAATAAATGAATTGATTTACTAATGCAATTAATTGAGAAATAATGTAATTAATGTTAGTAAATTCAAGGTAAATTCCTGTGTTTAGTTAAGGGTAATAAATTTGTGAAAATAATTAAAGAATAATTACTTAAATATAATTAAAAGTAAATTAATCAAGGATGATTAATTAAATTGAATAATTGAGTGATGATTAATAAATTGATTAGTAATCGATTAATAGTGATATAAGCAATAAAATGGTTAAGTAATTAATTTAATTCACTTTAAATTAATTAGAGATGTAGGTGATTAATTTAATTCATTTTAAATTAATTATAGCTGATGTGATTGCTTATATATTGATTGGTGATATTGTTTACCCTGGATGGTTTGAGATCTCAATATGAGATTAATGATGCTATATATGCTTTGTTTTAAATATGATGACAATATGAATTATCTGTTATGATGATAATATGCATTATCTGTTTGAAGTGGTAATATTGATTATCTGTTTATGTTGATGTTGACTATCTATTATGATATTGTGATTTATCTATCTGTGTGTATGTTGAATTATTTTGAATTAAACTGGTAAGGCTAAATAGACAACTTGGCCCTAAAAGACACGTTTTGGATTTCGATGAGACCGGGATCGGGTTTTCCGCATTTGGAAGTCCGAAAACCACATCGATTCCAAATTAACGTTAGGTCGTGAATCTGAAGTGAAGATGAAGATTCAGAATGCAAGGGTTATCGTCGTTAACTCTGAGGGTGATTCCAAAATGAGTGTAACGAGATAATGCCTTCGGTTTCGTTCGAACCCGGAACGAACTTGTATGGATTGAATGCTTTCAACACATCGTCAGGTGGACGATGAGCATTCTAAGAAATGTGTTCTATAAAGGTAATCGCAACCTCAAGCCTCATCAACCGGGAATGGCTAAAACAGGGGAGGTGCAGCAAGGTTAGGTGGGTCATACCCAAGCAGGACAAGATTTTCCCCTGTCTAGATGTCCCTTTTTATTCGGCTGTGTGGACAGTTGTGAGCTCCAACTGTCGGGGTTGTCTTGTTCGGGACTGTTCAGTAAGGAATGGTTCCGACCTTGTGTTGCAGGGGATGAAGGGAGTAATCCTCGGTACGGTGATCTAGGCCCCGTACTGTGACGGGCGGTACCCCAGTAGCCCTGCCATTGTATGGAATCCACAATCCAATAAGTGCCAACGGTTTTGATTGTATTACCCACTTCGGTGGCTAGTAGCTGGAATTTAATCATGTAACAATTTCGGCTATTTTCTATTTACTTGAAAACCCTAGACCTATTATAATATCACAGAATTTCCTATCAAATGTTTTGGTTAGCGTAAGGTAAAAACTTACCCATGTTTATTTGTGGGGAGTCTTACGTGATACCTTTTGTTTTCAAATGTTTTTCAAAGTTAAGCAACTTTAACCTGTTACTCATACCAGACCCATGTCTGACCCGGAGTTTATTTTTGTTTTTCATAAACTCTCGGGTACCCAATTTTTTACGGGTAGCCAAGGGATTCAGGTTAGCTTTGACGAATTCTGGAGGAGCAATGGAGCAGGAGGCTTCAGCGTTATAGATATATATATAGTGTCCCGCTGTGTTGGTATCTTTGGGTTATTTGTTTGAGTTGTGTTGTATTAACCAGACAGGTGTTTATAACTGTCTAGTATGTGATGTATGATATGTATAACTCTGATATATGTAAAATTATGTAATAGTTATGTGATTAATATAATTTATTCGTTCCGCTGTGAGATTCTGATGTTGTTGTTCTTTCTTCTCTATCTTTTCTATTTTCTCATCCCTTTCTTTCTTCTCGATGATACGTCTTTCTGGGCGTAGAAGGACGGGTCGTCACAGTTGGTATCAGAGCGCTAGGTTGAGTGAATACCTAGGCTCTTAAGTGATTTCTATCTTGAGAGAGCGTATTTGTAATTTTAATATATAAACATATATATTTATTTCTACCTATTTGTTGGGTTACCTATCCGGGTTATCCAATATAAGTTATAAAGGTAGATAGGGTAGTGGGGTGTGTATCACGACTACCGATGGTTGGTGTGTGAATATTTGAGGTTGGAAGTATATTTGTCGAGACTGTAGACCTATTACCGTCTCGAGTGAGCTTTGGATGGAGTAAGGATTTCATTGATCTCTGAAGGAAACCTGTTAAGGTTCGGAGTTCATTTTTGAAACGTAAGTTTGGATGAGCTAGAGTTTGGACTCGTCGGTTTGACTTGAGCAAGTTCGAATATCTTACCTCAGGATGTAGTAGCTGTGTGATGAGACACAGTGACTATGGAAGTTTCCGAAGATATTTCTTTGGAATCAGTTAAGGAAGTGTAGCTGCTTCGGTGGTTGTTGCTGAGTTCTGCAGGGTGTTTTTGTTGGTTTGAGGTCCGAGTTTCTCGAAGAGCTCTGGGTTAGGAATTTCTTGGCATTGGTGTGTTGGCAAGGAAGTTTTTAACTTCTTCCTCAGCAGTGGAGTTCAGAAACAGCAGTGTGATTCTGTTTCTTTGATGGATTGGCTAATTAAGCATAAGCTGTTCTGTTTGGTAAAGAGAGAACGGTTTTTCTTTGGTGTTGGGCTAGATTGATCGCAAAAGTGACTTGCGATTGTTTGAGCTTCTCTTGGGCTATCTGATTTTTCTGGATGTGAATTTTTGTCCGTATCTGGAGATTGAGTTTGGTATCTTCTGGATTCCAGAGTGGTACCGATGGTTCAGCTCAGTAGTAAGATGACTTTTGGAGAATGAGTTGGTGAAGCAGCTAGAGTTTTGAAGGAACTTCTGAATTTCTTTTAAGGATCCATTGAACCATAGTTCTATGATGTGATGTCCAGTTTGTCCTCGAGATCATCATCAGCATTTTCATCTGCTCAGTCAGAGTTGCGCAGTGGAAGCATGATGGCAGCTGGTTTAAAGTGGAAACAACTGGAATTTGCAGTATTTTGGAATTAGAGGGTTTCTACTGGAAATTTTTCGGGATCTTAAGGCCAAATTGGAGTACATCTGTTTTTATTCTTTTCCAGAGGGGAGAAGTAAAATTAGTCTACTGATTTTGGAATTGAGTTTGCGTTTTTAGTTGTGGTTAATCTTGGAAAGATCATTTTAGATTGTTTTTGGATCAATTTGTTTCTGGGAATATCAGCAAGTGTTGAGCTGATCAGTATGGGTATATGCAGTCCAGGATTGTCAAAAGAGTATTTTGGATATCTGGGGTTCGGAGTGTTTCACGTATCTCTAAGGGAGTACGTGTAAGAGCTATCTTTGATTGTAGAATCAGCAGTTCAGAGAGTTTTGGTAGTTGAGTTAGACTTATCTGTAGTCTGATATCCTGTCTTGTCGATCTAGATGAGTGAAAGCTCAGTAGCTTAGTAATATTGTTTTGTTTGGATTCTGTAGAGAGAGTATCCCAATATTTATATTTGGGAAAACTCGAGAAAATTCTATTTAGAATTTTGTCGGGATAGTTAGATTTGTTTGATTGGATGAATTGATTGCTATGATTGTTAGAATAAGATTGATATATGCTTGTGTTTTAAAATTTAATCTTTAATTAAATTATTAAATAACCTTTGTTTTAAATTTCGGGGACGAAATTCTTTTAAGGGGGGAAGAATGTGATATCCCGGAAATTTTGACAATAACAATTTAATAATTTATGTCAAAATTTAATTGATTTGATCATATTATTAATAATAAATTTGAAATAAATTTAATAATCTTCTTTGAAATAAACATTTAAACTGATAATCTATTTTAAAGGCTGATAAATTGTTTTATATTTGTAATGTATACATATCTGTATATATTATAACTAGATAAATCTTTGTTTTAAATTTAATATATATATAGGCCTGTTTTCTTGTTCTAACATTTTTGATAAATTAAAATTGGATTCAAATTGATATTAAGCTACTAAATAAATAACCATATGATTTTAATACCCAAACTAAAAACTTAACTATTTAAAATTGATTTTTGTCTAAGTTTAAATTTAAATAAAAAGATTTGTTTGTTTTTAATGTAGCTAATAAAATAAGTAATGTATTGAATAAGAAGACAAATTCATTTATTATTTTAATTTAATCATGAGTTATATTTAACAATAATAATGTAATATTCTTACAAATGGATTTTAATATAGATAGAAATTACTATTTCAAAATTTATTTTACATTAACATGAGAAGTAATGATTTGTAAATTAGAAATAACATCTTTCGAACATGTTTAAAATAAAACAAATCTTAAATTATATTAAACACAAACATAAATTAAATGCAGGACATTAACATGAGTATAAATTCATAAACATCTATGATATTAACATAGGTATAAAAATAGATAATAGATAAATTAAGGGTTTGATAAGTTTAAAGTTTAAAAATAAAAGAGTGATAAAAATCAGCATAGAACTAAATACTTAAGTTAGAATTAGAACAAATAACTAAAACAGCTCCACATATGTACATGGAGTTAAAAACAAATCTGGTGAAAATAAGATATGTTCCCTGTAAAGTTAATATGCTAGGCAAGTACAATATGCATGTTACCTACAAAATAGTTTAGACAAGAACAGAATTTAAAAGAAAATATTATATAACCTGTAAGTGAAATGTTTTTAATCTGTGAACAAAATAGGCATGTGAAGAGTAATTATGTGTAGCCTGTAAGATTTTAGGCAGGTACAAGTAAGATACAGGCAAGAACAAAATGTGAAAGGAAATAAAACAAAGTGCAGAGATTTTATCTACATACAAGAATAAGACAAGTATGAAATAGGGAAGTATCTTATGTAGGAAGCTTTGATTATCTGCATAATTAAGCTAGTAGGAAACATAAAGTACTATGTCAATTAATATGAGCACACTATTTGGTCTACTAGAGATACATACTTATCTTTTCAGCCGAAATGTAAAAAAGAAAAAAAGAAAATATCTCTGACCTACAGCAAAGCCTAAACCAGAAAACACCTACTTTATACAAACTCTTCTTTATATATATACAAAACCTGTCCTCTTTATATTGCAGTGCTAATTCATTCAACATAGCTAACCTGAAAATAGTAAACTTTTCTTCTTACAAACTACTTCAACTCTCAATAAGCAAGATAAAGTTTTCAAGTTAATCTGTAGCAAGCACTCATGTTTCAAAATCCATGTTTCTGGAATCAAAGCAAAAACCTGCAGGCAAAACTTAATTCAAAAACCTGATGCAATGCAAATTCAACCTGTTATCATAAATCTGCTCTGTTTATTTTCAGGTGAGTAACATAACAAATTAAATAGTTTAAATGTAAACTTCTGTTGCATACTCATCTATAAAGATATGTTAGTGATGCATAGGTATGAATAGGACCCTGTATATTTATGTGTGAAGTACTGTTATTCTGTTGTGCTCTGCAATTGTTTCTCAGGCTCAAGATGTTAACTATTATTCCCTTCCACTTGGCCTTGCTCATGATAAAATCTGTTTAACTAACCAATATTGTTTGATTTAATTTAGATTAAGGTTTAAATCTAAGATTAGTTAAATTTTAAGTTGTTTGTCTCTGGAACTAATAAAACATCTGAGTATACTAATTTCAATTGAAAATTCAAACCTGTAAAAATGAAATTCCAGTATTATAAAGTGAATATTTAAATCAAAATATGATTTTTAAGAACAAAAACTATAAATTTTAGTAAGGGGTTAAGGTGTAATTCTGGTTTGAACATTATATGCAAATCTGTGATCTTGGGGTGATCTAGTTGAGTATGGGAATCGAGTCTCCTTCTGGAAGAAGAAGAGTAAGTGGAGATTGGTGGAAAAATCTGTGATGATGATGAATTGCAACAGGGAGGTTGCGGTTATGAGTTTTGTTTTAGAACCCTAAGTTTTGCCTGTGTATAAACAATTGATCGGCATGGTTCATAAGATGGATCGAGTGATGGGGAATTTCTGGTGAGGGAAGCGTGAACGAAGATGAAGTCATGGCCGAAGTGGCCGAACGTCAGGTGGCCAGAATGTTTCATACGTGGCGATGTCAGGTTTCTTTGGCATTGCTCTGTGTTTTTATTCCAGTTTTGGGTCGAAGTCTCAATTTTTGATTTCAAGTTGATGACTGATTTGGTGAGCGTGAGGTGGTTGCTGGGTTGATCTCTGGCAGGGTGCGATCACCGTAGGTGATCAATGGTGGTGGAAACCACCGTGCATATGCACGGTGTTAGTGAATAGATGCTGTGTTTTCAGGAGCAGGGGGTACTCGGGGTTTTAGGGATTTGACTCGGGGATTTCTGCACGCGAACTCGAAGCTTGTTCGTGGTTGACTCGAAGTAACGTAAGGGGGGGGGGAAGGGTCTGGGTAAGTATACAGGGTATTAAAACCTGTAGTGTAATATTCATTAAAACTGGGTTTTAAAAATGAGTTATAGATGATTAAAATAGGTATTAAATCAAGAATAAGTTTGGATTAAGTGAAGCTTGAATTTCAGATGCATAATAAAATAAAGTTTAAAATTTTAAATTATTTGAAATCGCTTTAAAAAGGATCTCACTCGAACGATTCGAGTGAAATAATTGAAACTCAGTTTGGATTTGTTGCTCGAGTTTCACTTGAGTGATTCGAGTGTCGGACTCGAAGAAATGCGGGGTTTTGCTCGTAAAAATAATCGTTTAACTCGGGTATTTTTAGCTAAGTTTATTTCAGTTTTTATAACCGGGCTTTTAAATGAAAAATATATACGTATTTTAAACAAAGTTTAAATCAAGATGAGTTTGGATTCAAAACGTAGTTTGGATCTCAGCCTTTAAATAAATAAATAAGATTTTTAAGTTTAAAATTTGTTTTAAACAAATTTGAATGATAAGCGAATTTTTAAAATTTGAATTGAATTCAAAATGGAATCGTGTTTAAGTTCTTTTAATCTTCTATTTAAGATAAATATTCTTTGGAATTGATAAGATAAATTTAATTTCATTTTAAATCTTAAATTTAAAAGTAAATTTAAATTAAATTGATTAAATACCTTATTAATGATAAATGGATCATTAAATAGGAAAGGGTTTAAAAACTTAAGAATTGTAATTATCAAATTAACTAAATGGATAATGAATGACTAGAATTAATAAGCTCCGAAATCAAGAGTAAATTTTATTTTAATAAGATGTAAGTTAAAGGTAAGTTAATTGGTAATTAGGAAATCATTGGTTTAATATTAAATTAATGATTAGTAATAAATTAATAAGTTAATAAAGAATTAATGAATGAGTTATTAAGACTAACTTAAAATCGTAGTTAATTACTTAGGAAAGTAATTAAAGAATTATAATTAGTTAATGAAGGTCATTAACTAAAAATTATTAAATAATCAATTAATAGGATTATTCTTAATAATTAATTAAATTATTTATTTAAGATAAGCAATTGTGAATTGTTAAGTATAAATTACTTAACGGAAGTAATTAAGGAATTAATTACTCATTGTAATTAATTCGATTTAATATGAATTGTTTGAGTTAATTAATTAAGTTTAATTAATTTAAATAATCATTTGATGATGTGATAAGTATAATTACTTAGGGAAGTAATTAATGATAATTACTGGATGTAATTACCCAGGAATGATTTAATAGTGAAAGTAATTGGAAGATAATTACTTGGTAAAATTAATCCAAGGATTAATTAGAGATAATAAATTATGGAGTAATTTATTTATTTGATAAAGTAATTAAGGGTAGTTAATTACTGAATGGGATTAATCAAGGGTGATTAACAATTTGGTTTAATTGAAGATTAATTACTTAATGTAATTAATTTAAATAGAAAATGTAAATTAGAATAGATTATTTGGAAATAATTAATAAATGAATTGATTTACTAATGCAATTAATTGAGAAATAATGTAATTAATGTTAGTAAATTCAAGGTAAATTCCTGTGTTTAGTTAAGGGTAATAAATTTGTGAAAATAATTAAAGAATAATTACTTAAATATAATTAAAAGTAAATTAATCAAGGATGATTAATTAAATTGAATAATTGAGTGATGATTAATAAATTGATTAGTAATCGATTAATAGTGATATAAGCAATAAAATGGTTAAGTAATTAATTTAATTCACTTTAAATTAATTAGAGATGTAGGTGATTAATTTAATTCATTTTAAATTAATTATAGCTGATGTGATTGCTTATATATTGATTGGTGATATTGTTTACCCTGGATGGTTTGAGATCTCAATATGAGATTAATGATGCTATATATGCTTTGTTTTAAATATGATGACAATATGAATTATCTGTTATGATGATAATATGCATTATCTGTTTGAAGTGGTAATATTGATTATCTGTTTATGTTGATGTTGACTATCTATTATGATATTGTGATTTATCTATCTGTGTGTATGTTGAATTATTTTGAATTAAACTGGTAAGGCTAAATAGACAACTTGGCCCTAAAAGACACGTTTTGGATTTCGATGAGACCGGGATCGGGTTTTCCGCATTTGGAAGTCCGAAAACCACATCGATTCCAAATTAACGTTAGGTCGTGAATCTGAAGTGAAGATGAAGATTCAGAATGCAAGGGTTATCGTCGTTAACTCTGAGGGTGATTCCAAAATGAGTGTAACGAGATAATGCCTTCGGTTTCGTTCGAACCCGGAACGAACTTGTATGGATTGAATGCTTTCAACACATCGTCAGGTGGACGATGAGCATTCTAAGAAATGTGTTCTATAAAGGTAATCGCAACCTCAAGCCTCATCAACCGGGAATGGCTAAAACAGGGGAGGTGCAGCAAGGTTAGGTGGGTCATACCCAAGCAGGACAAGATTTTCCCCTGTCTAGATGTCCCTTTTTATTCGGCTGTGTGGACAGTTGTGAGCTCCAACTGTCGGGGTTGTCTTGTTCGGGACTGTTCAGTAAGGAATGGTTCCGACCTTGTGTTGCAGGGGATGAAGGGAGTAATCCTCGGTACGGTGATCTAGGCCCCGTACTGTGACGGGCGGTACCCCAGTAGCCCTGCCATTGTATGGAATCCACAATCCAATAAGTGCCAACGGTTTTGATTGTATTACCCACTTCGGTGGCTAGTAGCTGGAATTTAATCATGTAACAATTTCGGCTATTTTCTATTTACTTGAAAACCCTAGACCTATTATAATATCACAGAATTTCCTATCAAATGTTTTGGTTAGCGTAAGGTAAAAACTTACCCATGTTTATTTGTGGGGAGTCTTACGTGATACCTTTTGTTTTCAAATGTTTTTCAAAGTTAAGCAACTTTAACCTGTTACTCATACCAGACCCATGTCTGACCCGGAGTTTATTTTTGTTTTTCATAAACTCTCGGGTACCCAATTTTTTACGGGTAGCCAAGGGATTCAGGTTAGCTTTGACGAATTCTGGAGGAGCAATGGAGCAGGAGGCTTCAGCGTTATAGATATATATATAGTGTCCCGCTGTGTTGGTATCTTTGGGTTATTTGTTTGAGTTGTGTTGTATTAACCAGACAGGTGTTTATAACTGTCTAGTATGTGATGTATGATATGTATAACTCTGATATATGTAAAATTATGTAATAGTTATGTGATTAATATAATTTATTCGTTCCGCTGTGAGATTCTGATGTTGTTGTTCTTTCTTCTCTATCTTTTCTATTTTCTCATCCCTTTCTTTCTTCTCGATGATACGTCTTTCTGGGCGTAGAAGGACGGGTCGTCACAGTTGGTATCAGAGCGCTAGGTTGAGTGAATACCTAGGCTCTTAAGTGATTTCTATCTTGAGAGAGCGTATTTGTAATTTTAATATATAAACATATATATTTATTTCTACCTATTTGTTGGGTTACCTATCCGGGTTATCCAATATAAGTTATAAAGGTAGATAGGGTAGTGGGGTGTGTATCACGACTACCGATGGTTGGTGTGTGAATATTTGAGGTTGGAAGTATATTTGTCGAGACTGTAGACCTATTACCGTCTCGAGTGAGCTTTGGATGGAGTAAGGATTTCATTGATCTCTGAAGGAAACCTGTTAAGGTTCGGAGTTCATTTTTGAAACGTAAGTTTGGATGAGCTAGAGTTTGGACTCGTCGGTTTGACTTGAGCAAGTTCGAATATCTTACCTCAGGATGTAGTAGCTGTGTGATGAGACACAGTGACTATGGAAGTTTCCGAAGATATTTCTTTGGAATCAGTTAAGGAAGTGTAGCTGCTTCGGTGGTTGTTGCTGAGTTCTGCAGGGTGTTTTTGTTGGTTTGAGGTCCGAGTTTCTCGAAGAGCTCTGGGTTAGGAATTTCTTGGCATTGGTGTGTTGGCAAGGAAGTTTTTAACTTCTTCCTCAGCAGTGGAGTTCAGAAACAGCAGTGTGATTCTGTTTCTTTGATGGATTGGCTAATTAAGCATAAGCTGTTCTGTTTGGTAAAGAGAGAACGGTTTTTCTTTGGTGTTGGGCTAGATTGATCGCAAAAGTGACTTGCGATTGTTTGAGCTTCTCTTGGGCTATCTGATTTTTCTGGATGTGAATTTTTGTCCGTATCTGGAGATTGAGTTTGGTATCTTCTGGATTCCAGAGTGGTACCGATGGTTCAGCTCAGTAGTAAGATGACTTTTGGAGAATGAGTTGGTGAAGCAGCTAGAGTTTTGAAGGAACTTCTGAATTTCTTTTAAGGATCCATTGAACCATAGTTCTATGATGTGATGTCCAGTTTGTCCTCGAGATCATCATCAGCATTTTCATCTGCTCAGTCAGAGTTGCGCAGTGGAAGCATGATGGCAGCTGGTTTAAAGTGGAAACAACTGGAATTTGCAGTATTTTGGAATTAGAGGGTTTCTACTGGAAATTTTTCGGGATCTTAAGGCCAAATTGGAGTACATCTGTTTTTATTCTTTTCCAGAGGGGAGAAGTAAAATTAGTCTACTGATTTTGGAATTGAGTTTGCGTTTTTAGTTGTGGTTAATCTTGGAAAGATCATTTTAGATTGTTTTTGGATCAATTTGTTTCTGGGAATATCAGCAAGTGTTGAGCTGATCAGTATGGGTATATGCAGTCCAGGATTGTCAAAAGAGTATTTTGGATATCTGGGGTTCGGAGTGTTTCACGTATCTCTAAGGGAGTACGTGTAAGAGCTATCTTTGATTGTAGAATCAGCAGTTCAGAGAGTTTTGGTAGTTGAGTTAGACTTATCTGTAGTCTGATATCCTGTCTTGTCGATCTAGATGAGTGAAAGCTCAGTAGCTTAGTAATATTGTTTTGTTTGGATTCTGTAGAGAGAGTATCCCAATATTTATATTTGGGAAAACTCGAGAAAATTCTATTTAGAATTTTGTCGGGATAGTTAGATTTGTTTGATTGGATGAATTGATTGCTATGATTGTTAGAATAAGATTGATATATGCTTGTGTTTTAAAATTTAATCTTTAATTAAATTATTAAATAACCTTTGTTTTAAATTTCGGGGACGAAATTCTTTTAAGGGGGGAAGAATGTGATATCCCGGAAATTTTGACAATAACAATTTAATAATTTATGTCAAAATTTAATTGATTTGATCATATTATTAATAATAAATTTGAAATAAATTTAATAATCTTCTTTGAAATAAACATTTAAACTGATAATCTATTTTAAAGGCTGATAAATTGTTTTATATTTGTAATGTATACATATCTGTATATATTATAACTAGATAAATCTTTGTTTTAAATTTAATATATATATAGGCCTGTTTTCTTGTTCTAACATTTTTGATAAATTAAAATTGGATTCAAATTGATATTAAGCTACTAAATAAATAACCATATGATTTTAATACCCAAACTAAAAACTTAACTATTTAAAATTGATTTTTGTCTAAGTTTAAATTTAAATAAAAAGATTTGTTTGTTTTTAATGTAGCTAATAAAATAAGTAATGTATTGAATAAGAAGACAAATTCATTTATTATTTTAATTTAATCATGAGTTATATTTAACAATAATAATGTAATATTCTTACAAATGGATTTTAATATAGATAGAAATTACTATTTCAAAATTTATTTTACATTAACATGAGAAGTAATGATTTGTAAATTAGAAATAACATCTTTCGAACATGTTTAAAATAAAACAAATCTTAAATTATATTAAACACAAACATAAATTAAATGCAGGACATTAACATGAGTATAAATTCATAAACATCTATGATATTAACATAGGTATAAAAATAGATAATAGATAAATTAAGGGTTTGATAAGTTTAAAGTTTAAAAATAAAAGAGTGATAAAAATCAGCATAGAACTAAATACTTAAGTTAGAATTAGAACAAATAACTAAAACAGCTCCACATATGTACATGGAGTTAAAAACAAATCTGGTGAAAATAAGATATGTTCCCTGTAAAGTTAATATGCTAGGCAAGTACAATATGCATGTTACCTACAAAATAGTTTAGACAAGAACAGAATTTAAAAGAAAATATTATATAACCTGTAAGTGAAATGTTTTTAATCTGTGAACAAAATAGGCATGTGAAGAGTAATTATGTGTAGCCTGTAAGATTTTAGGCAGGTACAAGTAAGATACAGGCAAGAACAAAATGTGAAAGGAAATAAAACAAAGTGCAGAGATTTTATCTACATACAAGAATAAGACAAGTATGAAATAGGGAAGTATCTTATGTAGGAAGCTTTGATTATCTGCATAATTAAGCTAGTAGGAAACATAAAGTACTATGTCAATTAATATGAGCACACTATTTGGTTTACTAGAGATACATACTTATCTTTTCAGCCGAAATGTAAAAAAGAAAAAAAGAAAATATCTCTGACCTACAGCAAAGCCTAAACCAGAAAACACCTACTTTATACAAACTCTTCTTTATATATATACAAAACCTGTCCTCTTTATATTGCAGTGCTAATTCATTCAACATAGCTAACCTGAAAATAGTAAACTTTTCTTCTTACAAACTACTTCAACTCTCAATAAGCAAGATAAAGTTTTCAAGTTAATCTGTAGCAAGCACTCATGTTTCAAAATCCATGTTTCTGGAATCAAAGCAAAAACCTGCAGGCAAAACTTAATTCAAAAACCTGATGCAATGCAAATTCAACCTGTTATCATAAATCTGCTCTGTTTATTTTCAGGTGAGTAACATAACAAATTAAATAGTTTAAATGTAAACTTCTGTTGCATACTCATCTATAAAGATATGTTAGTGATGCATAGGTATGAATAGGACCCTGTATATTTATGTGTGAAGTACTGTTATTCTGTTGTGCTCTGCAATTGTTTCTCAGGCTCAAGATGTTAACTATTATTCCCTTCCACTTGGCCTTGCTCATGATAAAATCTGTTTAACTAACCAATATTGTTTGATTTAATTTAGATTAAGGTTTAAATCTAAGATTAGTTAAATTTTAAGTTGTTTGTCTCTGGAACTAATAAAACAACTGAGTATACTAATTTCAATTGAAAATTCAAACCTGTAAAAATGAAATTCCAGTATTATAAAGTGAATATTTAAATCAAAATATGATTTTTAAGAACAAAAACTATAAATTTTAGTAAGGGGTTAAGGTGTAATTCTGGTTTGAACATTATATGCAAATCTGTGATCTTGGGGTGATCTAGTTGAGTATGGGAATCGAGTCTCCTTCTGGAAGAAGAAGAGTAAGTGGAGATTGGTGGAAAAATCTGTGATGATGATGAATTGCAACAGGGAGGTTGCGGTTATGAGTTTTGTTTTAGAACCCTAAGTTTTGCCTGTGTATAAACAATTGATCGGCATGGTTCATAAGATGGATCGAGTGATGGGGAATTTCTGGTGAGGGAAGCGTGAACGAAGATGAAGTCATGGCCGAAGTGGCCGAACGTCAGGTGGCCAGAATGTTTCATACGTGGCGATGTCAGGTTTCTTTGGCATTGCTCTGTGTTTTTATTCCAGTTTTGGGTCGAAGTCTCAATTTTTGATTTCAAGTTGATGACTGATTTGGTGAGCGTGAGGTGGTTGCTGGGTTGATCTCTGGCAGGGTGCGATCACCGTAGGTGATCAATGGTGGTGGAAACCACCGTGCATATGCACGGTGTTAGTGAATAGATGCTGTGTTTTCAGGAGCAGGGGGTACTCGGGGTTTTAGGGATTTGACTCGGGGATTTCTGCACGCGAACTCGAAGCTTGTTCGTGGTTGACTCGAAGTAACGTAAGGGGGGGGGGGGGGGGAAAGGGTCTGGGTAAGTATACAGGGTATTAAAACCTGTAGTGTAATATTCATTAAAACTGGGTTTTAAAAATGAGTTATAGATGATTAAAATAGGTATTAAATCAAGAATAAGTTTGGATTAAGTGAAGCTTGAATTTCAGATGCATAATAAAATAAAGTTTAAAATTTTAAATTATTTGAAATCGCTTTAAAAAGGATCTCACTCGAACGATTCGAGTGAAATAATTGAAACTCAGTTTGGATTTGTTGCTCGAGTTTCACTCGAGTGATTCGAGTGTCGGACTCGAAGAAATGCGGGGTTTTGCTCGTAAAAATAATCGTTTAACTCGGGTATTTTTAGCTAAGTTTATTTCAGTTTTTATAACCGGGCTTTTAAATGAAAAATATATACGTATTTTAAACAAAGTTTAAATCAAGATGAGTTTGGATTCAAAACGTAGTTTGGATCTCAGCCTTTAAATAAATAAATAAGATTTTTAAGTTTAAAATTTGTTTTAAACAAATTTGAATGATAAGCGAATTTTTAAAATTTGAATTGAATTCAAAATGGAATCGTGTTTAAGTTCTTTTAATCTTCTATTTAAGATAAATATTCTTTGGAATTGATAAGATAAATTTAATTTCATTTTAAATCTTAAATTTAAAATGAATTTAAAAGTAAATTTAAATTAAATTGATTAAATACCTTATTAATGATAAATGGATCATTAAATAGGAAAGGGTTTAAAAACTTAAGAATTGTAATTATCAAATTAACTAAATGGATAATGAATGACTAGAATTAATAAGCTCCGAAATCAAGAGTAAATTTTATTTTAATAAGATGTAAGTTAAAGGTAAGTTAATTGGTAATTAGGAAATCATTGGTTTAATATTAAATTAATGATTAGTAATAAATTAATAAGTTAATAAAGAATTAATGAATGAGTTATTAAGACTAACTTAAAATCGTAGTTAATTACTTAGGAAAGTAATTAAAGAATTATAATTAGTTAATGAAGGTCATTAACTAAAAATTATTAAATAATCAATTAATAGGATTATTCTTAATAATTAATTAAATTATTTATTTAAGATAAGCAATTGTGAATTGTTAAGTATAAATTACTTAACGGAAGTAATTAAGGAATTAATTACTCATTGTAATTAATTCGATTTAATATGAATTGTTTGAGTTAATTAATTAAGTTTAATTAATTTAAATAATCATTTGATGATGTGATAAGTATAATTACTTAGGGAAGTAATTAATGATAATTACTGGATGTAATTACCCAGGAATGATTTAATAGTGAAAGTAATTGGAAGATAATTACTTGGTAAAATTAATCCAAGGATTAATTAGAGATAATAAATTATGGAGTAATTTATTTATTTGATAAAGTAATTAAGGGTAGTTAATTACTGAATGGGATTAATCAAGGGTGATTAACAATTTGGTTTAATTGAAGATTAATTACTTAATGTAATTAATTTAAATAGAAAATGTAAATTAGAATAGATTATGTGGAAATAATTAATAAATGAATTGATTTACTAATGCAATTAATTGAGAAATAATGTAATTAATGTTAGTAAATTCAAGGTAAATTCCTGTGTTTAGTTAAGGGTAATAAATTTGTGAAAATAATTAAAGAATAATTACTTAAATATAACTAAAAGTAAATTAATCAAGGATGATTAATTAAATTGAATAATTGAGTGATGATTAATAAATTGATTAGTAATCGATTAATAGTGATATAAGCAATAAAATGGTTAAGTAATTAATTTAATTCACTTTAAATTAATTAGAGATGTAGGTGATTAATTTAATTCATTTTAAATTAATTATAGCTGATGTGATTGCTTATATATTGATTGGTGATATTGTTTACCCTGGATGGTTTGAGATCTCAATATGAGATTAATGATGCTATATATGCTTTGTTTTAAATATGATGACAATATGAATTATCTGTTATGATGATAATATGCATTATCTGTTTGAAGTGGTAATATTGATTATCTGTTTATGTTGATGTTGACTATCTATTATGATATTGTGATTTATCTATCTGTGTGTATGTTGAATTATTTTGAATTAAACTGGTAAGGCTAAATAGACAACTTGGCCCTAAAAGACACGTTTTGGATTTCGATGAGACCGGGATCGGGTTTTCCGCATTTGGAAGTCCGAAAACCACATCGATTCCAAATTAACGTTAGGTCGTGAATCTGAAGTGAAGATGAAGATTCAGAATGCAAGGGTTATCGTCGTTAACTCTGAGGGTGATTCCAAAATGAGTGTAACGAGATAATGCCTTCGGTTTCGTTCGAACCCGGAACGAACTTGTATGGATTGAATGCTTTCAACACATCGTCAGGTGGACGATGAGCATTCTAAGAAATGTGTTCTATAAAGGTAATCGCAGCCTCAAGCCTCATCAACCGGGAATGGCTAAAACAGGGGAGGTGCAGCAAGGTTAGGTGGGTCATACCCAAGCAGGACAAGATTTTCCCCTGTCTAGATGTCCCTTTTTATTCGGCTGTGTGGACAGTTGTGAGCTCCAACTGTCGGGGTTGTCTTGTTCGGGACTGTTCAGTAAGGAATGGTTCCGACCTTGTGTTGCAGGGGATGAAGGGAGTAATCCTCGGTACGGTGATCTAGGCCCCGTACTGTGACGGGCGGTACCCCAGTAGCCCTGCCATTGTATGGAATCCACAATCCAATAAGTGCCAACGGTTTTGATTGTATTACCCACTTCGGTGGCTAGTAGCTGGAATTTAATCATGTAACAATTTCGGCTATTTTCTATTTACTTGAAAACCCTAGACCTATTATAATATCACAGAATTTCCTATCAAATGTTTTGGTTAGCGTAAGGTAAAAACTTACCCATGTTTATTTGTGGGGAGTCTTACGTGATACCTTTTGTTTTCAAATGTTTTTCAAAGTTAAGCAACTTTAACCTGTTACTCATACCAGACCCATGTCTGACCCGGAGTTTATTTTTGTTTTTCATAAACTCTCGGGTACCCAATTTTTTACGGGTAGCCAAGGGATTCAGGTTAGCTTTGACGAATTCTGGAGGAGCAATGGAGCAGGAGGCTTCAGCGTTATAGATATATATATAGTGTCCCGCTGTGTTGGTATCTTTGGGTTATTTGTTTGAGTTGTGTTGTATTAACCAGACAGGTGTTTATAACTGTCTAGTATGTGATGTATGATATGTATAACTCTGATATATGTAAAATTATGTAATAGTTATGTGATTAATATAATTTATTCGTTCCGCTGTGAGATTCTGATGTTGTTGTTCTTTCTTCTCTATCTTTTCTATTTTCTCATCCCTTTCTTTCTTCTCGATGATACGTCTTTCTGGGCGTAGAAGGACGGGTCGTCACAGACCTATACAAACAAATAGGTCAAAAAAATCATTTATCGTGTAGGAATGGTGGCAGGCTAAGGAATAACAACCGTGTTATCTGGATTCTGGCTATTCCAGAAACACAACGGGAAACAAAGCAAAGTTCCTTAGCCTAGTACAAAGGTGACAGAATCACAATGGATAACAACGAAAAATTATCGTAAAGGTAAAACTGGTAATGGTATATTTTGAACGATATATTAAATGTGATAATCTGCACCGTATTCTGAATTAAATCAGCCAATAATGTGATGGTGAAATAAATGATGATTTTGATTCTGACTTATTCAAAATTATTGGCCAATTTATTCTTATGCCAAGAACACTATAAAAATCTCTAGAGTCTTTGAATTACTTCATATATACTAGTTTGGATTAATAATAATGTTTTATTGGATGATAATACATTTGGTTATTTTACGGCTGACTCTATATTTACGGTTTTTTGATTATTTACACGGCCTCAATTCAAATTCAAGAGAATTTCATTTAAAAAGCTGTTAAAAATGATTTTGAGACATTTTGTTGCACACTTCATAATCTGGTCTGTAACATTCAACTAATAATAAGTTTGAGTGAAAAGAAATTCAGATGCAGATTACACTGGTAATCCAGTTGATAGAAAAATTACTAATGGAATGTGATTTATGATGAGACATTTAGTAACTGCATCGTTTTTCAAAGAAAAAATCTGCATATTTTTCACTTCAAATAATTTTCAAATTTGCAGACATTTTTTCTTAAAAAACCCCTTCTAGAAAATCATTTTTGACCTTGTTTCAGATTAGTCATTTTGGAAAACTTGGTTTTATAATTTTTGAATACGATTTTAAATGATTACATTGACTAATCTGACTCCCTAATGATATCGAAAAGATAAATAGTGATTGACAAAGTGATGTGTGTTAATATTAATCATATATTATAACTTGAGACGGTATATTTAGTAAATTTCTTTAGAAATTTGAACAAGAATTATAAAAACTTTTTGTTGGTAAAAATTCCATGGCCATCTCTATTTCTATCATATTTCTAACGACCATCACTCATCAAAATTCTATATAGTTTGTCGATATGTGGTACTTTAAACAGGAATCATTCATTTTTCATTTTATATTTTTTAATAAAAAAATATAATATAATATAATAAAATAAAATCCAAAGTATTCACTCTCGTTTAAAAGTCCTCACGGTTATGCATGAGCGAATTACTTGGAATTTTTGATTATGTGCTTCCATGCGCATTTAAAAGTCCTCACGGTTATGCATGTATGGAACACATATCAAAATTGATTTATTAAATAAACAAGTTGATTCTAATCCCATTTAAAAGTCCTCATGGTTATGCGTGGTTAGAAGATACTTGAATTCATTTTTTTTAAAATAAAATTGGAATACTACTAATCTCATTTAAAAGTCATAACGGTTATGCATGGATGGTAGATATTCATATTCCTGATATAAATATACCACAAATAGACACAACTATATGGTTTTATATGATGATATCATTCCCATCATTCTAAAAGTGGAATATGCGCCTAACAGAGTATTTATGATTTTTGTTTGATTTTTTATTGAAATTTAATATTTATATTCGATTGAGTTTTAATGTTGTATTAATATCGATCACTTTATCTCTATTTTTCTAACACTATTACTCCATTGCTGATAACAAAAGGGGGAGAGAAAAGTTAAGATTTTGTCAAATAAAATCAAGTAAAGGTCAAATATTTTCTATTTGCATCTAGGCTCATTTGCATATTTTTAATTGTATGCATATATGAAGGGGAAGCTTTGTGTGGAGAGGAAGCATTCAAATAGGGGGAGCAAATTCAATAATCAAATACATTTAGTATATTCAAAATCTTAAATATAAGTTTGTTATCATCAAAAGGGGGAGATTGTTGAATATGCGAGAATACGATTTTTGTTTGATGATAATAAACATATACGTATATTCATTTAAATGTATTTGTTAATGTACTATTTTGTTTTTCATAGATTAAATAAATATTTGCTGAATAAAATAAATAACACAGAATTTGAATTCAAACAGAAATTTTATTCAAACAAATATTTATTAAAATTTTGAATAGTACAAATTTCAAGCTCTCACCATATATATGCACAACTTCAATTACAATGCAATTTTGATTACATCACGATTCACATTTACATTTGACCTTACTACATATCACTTATTCACTCAACTCGTATTTTATCTTCAACTTCATTCCAAATTGAATCCAGCATTTGAGCAGTCTGCAAAAATATACACTAACGCAGTAAAATTGAAAAGTAAATATTTTTGCAGTATAAAATAAAATGTGAATTTTGAAAATAATATTTGCCTCGGTTATTTGGGTTATTCGTTATCATTTAATTTTGAATTCATCATACTCGAACAGCTTGTGACATGCACAGTGTATCACTGTACATGCCACAAGGCCGTGCACACCAATATACACTTGATAAATCTACAGGGACAAGTGAGCACAGGTCGAACTCAAAAAGCCGGGTTCAACTCAAGTGCTATAAAAATAATGTCACAATATCAGCACAAGGTCAAACCCGAGCTCCAAGCTGGATTCAACACAGGTGCAAGTTCATGAAAATGGTCAAGACAACTAAAACAAGCCTCGACCAAAATCCAAATGCACAAGTACACGTGTGCACTGCCTCAACATCAGTACACATGAATATTGAGATCAAAGCATAGAAGGAACATCAAAAGCAATAGGTACAGCAGTGCACAGTGAAACGAAGAACAGTCACGACATTTCACAAATACTATGTGGATTGCTACCAAGCTAATGAACACAACCATACAGTGAAACTCAGATCAACAAAGACTAGACAGTCCATGCAAACATACATGTCAACCAGGCAGCAAGCAAAGTCGACAAGTACTTCAAGTACGAATGCACAACTGGATGCATGAATAACACTCAGACTTGGAGTGACAAATATACGAAGTCAACATGTATGCAACAGTGAAATGAAGTGGACAGTACAACCCAGTCTCAAGCAACAGTGAAATGAAGTGGACAGTACAACCCAGTCTCAACAATGCAATGGCCATGGTCAATTTAACACAGGTGCAAATTAAAAATAAAATGAAATAAGAACTGTAAAAAATGATGACCCAACAAATGAAACAAATCAACCCAGAACTAGTTCAGTAATCAAGCGAACAATGCAAACAAGTCACATATCTACATGAACAACAAGTAGTCAAGCATCATCAAAGACCAGACCCAAAAGATCTGATTCAATACCAAAGTAAAATAGAACATGTGCATATATACACAAGCCTGGCGACATGATTATCAAATTGCAGACATGACGAACCGGCGCCAACAGATCAGAGACAAATGTACACATGAATGCAACAACGACAGTGAAGGCAACAAAGATCAGTTTAAGCATATCATTGAATCACACAGCAGCTCTAATGAGCAACTGCACAAGACAGTTAACTTGAAAGTAATATCAAAGGAAATGTCAAAGACAAAGCAACGCAAAACTTCTAGATGAATACAAGCATCATGTAGTAGTTCCAAACTAATGATATACAGCAAGTTCGAAATCATGGATCAATAGTTAAATCCCAAAAATGATCAAAGAGAAGTAAAACATAAACAATGTCAAATACCAGAAACCCAAACTCGAGCTAGCTAATTGAACCAGCTCTTAAGTCCAGATGACACAAGGTATGAAACTGCACATATACACGAACCAATACAGTGAACTACATGATGAACATGTATGCAGTGACAACATCAAAGAGTATATGCAGAGTCAAGGCCGCAATGAAATCAAGTGCAGCCTTATAAAGCAACTCGAACTCAAGTAAAGCAAAAGTCAGTGATGTACACATGAACTACATGTCTCGAAGAACAGTGGACAGAGCTCGATGCAAGAAGACTCGAGTGCTACCAGAACTCAAAATCAAGCAGTGAACCAGCTAATGAACAAAGGGCCAGAAACCAAAACAGTTGCAAGTTGAACAAGTTAATGCCAAAATCAACATAATCAAATCTAGCGACCGAAGTCAACAGAAATCGAAATCGTGGTGGCCATAAACGAAATCAACATCGTCAAACCAGAATCGAAACCGTGATGACCAAGAAAAATGAACAGTTCAAAATCAACACCGTGTTATTCAAGTAAATTGAAAAAGTCAGCAATCATCTCAAGCATCCAAACGAAGATCAATGGCCAACGCAAATCGATTGACAAATTCAAACAAATATATACGATTGAGAAAATAGGGATTTGAACCCTATATAAACATTAACATCGTCGGAAAATTTCATCATTCGAGTTCGAGCAAAACAGAGAACAGTAATCATTCAACTCGAACCATCAATCGAGTTCAAGCTAGCAAATCAGAAGAAGCAAAAGCAAAGATCACATACCAGATTTACGAATTGAACTCGTCGAACCAGCCGAAGTGAGCAACGAGGAAACAATCTATCAAAGCTACATGCGAATATCCACTTAATCGATTGACAAAGTCGGTGGCTTCATAAGCCCTAATTCCATATTGAGGAACAAACGAACGAATGAAACAAGAGCCGCCATTTTCACCAAATAAGGATGAGCCGATTAAAGATAGAAGAAAAGCGGGCCGATCATTATAATAAATTTGTTTGGGCTTAACTTTTAAATTAGGGTTTTAAATTTGTTTTAAATTTAAATTTCTCTTTTTAAACCGTTGTAATTTCTAGCCGTGTGACTAGGGGACGAACTATGTGGCGTAGTTTGAGAATTCGCTACTCAGTGGCTGAGTTGTGGCAGAGTTTTGAGCGTAGAGTTAAGGCCAGTCGATAGCAGGTGTCGCGAGTTTACGTGTGTAAGCGTCTGACTGCTTAATTTCTTGTAGAAACCTTGGGGGTAGCACATAGGCAGGGTTTTGCCGAAGCTGGGTAAATTCTGTGTCGTTTTTTTTCTGCATTTATTATTCTGTTATTATCCGTGCTGCTATTATTTTGATATATCTATATTGAAATAATTTTATAAGCTTCCGCTATAATATTTATAATTAATAGCATCACCCTATTCACCACCTCTAGAGTGAAATCGATCCTACAGAGATCAAAATGAAGAATTTAAATGTATACCAAGGATAATCTAACAAACACGCCAAAATCAGCAAACAGAAATGTAAAATGACAGAGATTTATTGTGGTTTGGCATTGCAGCTCTAATGACCCTGACTCGACCTTTGAAAATCGGCACCGAATACGACACTCGTATTCAAATGCCATCGAATCTGGTTGGCTAGAGCTTATAACACATTAAGTACAAAACAGCGGAATAAATGAATAATATATATATCATATACAACATTTGATACAATATCAGATACAACCGGATGATATAATGAATATCAATATACATCAGAGATATGATACAAGACAATAGCAACGGAAAGAAAATATAACACCAGCAACGGAACAATATCTCCAATATGGTCTTCAAGAGAAAAAGAGAGATAGAATCCGGAACTGTACTCCATCTCCAAAGCACCAATCCAAAAGTAGCTCGAACTCCCAATCAAGATGAAGTGAGGCAACTCGATCCAAATGCGATTGCCAAAACCTTAGGCTGAAAGCTATCGGTCTACACCTGCTATTCGATTATCTGAAAAACCCAACTCTAGACTGCCCATGTGGAAAATTGTGGGCACCCCAAGTTTAGGAAGGGAACAATAAACTCCAGGTCAGTCATGAGACTGGTATGAGAAAACAAAATAGTTTATCTTTAAAACAAACAACGAAAGATTTTAAAAGTTGAAATCCGCAATGCTTTTTGGAAAATGAAACTACCATAAGGCCTCCCACTGCACACATAATGCAAACGCAGAATTGGAGGAGATTTCTCCTTATGATAGTCAAATATGCTTGATACGCGAAAATCATTTTGATATTATTATTAGTGCATAGTGCAAAAAACCTTTCGAAAGTATAATATTAATCTTAGCAGCATACAACCATTATTGTATGCCTACTATAGCTACCATGTTCAATAGCAGGTTACCGCCACATTCCATGGCAGGTTATACAACTAAAACCGTACAGGGTGCATATTGTTTTGTTTGGATTTCCAACAAATGGTCAGGCTAAGGAACTTCCTACTGCCACGTGGGTACGCCTCTAGAGGGGGGTCCGGAGAACCTACCAGGCTCTCTGCCAACACAAGGCCGGGTTACCTCTGTAACTAGGTAACTACTACTCGAGCATGCCATCCCCCGGTTGTTTGTGACCTTTATCCGAGGTACCTCTAATCCAACAACCACAAAGCAATCGCAAAGTAATAGATTCGCAATGACCACATGAGTTAAGTATTTGAGCTCCATACCACGATACCACCCTTTTCCAGAAGGGAATGACACGCCCTAAAGGGAGCGACCCTCATAACCTTGCCGCATTTTTCCTATTTCGACCATTTCCGGGGTGTGAGGTCCTGATGCAGTCTCATCCACAAAGCTACGTTTTATACAAAAGCCATGCTTTGATCAACAAATGATACACAGCAGCACTCAGCATGCCACACTACCAAATTGGGAGTATATCACTGATAACTATGAACTACATAACCTCCGAGCTCGTACGTCTCAGAGAAGGATGTTAAGCTAAGAGAATAAATTCTCCGCCACCAAGCAGAAGTGCATTTGATAGAGATCAGTTTTATATCTCAAAATGTAGTGTCAGACATACAACCACACAAGTCTGTTCTGGGTTCGAACAGAACCGAAGGCACTTCCGAAGAAACCCTTGCAATCCGGGCATCCACAATTCCGATCGGACTCCCCATCACATATGGAGAACTCCATGCCGGAGCAACTCAGTGTAGAATCAATCGACGGGTTATCCTACCGTTCTCGAAGACACCCGGTCTTCATCACCGGTCTTCAATTGCAATTGTCGTATCACTATTCGGAATAGGTTATATGACACAAGGTCCTCTTCCGGCTAAACCGAATAGTGAGCACAATATTTAAAACATATGGATATTGGGATTTCAATTAAGTCACAACTTTTAAAAGAAACCCGAAACCTTTCTTCAAATGGTTTAGACAAATTACCATTTCAAATCTTTAAACAAAAAGATTCATTTCACAAAGTTCACCCAGTTTCACAAAGATCCATTCATAGATTTTCAAAACAATTTCCATTTCAATTAGGATTAACCCATCTAATCTTTAAATCAAGGATTTAACTTATAGCTTTCAAACCGTTTCCAAAGATTCATTTATAACTTGGAAAACCATTTTCATTTTAGACTTTAAATCCTTTTAACACAAATTGGAAATTCATTTCTTATATGAAAGCTTTTATTATTTGAAAACAAATAGTTTTCATTTCGGAAAAATCCGATTTCATTTATACAAGTTAAAATCTTAGGGTTAAATTCAAATTCCTAAAACAACACTTTAAAAATGGTTTAAAACCCATATAAACTTGTATAAACTTTTTTTTAAAATCATAAACCATAGAATTCAATTTCAAAATTTTTATTTGAATTCAAATTTATATCAAATTTCAAAACTAAAACAAGTTATTCAAAAATAACTTTTATATTTGAAATTCCATTCTAAAAGCTTTTCACTTTAAACCCAATCCATATCCAAAACTATTTGGATTCAAAAATTTAATTTTAAAATTATTAAAAAATCTGTGACTTAACCGATTTCCACGTGCAATCCATATTTGTGTGTGTATGGTGTAGTTCAGGGGGTTTTACACAATAGTGCACCACATCAATCATCAAAGTTTCAATCATATCAATATCGATAAGCGGTATTACCCATAACGCTTATCTTCATTCACAGATTCATAGATAAAGTAAATTTATCAATCACAAAGATTCACCATTACGATTCAATGTGGGTTTCAAATAACCAAATGAAATCCGACTCCCTATCACATCGAAATTCAAATGACATTTTACGGGCCAAGGGGTTTTCATATTCATACAACAGTATATTCATCACATATATAACAGCTCAGCACAAAGCATTTCATATTACACAGCATCACAACACATATCAAATATATGAATCCATCACGCAGCATTCAATAACAACCAACCATCTTCAATTAAGATGAATAACTCGTGTGGTTTTAAATTTATCAACCACATAAATACTTTCATTAGTAATCTTTACTTAATGATTTACTATCATTAATTTCAGTTGATTAAGTCTTAATCCCCTTCATTAATTAATCATTCCTTAATTAATTAACCCTTAGTTGTTAATTAATTATCTCTCAATTACTTTTATTAATTAATTACTCCTTAATTAATTAATAATTAATTACAAATTAATTAACCTTAATTATTTATTAGATTAATCGTTAATATCAAATAATTACTTTTAAAATAATTATATTAACAAATCATTAATTACTTAATAAATTAAAAGATAAATCTTTTTATATTTATTAATCACTTTGGATATTTTATAAATCTTGTTTAATCATCATCCTCATACATTAGTTGCTTTAAAAAAAAATTAAGATAGATTAAATAACTTTTTATCCTAATTACCCCTTTAATTACCTTATTTATTTAATATCACTTTGAAAAATATCTTATTTAAATCCTTAATTGATTCCATCTTTTAAATCAATATCATCATATTAAAATATGATTTAAAATGTTAAAAAGTTTGAGAATTTTGAAAAGAAAAACTGTTCACATATCAAGCTCGAGAGCTGCTTTGAGTTTAACCCGAGAACATTGCCTATTTACTTCGAGTCCTTCTGAAAATCAACCCGAGTGCCACATTTCAAACTTGAAATATGTCTAAGTATTTTTACCCAACACGTTAAAATTTTACTCGAGTTATAACTCGAGCCCGAACCCTTCTCTCCCGATATTTTTTTCGAGTCGAACCCTTCTTCCCTAACCTTCTTTCCACTGACACAAATCAAAATGCTGTGCACATGCACAATCGAAAACGCCACCTCCGGTCGAAGCTTCTGCAACCCTCGAGTCAACGACAACTCACCTAAACCCCACAGGCACCTAGAAACCCATCACGTCGACGAATTTGCGAATGAGCTTTCTAACCCAGGTTGCATCAGAACGACCACCGGAAAAACATCTCGTCACTTCACCTCTGGCCATCAGAGGCCGCAAAAATCTAGCTGAAGCTTCGCCTTGATCACGTGCCGATATCCCCACCTGATAAATCAACTCCGGTGGCCTGACGAAAACGTGGCGAACTCCTTTTCTGCTGCAACCAAATGGTGGGTTAAAACCCCACTTCAGCGATTTTCGATCACCACGATGTTGTATAAATTCGATCAACAATTTTCTGATGATCCCAGATCATCCACCAAGCTCCAAACACGATCACGAGATTCATCATAACCCCTATCACCATGAATTGCCCAGAACTCGTTTCACGTTCATCTTCCAAATTCTCGAAATTTACTAAGTTAAAAATCATGTTATTAACATCAAAATTCACGATTTCCTAACAGAGTCAAATCCTATAATCCAATTATGAAATTTAAATACTTGGTTTCTTGGTAAAAATGATTTTTTTACTGTCATTTCTTATTTTCAAAATATTTATCAATTATTTTAGCTGGAATTTATTTTTAAAAATGATATTACACACATTCAAACATTTTTCATATAGAAACCATAATCTAATTTCGTTTGGATAAGAAGATATGGATTAAATTGGGTGAACTGAAATTTGTATTATAAACAGAGCAGCATGTTCAACCAGACATGCATATCAAAGGAGTCCAAAATCATTTTCCAGTAAAATATCTTATTAATTTTTACTTACAAATATTTTTAAAAGTAGCATTAGATTAATATGAACAAATTTTCTTTAAGGATTAAAGCATAACATTAATTATATAAGGAAAATTTAAATTTTAAAAAAATGGTTTAGCCTATAAACAGAGGTATATAAACAGATACACAGACATTCAAAAACATGCATTTACATCCATTCATTTTCACAGGCAAACCAAAATATGAATATGGGTTTGAGGGTTTGCTCACCAGGAATGAAGACAGAGGACAGGAAATACTTTTGAAACCTGGAAAATGTAATTTGAATTTGCAAATCTGGAATTCTGATTTTTGATGTTGTTGATTTTATCCTTAGGTTGAAGATTGTTTTCTAGTTCAATTTCTTTGATTTGAAAACTTGATTTCAATGTTGAATCTGATCTGGATCCTGATTTGTTTGAGAAGGTAGTTGATCTTGCATGTTTGATTTTATTGAATACTTAATACAGTTTGATAGCTTTGATTACAGGCTTTTTAAAAAAAAATGTTGCATCTGATTTTCTTTGAATTGCATCCTGGGCTATAGCTTGCTTCAGGCTTGAGCTTTTGATTTGATTGCTCTACTGGTTTGATCTTTTGAAACAGATTGCAATTGTTTCGATTTTTTTTGTTTTTCTCAGGTTTGAGAAGTTTCAAACTGATTTCTTCTTAACTCATCAATTTTTTTTGTATATAATTTAATTTCAAAAAGAAGAATAATTTTGCCACTTGTCCATCTTACTTACACTTGTTCAATTTCTTATTGCATGGTTAACACTCGTCTTTTGCTTGCATTTTTATGTTTAAAACCTTGTCTCATATTTTAATTTATAAATTTTAATTTAAACCCTTATTTCACAAATGTCACAAATGTGTGTTTTATGTTTAACTCCTTAGTTTAAATTATTTTTGTAAATTTGTTTTAACCCTTTATGTAAATAAAATTTCATATACAACATATGTTTTTTTTTGTTTTTTTAAAATGTTTATGTTTTTAATATTTTTACACTTGCACATATAAATTTTATTTCAATCACTTTTCACATTACAATTTTAATTTAGTTCAATACATTTACATATGTACATTTATGTATTTTACATTCATTTTTTTTTCTTATCATTTCTATTTGCACAACTTCTAAAGGAAAATAATGATTTGAAAATCTTGATTACATATTAACAAATAATCACATTATTTATATAAGAGAATTTAACTTAAAAATAATCCTTTTGAAAATTATTCCTTTAATTCCCAAATTACATCTTCTAAATATTAATGTATTAAAATTTTAGAAACTAAACTTTTATTAACTTAAAGCTTCATTATTATTCTGTTTATTTTCAACACATTTATTTTCAAATCCAATTCTATTTATAAAATTACTTATCCTTAATTTTAAACCAAATTCTGTTTATAATCTAAATTTTTTATTTATTCTAGATTTTTTTAATTAATTCACAAATAAATTCCCAAATAAATTCAAAATTAAATTAATTGCCAAATTAAACTTGGTTAAAATTCGGGAATGTTACAGCAGCGTACGTCCAGTTTAGAAGATTTGTTGTTTTATTGATGTTTACTAACTGATTACAACAGAAAATAACTCAAACACTCAAGTTACAATGGATCTCTGGCATAATAATGGCGTTATGGCATCAAAGGTACATTTTCTTAAGGCATGGGGTTGCTATTTATAGGCGTAGTCTGAAAATATCTAGCTTAGACCTTGGAATACTCCTTCTCACATGTGGGTGGGGCCACTTGATCGATCCGAGGTCATTTGAGATTGATCCTTGATCGATTACTACCTTATTCATATCAATCAAAACGACATCCATTTGAGTTGAGGTCGATTAGAGACAACGTTAAGGTGGTAAGTAAGCTCCTATGAAAATTTGGTAGCATTTGGACTTATAGATTTTAAGCTATGATTGATCCAAGTTTGACGTTGCAATGGGTTGAACTGTGCATATCAATCGGTTCATATCGATAGCATTTCGTATCGATGCTATGCATATCGATCGGGCGTGTATCAATGACGTGGAGCGATGACCCAGGGTCAATCCACTTTTCATGCCGAGTGATCGTTTCCTCTTTTTGACCATGTTTCTTCTTATTGACCAAATGTAACTCCATTCGTTTCGATGCTTTTAGTTGCTGCTTCATATCGATGCAACATGATTCTTTTCGTATTGATCGTTCGACGGTACGTTTCATAGCGATCGTTAGTCGATCGATATGAACTATGCAGATGGGAAAACGGTATGAAGTGTGCATGAATGGAACCGATACGAAATGTCGGACGTTGATGGATAAAAAGGGGAATGGGCATGATGGATATGAAGAAGAGTGGCCTTTGAAGGATACGAATCGAGTCCTACTCTATTGATTTTGATCGATTCATAACTTGAGCATACGAACTCCGATTGGCCTGAAATTTGGAACCTTGGCTTTCATCGCTTTACTTGTCGTGTCATGTTAATTGTAGCTTGATCCAGACTCAAACCTAATTTGTTAGTATTCATAGTGAACCTGTGTACAACCGATCTTCGGGACGAATTGTCCTTAGTTTTTAGCCAAGTTCTTGGTGTCACGGCCTTGCCTAAAGGCGGGATAACAGAAGCTAATCCCAACAAGGTAAAAGCCATTTAAGATATAGAAATCCCCAGAAGTATGAAATAAGTATAAAGCTTAAATGGGATGGTTACAACATTGAGTCAGTTCATATCGAAGGCAACCGACCATGTCTCCTTTTCTTGACCTCAACAAAAAGGGAAAATGTTTGCTTGGGCCTGTAACGACCCGGAATTTTGGGTCACTAGATGTGAACACTTAATTCATTTTAAATGTTGAATATGTATTATATTTTGAAATGAAGGATTTTGGTTAAATTGATAGAAGTAGTTAAATTTCAAATACGGTAATTTAATTGAAATTTGAATAATAATAATAATAATCTAATATTGGATTTGGAATAATTGGTGAGTCCGGGTGTAAATAAGTATAAAGGTAGATTCTAAAAATTTATTTTAAGTCTATTTGGATTTGAATTATAATACTAGACTGTTGGATGGAATTAATAGTTGATAGGTCGAATTTGGGATTTTATATTAATTTAATAATGAAATTTAATAATATAATAATGCAAATAATCAGATTTTGGTTCAAAATGGATCCGAATGATTTCTAATGTGAATATAAATTTTGTACGAGTTATAATAGAGTTAATAAAATTTTAAAAGTGAAATTTTAAGTGATTTCAACAATTTCGAAAATCGCCTGATTTAATCGACGAGTTAAAATAGCCTTCCGAGGCATAGTCTCGGAATTCGACGAAACCAGTTCCATTAGATCCGTAATAGTTATTTATTATCGGATTTTAATTTTCGTAGCAATCGGAGTTGTCGTTTGTAGAAACTATTTTTATCGATTTAAATTAAAATTGATCGTTTATTTCCGTAACTCGCACGTAAGATCGAATTAGCTTCCGAAACATGTTCCATTGTGTTCGGAATGTTGGTAAAACCCTAGAAACGCCTGTCGGCACGCGTTGTTTGGAGTTCGTTTGTATAAGCTTGTTATTTGGAAATTTTACTAATAAAATAATATTAATTAACGTTTATTAAAGCACATTTAATAAGAACCCTAGCCGATTGTTTTAGAGCCGCTGCGTATATCGTTTAATGGCCGATACACTTTATTTTTCTCCCTCAATTTTCTCCTTATCCATGCTATAATTCGCAAATCTTCTAACATGAACATTGTAGAGCGTGAGGAGATCTACAGATCCAACGGTTGATCTTGTTTAAAGTCGTCGTTTGGAGGTGCGGTTTGGTTCCGTTCGCCGTGAGTTCGAGCGCGATTTTTGGAGCATTGGCGAAGCCGAGCTTCATCGTGGTTCGGCCGAAGGTGGAGGACTAGGGGAGCTTCGATGTGGCAGTCACTGATTGTCATCTCGATGATCATTGAGGGGCGGCGAGCAAACCCTAGGTCGCGTGCGTTTGGGTTTCGTTGCCTGTAGATGCACATGATGTAGAAGATGAGTTTTCGTGCGGCCTGTCTTCGTATGGTAAAATAAAAAGGATTTTGGAATAGAAATCGAAACTAGCAGTTTGATTTGAAACTAAAGAATTTAGAAAAGATAAAATTGAGATTTTCACTAAGTAGGTTTTGCTATTGGGTTTGGAACATTCTTCTACCTTAGCAAATTTCGGGGACGAAATTTTTATAAGGGGGAGGAATGAACGACCCGGAATATTGGGTCACTAGATGTGAACATTTAATTCATTCTAAATGTTGAATATGTATTATAATTTGAATTTTGAAATGAAGGATTTTGGTCAAATTGATAGAAGTAGTTAAATTTCAAATACAGTAATTTAATTGAAATTTGAATAATAATAATAATCTAATATTGGAATTGGAATAATTGGTGATTCTGGGTGTAAATAAGTACAAAGATAGATTCTAAAAATTTATTTTAAGTCTATTTGGATTTGAATTATAATACTGAACTGTTGGGTGTAATTAAAAGTTGATAGGTTGAATTTGGAATTTTATATTAATTTAATAATGAAATTTAATAATATAATAATGCAAATAATTATATTTTGGTTCAAAATGGATCCGAATGATTTCTAATATGAATATAAATTTTATACGAGTTATAATAGAGTTAATAAAGTTTTAAAAGTGAAATAGCCCGATTTAATCTACGAGTTAAAATAGCCTTCCGAGGTACAATCTCAGAATTCGACGAAACCAGTTCCATTGGATCCTTAATAGTTAGTTATTATTGGATTTTAATTTTCACAGCAATCGGATTTGTCGTTTGACCCTGGCAGCTCAAAACGCATAGAAACTATTTTAATCGATTTAAACTAAAATTGATCGTTTATTTCGTGACTCGCACATACGATCGAATTAGCTTCCGAAACACATTCCATTGTGTTTGGAACGGCGGTAAAACCTTAAAAACGCCTGTCGGCACGCGTTGTTTGGAGTTCGTTTGTATAAGCTTGTTATTTGGAAATTTTACTAATAAAATAATATCAATTAACGTTTATTAAAGCGCGTTTAATAAGAACCCTAGCTGATTGTTTTAGAGCCGCTGCGTATATCGTTTAATGGCCGATACACTTTCTTTTTCTCCCTCAATTTTCTCCTTATCCACGCAATAATTCGCAAATCTTCCAACATGGACATTGTAGAGCGTGAGGAGATCTACAGATCCAATGGTCGATCTTGTTCGAAGTCGTCGTTTGGAGGTGCGGTTTGGTTCCGTTCGCCGTGAGTTCGAGCGTGATTTTTGGAGCACTAGCGAAGTCGAGCTTCGTCGTGGTTCGGCCGAAGGTGGAGGACTAGGGAAGCTTCGATGTGGCAGTCACCGATCGTTATCTCGATGATCATTGAGGGGGCGGCGAGCAAACCCTAGGTCGCCTGCGTTTTGGTTTCGTTGCCTGTAGACGCGCGTGATGTAGAAGATGAGTTTTCGTGCGGCCTGTCTTCGTATGGTAAAATAAAAAAAATAAAAAAAAATTGTTTAAATTTGTAATGGAACTAATAAATTTCATAACTAATGCATGCGAGGTCGAAATTCGACGAAACTGGCAACACCGGAATCGCAGCGAAGCGATCAACGCAGTGGAGCAATTTTGGAATCATTCTGAGCAAGTATAAATTTAGGTTAAATCGAACGCCGTTCGATTTAATTTAAATTTGAACGCTTGTCGAAAACCCAAGGTAGGTTATTCTCACTCACATCTGGATACCCGTAATTTAAATAGTTAATATTTAAATATTTGATTGGTTGTTTAGCTGAATATGATAATTATTATCAAATTGAATCGGCATTTATTGGTTGTGCTAATATCTGTGGATGCAGGGAAACAGGTTGGATGGATCCAACTGGATTCTGTTGAGTCAAGATTTTTATAGAGTTTTGATTTCTAGCAAAGGGATAAGTCGTGATCGACAAAAAGAAGTTATTTCGGATACAAAGAGCTCCATATATTAGAGGTTGATTATTTGGTATGTTAGTAATATTATTTATGTTAAAATCTATCCTCAAATAATCGTATAACTTCAATTTTCTTATATATGTATATATTTGAATGAATGCACATTAACTGTGCAAACTGGGCTAAACCGGTCGACCGGTTAAAATATGGCGGTCGACCGTTTATGCCCAGAATGCACAGATAACGTGCACAAGTGAACATAACGTATATATATATTCAAATTCCTGTCTACTGGTCCTTTTTGACCTGTCGACCGTTTTCAAACAGAAAGCAACCCTTCGTATAGACACTTCCTTTTCTTCAACGGTTGCTTCTCTTTCTCTTCACCAATGATCATGACCTTTGTTCATACCTTTTCACAAAAGGTTACAACTGTTTATTTCTTAAATAAACATCATGAAATCATTATTCCAAATATCTAATTTTTCTATTCTTCTAATCTCTATTCTATTGATCACTATCTTGTACTCTCAAGCGTTCAAATTGCTCATATTCTATCATATATCGTTTTGAATCCTGAAATTTATTTAACATTCTTTTGATTCAATACGATATCCACTTCCAAATCTTTATATATACAAATATTCTATTTGAGGATAAGATTATAGGAAGTTTGTACTATAAGTGACAAAATGGTGTTAGCAAGAACACATACCGTCACCAAACAATTATTTTCATTTGTTGAAGTCCTCGTGTTGTAAGAGGAAAGTGTTGAAGTCCTCGTGTTGTAAGAGGCAAGTATTGAAGTCCTCGGTATATTAGAGGCGTGAAATCCCGTTCGTCTGATCGGGTGTTGTAAACCTGTTCCTCCGGGTGAAGCGAGGTAGTTGGTAGTGAAAATCTAGATAGAAGTCTGGGACTGAACGTAGGACGGTGCTCCGAACCAGTATAAAAATCTCTGGTGTGATTTTTTTTATTTTTTATTTACTTTGCTATTGTCATCTATTTCAACATTTATATTATATTCCATATTACACGATCCGTTTGTACTATATTAGCATGTACACTGCATTTTTTTTTCACTTGGTATCAGAGCACGGTCATCATATAACCGTAACACAGTTATTTAGTATATTCTTGTAATATGGCAAATAACGCAAGTATTAGCACTCAAAACACCACTTACACAGAAGGTCAATCAACACAAAGACCTCCATTTTTCAAAGGTCTTAACTATAGCTATTGGGCAACACGTATGTCATTCTTTATGCAATCAAACAGTTATGATGCCTGGAATGCTACTAAAAAAGAAATAGTGAATCCAACAACTGATTATTCAGAATGGACAGCGGCTGAGAAAACGGCAGCAGCCGTAAATGCAAAAGCAATAAATATGTTGTTTTGTGCATTAAACCAAAATGAATATAACCGTGTTAGTATCTGCACTACTGCATATCAAATTTGGCAAACGATGAAAACCACTTATGAAGGTACTAACATGGTTAAACAAGCCAAAATAGCCATGCTAAAAAGTCAATTTCAAAATTTCAAAATGAAACCAAATGAGACAATCAATGATATGTATTCTCGGTTTTAAACTATCCACCATGCTCTTATTGGCTTAGGACAAAAGTATTCTGATTTTGATGTTGTCTCAACAGTCCTACATTCTCTGACTAGTGAATGGGAAGGAAAAGTATTAGCAATTGAAGAAGCTATTGACCTTTACGTCATGAAGCCAAATGAATTGATAGGAAATCTAATGTCCTACGAAGCTAACTTGCAGACTAGAAAGGAACAAAAAGTAGAAAAGAAAAACGTGGCATTCCATGCTGAAAAAGACGAAAGTGAATCAGAATCTGAAGATGAAGATCTGGCATTCATAGAAAAAGGTTTCAAAAAATTCCTAAAACAGTGAAAAGCCAGTTGTTATAACAGAAAGAAATCTGGATCAAATAAACCAATATCATCCTCTATAGAATGCTTCAACTGTCACAAAAAAGGGCACATGCACAAGGATTGTCCAGAGCAAAAGAAGAAGTCAGAAAATGACAAATTAAGATATAAGAAGGACAAATCAAAGAAACGAGCATTCTCGGTAACATGGGATGATACAGATTCATCAGAAAGTGAGAGTGATACGGAAGATGAACAAGCAAATGTCTGTTTCATGGCAACAGAAGATGAGGTACAAATTCCTACATTTGATGAAGTACTTGATATTAATGCTGAATTGATAGTCAAATATAAAGACATGAAACGAAAGCTAAAAGAAGCCAAAGCAGATTTGAGTAGAGCAGAATTTGAACGAGATATGTTAAAAGACGAGAAGAAAATATTAGAAGAAGAACTTGAAAAATTTCAAGAATCATCATCTAATGTTGACTCTCAATTAGTTCTTTTAAGTTAAGAAATTGAAACTCAGAAAGAGAAAAATGACGCTCTCACTACTAAAAATCATGAGCTTGAGGCAAAAGTCAAAATTCTGGACCTAGAAAAGACTAGTTAATAGACTAAGTTAGATAACATTACTCAAAATGTTTCTAACTTTAACACAGGACGAGAAAATTTGACAAAAATCATTGAAAGTTCACAATCTGTTTCAAATAAACAAGGTTTGGGATATAACAAACAAGAAACCAAGAAACATCTTGGTAATGAAAGGAAGAAGAAAGTACAAAAGATTGAAGCCAAGAAAAATCTTAGTTTATTATATTCCAAACCTAAACCAGTTGTGAAATTTCAGAAGAAAAATGTCAAGACTATCAAAATATGGGTTCCTAAAACAAATAACAATTTGATTAGGAACAAATATATTCAGAATTTCATGAATACTGTGCATCTTAATACAAATTATATATATAAAGGGGATACCGGACCCATATGTGTTTGGACTCCTAAGACCTAACTCTTAGGACCCCATAAAAAGTGGGTACCATGGACCTAATTTTATTTTTTGCAGGTCCCACTTAAGAAAAAGAGGAAGACTTGTGTGTATTTTTTTTGCGTACTTATGACTTTAGCTTTTGCTTTAAATACATTATCTGGCACTTGTACTAAATAGTGTCATGTTTTAATTCGTACTAGACTTATGTGTATTATAATTTTGTGTGACCGTTACTCTTGATCTATGGTAGTAGTTTTATGTTGCTTATAATCTCTTTTGCATCCTCCAGTTAAAAAACTCCTTTTTGTCGATGACAAAGGGGGAGAAAATTGTGCTAACAGTATATATGCAGGGGGATATCATATACAGGGGGAGATTCATAACTATGTTGTCATCAATCAAAAAGGGGGAGAATGTTGAGTCAAGATTTTTATAGAGTTTTGATTTCTGACAAAGGGATAAGTCGTGATCGACAAAAAGAAGTTATTTCGGATACAAAGAGCTCCATATATTAGAGGTTGATTATTTGGTATGTTAGTAATATTATTTATGTTAAAATCTATCCTCAAATAATCGTATAACTTCAATTTTCTTATATATGTATATATTTGAATGAATGCACATTAACTGTGCAAACTGGGCTAAACCGGTCGACCGGTTAAAATATGGCGGTCGACCGTTTATGCCCAGAATGCACAGATAACGTGCACAAGTGAACATAACGTATATATATTCAAATTCCTGTCTACTGGTCCTTTTTGACCTGTCGACCGTTTTCAAACAGAAAGCAACCCTTCGTATAGACACTTCCTTTTCTTCAACGGTTGCTTCTCTTTCTCTTCACCAATGATCATGACCTTTGTTCATACCTTTTCACAAAAGGTTACAACTGTTTATTTCTTATATAAACATCATGAAATCATTATTCCAAATATCTAATTATTCTATTCTTCTAATCTCTATTCTATTGATCACTACCTTGTACTCTCAAGCGTTCAAATTGCTCATATTCTATCATATATCGTTTTGAATCCTAAAATTTATTTAACATTCTTTTGATTCAATACGATATCCACTTCCAAATCTTCATACATAAAAATATTCTATTTGAGGATAAGATTATAGGAAGTTTGTACTATAAGTGACAAAATAGTGTTAGCAAGAACACATACCGTCACCAAACAATTATTTTCATTTGTTGAAGTCCTCGTGTTGTAAGAGGCAAGTGTTGAAGTGCTCGTGTTGTAAGAGGCAAGTATTGAAGTCCTCAGTATATTAGAGGCATGAAATCCTGTTCGTCTGATCGGGTGTTGTAAACCTGTTCCTCCGGGTGAAGCGAGGTAGTTGGTAGTAAAAATCCAGATAGAAGTCTGGGACTGGACGTAGGACGGTGCTCCGAACCAGTATAAAAATCTCTGGTGTGATTTTTCTATTTTTCATTTACTTTGCTATTATCATCTATTTCCGCATTTATATTATATTCCATATTACACGATCCGTTTGTACTATATTAGCACGTACACTGCATTTTTTTTCACTTGGTATCAGAGCTCGGTCATCATATAACCGTAACACGGTTATTTGGTATATTCTTGTAATATGGCAAATAACGCAAGTATTAGCACTCAAAACACCACTTACACAGAAGGTCAATCGACACAAAGACCTCCATTTTTCAATGGTCTTAACTGTAGCTATTGGGCAACACGTATGTCATTCTTTATGCAATCAAACAGTTATGATGCCTGGAATGCTACTCAAAAAGAAATAGTGAATCCAACAACTGATTATTCAGAATGGACAGCGGCTGAGAAAACGGCAGCAGCCGTAAATGCAAAAGCAATAAATATGTTGTTTTGTGCATTAGACCAAAATGAATATAACCGTGTTAGTATCTGCACTACTGCATATCAAATTTGGCAAACGCGGAAAACCACTCATGAAGGTACTAACAAGGTTAAACAAGCCAAAATAGCCATGCTGAAAAGTCAATTTCAAAATTTCAAAATGAAACCAAATGAGACAATCAATGATATATATTCACGGTTTCAATCTATCCACCATGCTCTTATTGGCTTAGGACAAAAGTATTCTGATTTTGATGTTGTCTCAACAGTCCTACATTCTCTGACTAGTGAATGGGAAGGAAAAGTATTAGCAATTGAAGAAGCTAATGACCTTTCCGTCATGAAGCCAGATGAATTGATAGGAAATCTAATGTCCTACGAAGCTAACTTGCAGACTAGAAAGGAACAATAAAAAGAAAAGAAAAACGTGGCATCCCATGCTGAAAAAGACGAAAGTGAACCAGAATCTGAAGATGAAGATCTGGCATTCATAGCAAAAGGTTGCAAAAAATTCCTAAAACAGTGAAAAGCCAGTCGTTATAACAGAAAGAAATCTGGATCAAATAAACCAATATCATCCTCTATAGAATGCTTCAACTGTCACAAAAAGGGGCACATGCACAAGGATTGTCCAGAGCAAAAGAAGAAGTCAGAAAATGACAAATTAGGATATAAAAAGGACAAATCAAAGAAACGAGCATTCTCGGTAACATGGGATGATACAAACTCATCAGAAAGTGAAAGTGATACGGAAGATGAACAAGCAAATGTCCGTTTCATGGCAACAGAAGATGAGGTACAAATTCCTACATTTGATGAAGTACTTGATATTAATGCCGAATTGATAGTCAAATATAAAGACATGAAACGAAAGCTAAAAGAAGCCAAAGCAGATTTGAGTAGAGCAGAATTTGAACAAGATATGTTAAAAGACGAGAAGAAAATATTAGAAGAAGAACTTGAAAAATTTCAAGAATCATCATCTAATGTTGACTCTCAATTAGTTCTTTTAAGTCAAGAAATAGAAACTCAAAAAGAGAAAAATGACGCTCTCACTACTAAAAATCATGAGCTTGAGGCAAAAGTCAAAATTCTGGACCTAGAAAAGACTAGTTTATAGACTAAGTTAGATAACATTACTCAAAATGTTTCTAACTTTAACACAGGACGAGAAAATTTGACAAAAATCATTGAAAGTTCACAATCTGTTTCAAATAAACAAGGTTTGGGATATAACAAACAAGAAACCAAGAAACATCTTGATAATGAAAGGAAGAAGAAAGTACAAAAGATTGAAGCCAAGAAAAATCTTAGTTTATTATATTCCAAACCAAAACCAGTTGTGAAATTTCAGAAGAAAAATGTCAAGACTATCAAAATATGGGTTCCTAAAACAAATAACAATTTGATTAGGAACAAATATATTCAAAGTTTCATGAATACTGTGCATCTTAATACAAATTATATATATAAAGGGGATACCGGACCCGTATGGGTTTGGGCTCCTAAGACCTAACTCTTAGGACCCCATAAAAAGTGGGTACCATGGACCTAATTTTATTTTTTGCAGGTCCCACTTAAGAAAAGAGGAAGACTCATGTGTATTTTTTTTGCGTACTTATGACTTTAGCTTTTGCTTTAAAGACATTATCTGGCACTTGTGCTAAATAGTGTCATGTTTTAATTCGTACTAGACTTATGTGTATTATAATTTTGTGTGACTGTTACTCTTGATCTATGGTAGTAGTTTTATGTTGCTTATAATCTCTTTTGCATCCTCCAGTTAAAAAACTCCTTTTTGCCGATGACAAAGGGGGAGAAAATTGTGCTAACAGTATATATGCAGGGGGATATCATATACAGGGGGAGATTCATAACTATGTTGTCATCAATCAAAAAGGGGGAGAATGTTGAGTCAAGATTTTTATAGAGTTTTGATTTCCGACGAAGGGATAAGTCGTGATCGACAAAAAAAAGTTATTTTGGATACAAAGAGCTCCATATATTAGAGGTTGATTAATTATTTGGTATGTTAGTAATATTATTTATGTTAAAATCTATCCTCAAATAATCGTATGACTTCAATTTTCTTATATATGTATATGTTTGAATGAATGCACATTAACTGTGCAAACTGGGCTAAACCGGTCGACCGGTTAAAATATGGCGGTCGACCGTTTATGCCCAGAATGCACAGATAACGTGCACAAGTGAACATAACGTATATATATTCAAATTCCTGTCTACTGGTCCTTTTTGACCTGTCGACCATTTTCAAACAGAAAGCAACCCTTCGTATAGACACTTCCTTTTCTTCAACGGTTGCTTCTCTTTCTCTTCACCAATGATCATGACCTTTGTTCATACCTTTTCACAAAAGGTTACAACTGTTTATTTCTTATATAAACATCATGAAATCATTATTCCAAATATCTAATTATTCTATTCTTCTAATCTCTATTCTATCGATCACTATCTTGTACTCTCAAGCGTTCAAATTGCTCATATTCTATCATATATCGTTTTGAATCCTGAAATTTATTTAACATTCTTTTGATTCAATACGATATCCACTTCCAAATCTTCATATATACAAATATTCTATTTGAGGATAATATTATAGGAAGTTTGTACTATAAGTGACAAAATAGTGTTAGCAAGAACACATACCGTCACCAAACAATTATTTTCATTTGTTGAAGTCCTCGTGTTGTAAGAGGCAAGTGTTGAAGTCCTCGTGTTGTAAGAGGCAAGTATTGAAGTCCTCGGTATATTAGAGGCGTGAAATCCCGTTCGTCTGATCGGGTGTTGTAAACCTGTTCCTCCTGGTGAAGCGAGGTAGTTGGTAGTGAAAATCCAGATAGAAGTCTGGGACTGGACGTAGGACGGTGCTCCGAACCAGTATAAAAATCTCTGGTGTGATTTTTCTATTTTTTATTTACTTTGCTATTATCATCTATTTCCGCATTTATATTATATTCCATATTACACGATCCGTTTGTACTATATTAGCACGTACACTGCATTTTTTTCTTCAGATTCCTCACAAATAGAAATTAATTTGTATTCTATGATATATCCCATTTATATTCTGTGATAAATTGTTTAGATCCTGTTATGCTATGCTCTATTTATATACTGTGTTAGATTAAATTGAAATTAAATTATGTTGTGATATGATTGGGTGAATACAACCAGGGAATTTAAATATAAATAAATAAATTGGGTTTAAAGGAAATAAAAGAAATTCTTAAGTAAGGGATTTAAAAGAAATTAAATTTAAGAAATTGGTTGGTAATTTGAAGTGTTTGAAATTGTGAATTTAAAGGGAAATGTGAATTGTTTAAAATAATAACGAGATTTATTTTTAAAGGATGGGAAGTGTGCTTTTTCCTGGAAACTTTAATATGTTTTAAGGAAAAGCTTTCGAAAATAATAATAAATGGGAAGTTTAAAATGTGTTTAGGATATTTTAGAAAGAAATATCATTTTAATTGTTAAAGTGTAAGTAAACCTTTATTTAAGTAATTATGGTATTTAATGATTTTAAAAGTAAAGTATTATTAAGTTTTCAAAGGGAATTATAGTATAAATATTTGATTTAATAATTTTATTTTTAAAAGTTAAACTTGACTTAAAGTACTTAGGAAACCTCTATATATTTCCTTAAGTAGTATTTTCAAAAAGAATAATTTTTTGGAAACTTTATTTTAAATATTTTAAACATATATTTGAAAGTGATTTCCAGGAAATAGCAATGTGTTAAGAATAAAAGGAGTTTAGTTTTAAAGTATGGAAAGGATTTTACGGGATGAACGTAAAATTAAATTGGGGTAAATTGTGTTGGATTGATAAAAAGAATTCTTTGGGTTATCCTAAACCGAAGTGTATTTCCTTGAAAGCCAAGTACTTTCAAGTAGATTTCTAAGTAAAATTTTAAGGTTTGATTTCAAATTAATGTTTTAAGAAAATTCTTATGAAGGTTGCAAAGATTTCAAAAGTAAATATTTACTAAATTAGTTATAGTAATAATTGTTTAAGGGAACAATTGGAATTATGTTTTAAAGAAATATTATTAATATTTAAGTTTGTAAAATGGTTATATTTTAAAGATAATTAATTAAAGTATTATTTGAAACTTGTATAGGATTTCGTAGCTTTATTTTAAAATTTAGTATGACTTACATTTATTATGAAGAAAATAGTTTATATTTTATAAAGTAGTCTATTATTCGAAATATATATAAGAGTGTATATATTTTAATTTAAGTATGTAAGTAGGGTTAATATAAATGTAATAATGTATTTTCAAGAATAAAGTATTTAAATTATTTTAAACCTTAAATATTGGTACTTGGATGTTTTCAGAGGAAGTAAAGGTTTGGGAATCTATTCCATGAGAAGAATTGGGTTTTGAAAACTGTTTCAAAAGGGTTTGAAAACGAAAATATATCTTGCAAACATATTTTGAGGAAAATAAATAATGTGGGAATTATTTATTGTGTAGTGGATGTTTGTGAATGTTAATTGATAGTTAAATCACCGGCTATCAATATTGGACAAACGCGTTGATCGTTTCGAAGAGACCGGGATCAGGATTAATTTCTCGAAAACCACTTCGATCCGGTTTGTACGTTTTCATTGGAAAAATGAGTTCGGAGTCGAAGATGGAGCAGTGAAGTGCAAGGGCTAGTCGCTACTAATCCTGAAGATATTTCCAAAATGGATGTAGTAGGAGTAGTGCCTTCGGTTCCGTTCGAACCCGGGACGGACTTGTATGGATGAATGCTTTCGGAACATCGTCAGGTGGGAGATGGGCATTCTAAGTGAAACGTTCTAAAAGGTAACGCTTAGCCTCAAGCCTCATCAATCGGGAATGATTGAAAATCAGGGGTTAGCAGCAAGCTTAGTGGGCAGCACCCATTTTCGGGTAAGGTCATCCCTGTCTAGATGTCCTTTTATTTCGGCTTAGTGGTGCGGTTGCTGATCCCAACCGTGGGGTGATCTTACTCGGGATTATCCAGTAAGGGATAGTCCGGGCCTTGCGTTGCAGGGGATCGAGAGTGTTCCTCGATACACTGATCTAGACCAGGTACTCTGGCAGGTGGTACCCCAGTGCCTAGTCATTAGTTGGAAATCCATTCTCCCTACGCGCCTTTTACGAATTTTCTTTGTATTGCCCACTATGTGGCTAGTAGCTGGAATTTAATAGATGTAACAATTTCGGCTATTTTATAAGTATTTGTATATAGACCCTATTATAATATTAGAGGATTTTTATAAAAAGAGTCTCAGCTATCGTAAGGTAAAAACCCGACATGTTTATTTATGGCGTGGCCATACGAGATGCTTTTGTTTCCAAAAGGATTTTTAAAACTTTAATAATCAATTTGGGTGAATTATTATCAGTTGGTATTCCAGACTGACTCGGGTGTTATTTCATTATAATGCTCGGGTCAGACCGAGTATTATATGTTCAGGATAGGATGCTATGGAGTAGGAGAGGAGCTGGAGTCCGAGACGTATTATCCGTACTTGTATATATCTGCTGCTGTGATTGTATGAAATTGCCTGACTGGTAAATGTTGTTTGTTTGAGATACTCTGATGACATATTGTATAAAATAGATATAGTTTTCATTTTGTGTAAAGAAATGGTATTATATATTATATTTTATTCCGCTGCGACTATGAGATTCTGATATTGTTTAGTTCCTTCTTTCTTTTTCCTCAACAATCTGTCTTTTCCGGCACTTGATCGTCGGCATATCATACTGTGGGGTATTTTGTGTCGGTTTTCGAGGGTCGAGAAGGGCAGGTCGTCACACTTGGTATCAGAGCTTAGGTTGGCGACAACCTAGGCTTTGGTGGAGAAATTATTCATTAGATATAGAGTCAATAGTACTCTATAATGAGTTGAGTGTATTAATAGATATGAGAGCGTACTTGTTAGTAAATATAAAATTGTTTTTATACTGTGTTGACTTATCGGTTGAGTGTTTATGAATTCTGGTCGGTACGGGAAGTACAACCGTATCGATAGGGGTTTCTAAACTCTTAAACAAGATAAACCGACATAGTGTTGTTTTTAAAATGGGTAAATGAAATAATTTTACCCAAAATTATAATTTTTATATAAAAGGAATAATTTTTATGAAATTATTATATATATAAACATTTTTATGTTTGGTTGCTAATATTTTAATCAAAAAAAGAATCTAAAATTTGATCTAAAATTTGAAATGTAATCAAATAAAATTCTATGAGTATAAATTATACAAAAGAAGAATAACTAAATTTGAATAAACCAGAATATAAATCCCGGGGATTTTGAAAAGTGTTTTAAATGTATTGAAAACAAAAGTTTGGAAACTTAAAATCTCGAGAATGTTGGGAATGTTGTCCATATTTTGGGAAGTATTTTTGAATGGAAATTGTTTTGGAATGAATTTGGGAAAGTAAGGAAGCACTGAACTCACTTCAGTCGCTGGAAAATAATCCTGATGATGATGGCCACATCATTAGAATTCATTTTCGAGTTTCTAAAGTGATGGATTGCTTCCATAGTAATTGGGTATGATATCTGTTTAGATTTGTTTGATGTACAAGGTGATTTAGGAATTTCAAAGGTGCAATTTGTTTTGGTACAACCAAGTTGTTTTGGAAATCTGAAGATTTGATTGATATACCAAATGGGTATGTGTTGATTATTATTTCAAAATGGTTTTGAAATAAAACTGGGTAATTGAATTCTGGAAAATTCTATTTAAATAATACGTAAAGTTAAGATGAATCAACTATTGAACTTATTAAGCGAAGTTGATATTAATAAGAAGGAAATGAAAATTTTAATCTAAGAATTAAAATTTAACTTGAATATATTGAAGTTAATAAAAAATTTGAATATAACTTGGAATAAGTTAAATAAATTGGACTTAGAATAAAATTGATTTAGGTTAAATTGAAAAGTAAAATGACTTTATGATTGTGGGTCATTGTGTAATGAATTGTACCCATAAGTTATTAAGTGTTATACTTATAACTTGAAATTGTGGATTTAAATTTTTACAAAGAATTAGATTGAAAGAAAATTTGGAATTGTGATTATAAGATGTAAATGGATTAAAATGAGCAATATAAGGTTTCAAGTGAATAAGTTGGTGAACTAAGAATAGAAATTAGATTGTAAAACTAAGTCAAATGGAATCATAATCACAAATGGAAAATAGTTGAATGGTATGATGAATTCCAACTTAACCCTAATGAAATGTAAAGTAAGATAAGGTAAAGTGAGATATAAAAGATGTGAATAAACTTAAGTTAGTAAATAAGTTTTGAACTTGTATATGGAGAATTAAAATTTGATCGAATTGGATTTAACTTCGATTAAATGGAAATGAGTTGAATTTGGATTGAATTAAAATCAAAATTCAGATGTGTTACAAATAATTTTGAATTCAATTAAATTCTTATTTAAAATAGTAAAAGAAATGGAATGAATTTAAGCTGGCCAAATAAAACTTAATTGGACTTGAATTAAATTTGGAAAAGAATTAAATTGAAAGGAAATTTAATTTAGATTAAGTAAGAATGATATTGTATGAATAAAATTTTAACTCAATTAAATTCAAAGGAATTGTTTGAGAATGAATTTAGCGTAAGCTAAATTAAATAAAAAGAAGCTTGAAGATGAATTTAGTGTAAACTAAATTAAAAGGAATTTGTATTGGCATGGATGAAATTTTGGTGATTTGTTAAGAAAATTTTGAAAAGAAAAATAAAAACCCAGTTCTAGTATGGGATTTAGTTTTGGCAATAAAAAGCTGAGAGTGTGAATGAATAATGAAATTAGATTATAATAGTGATGGTTTGAATTGTAAATAAATTCAAATGAGTGAAATGATTTAAAGTGGTCTCATTGTTAAGGAAATAAATTTCAAATGGATTGAATAAATAAACAAATTGAATTAAAATTTGCAAATGAATTGGAATTTGATTTGGATGAAAATCAAACTAAAATAAAAATAAAATTTGATATAAGAAGAAATGGAAATATTGTGAAATTGAAATAACTTAAGCAAATTGGAAAATGACTGTGGTCGAGCTTTATAGGTGATCTTGAATGAAATTTGTTTAGATAATAAAATTGAAGGCAAGTTAAAAGAATTTTAATTAATTGTCGTGATGAAACAAGAATGTATGAGTTAAACAATACAGAATGGAATGATATTAATTTAAACTTAAGCTGAATAAGGAACTTGAAGTGAGAATAAGGATTTGATTTGAAATTGCAAGAAAATAAGAATATTTGAGATTGTGAAAATTCCGGATGGAATAAAATTAATGTAGATCTAAGTTGGAATTAATTTTAAATGGTTATAAGCTTAAGTGATTGTTACTTGCTTGGATAACATTAAAATTTGCATCGAAATTGGTCGTTTTGTTGTAAACAAAAATTTAATTGGCTTAAAGAAGCAAATGAAATTGGTTTTTGAATCAATTGAAATAGATTGATGTTAGTGAAGCATGTTAATCATATTGATGAGAATATGGATTAAGAGTAGTAAACTTGAATGTGAATCATTCAAGTGAAATAAAATGAAGTTAGATTTGATAGAAAATTAAAATAGTGATTGAAATCTTTAGATTGCTAATAAAATATGGTTAACATATTAAATATACGAGGTTATTGGTTTAACTATGAAATTGATGTGTTGGTTAAGATCAATGAATAGAATGTTAACACATTCTCATATTATTGAAAACTGATGTGTTTGTTTGAGTAAGTACAGGTACGGGAGGCAGTAGATAGTGTTGGAGTGCGTATATGCAATATTATTTAGCTGCTTGCTTTTAAAATGCTAATAAAGGTACGCCTACGCAATAAAAATAGGAAATATGAACTGTTTTTGGTTTTTCCGACTGTGTGGGTCTATGTATATATATTTATATCTATTGTGATATTGCAAAAGCTCCTCCGTTCAAAGGAGGCTCTGCCAAAAATTTTCGGAAATTTGGGAGTTAGAAAATTTTAGAAATTTTTTGAAACGTTTCGTTAACTACAAACTGCTTTCAATTTAAAATTAAAATAAAAAGGATTTTGGAATAGGAATCGAAACTAGCAGTTTGATTTGAAACTAAAGAATTTAGGCAAGATAAAATTGAGATTTTCACTAAGTAGGTTTTGCTATTGGGTTTGGAACATTCTTTTGCCTTAGCAAATTTCGGGGACAAAATTTTTATAAGGGGGAAGGAATGAACGACCCGGAATATTGGGTCACTAGATGTGAACATTTAATTCATTCTAAATGTTGAATATGTATTATAATTTGAATTTTGAAATGAAGGATTTTGGTCAAATTGATAGAAGTAGTTAAATTTCAAATACGGTAATTTAATTGAAATTTGAATAATAATAATAATCTAATATTGAAATTAGAATAATTGGTGATTCTGGGTGTAAATAAGTACACAAGTAGATTCTAAAAATTTATTTTAAGTCTATTTGGATTTGAATTATAATACTGGACTGTTGGGTGGAATTAAAAGTTGATAAGTTGAATTTGGAATTTTATATTAATTTAATAATATAATAATGCAAATAATTAGATTTTGGTTCAAAATGGATCCGAATGATTTCTAATATGAATATAAATTTTATAAGAGTTATAATAGAGTTAATAAAGTTTTAAAAGTGAAATTTTAAGTGATTTCGACAATTTCGGAAATAGCCCGATTTAATCGACGAGTTAAAATAGCCTTCCGAGGCACAGTCTCAGAATTCGACGAAACTAGTTCCATTGGATCCGTAATAGTTAGTTATTATTGGATTTTAATTTTCGTAGCAATCGGATTTGTCGTTTGACCCCGGCAGCTCAAAACGCATAGAAACTATTTTAATCGATTTAAACTAAAATTGATCGTTTATTTTGTGACTCGCACATACGATCGAATTAGCTTTCGAAACACATTCCATTGTGTTTGGAACGTAGGTAAAACCTTAAAAACGCCTGTCGGCACGCGTTGTTTGGAGTTCGTTTGTATAAGCTTGTTATTTGGAAATTTTACTAATAAAATAATATTAATTAACGTTTATTAAAGCGCGTTTAATAAGAACCCTAGCCGATTGTTTTAGAGCCGCCGCGGATATCATTTAATGGCCGATACACTTTCTTTTTCTCCCTCAATTTTCTCCTTATCCACGCAATAATTCGCAAATCTTCCAACATGAACATTGTAGAGCGTGAGGAGATCTGCAGATCCAACGGTTGATCTTGTTTGAAGTCGTCGTTTGGAGGTGCGGTTTGGTTCCGTTCACCGTGAGTTCGAGCGTGATTTTTGGAGCACTGGCGAAGCCGTGCTTCGTCGTGGTTCGGCCAAAGGTGGAGGACTAGGGAAGATTTGATGTGGCAGTCACCGATCGTTATCTCGATGATCATTGAGGGGGCGGCGAGCAAACCCTAGGTCGCGTGCGTTTGGGTTTCGTTGCCTGTAGACGCGCGTGATGTAGAAGATGAGTTTTCGTGCGGCCTGTCTTCGTATGGTAAAATAAAAAAAATAAAAAAAAATTGTTTAAATTTGTAATGGAACTAATAAATTTCATAACTAATGCATGCGAGGTCGAAATTCGACGAAACTGGCAACGCCGGAATCGCAGCGAAGCGATCAACGCAGTGGAGCAATTTTGGAATCATTCCGAGCAAGTATAAATTTAGGTTAAATCGAACGCCGTTCGATTTAATTTAAATTTGAACGCTTGTCGAAAACCCAAGGTGGGTTATTCTCACTCACATCTGGATACCCGTAATTTAAATAGTTAATATTTAAATGTTTGATTGGTTGTTTAGCTGAATATGATAATTATTATCAAATTGAATCGGTATTTATTGGTTGTGCTAATATCTGTGGATGCAAGGAAACAGGTTGGAGGCATCCAACTGGATTCCTCACAAATAGAAATTAATTTATATTCTGTGATATATCCCATTTATATTCTGTGATAAATTGTTTAGATCCTGTTATGCTATGCTCTATTTATATACTGTTTTAGATTAAATTGAAATTAAATTATGTTGTGATATGATTGGGTGAATACAACCAGGGAATTTAAATATAAATAAATAAATTGGGTTTAAAGGAAATAAAAGAAATTATTAAGTAAGGGATTTAAAAGAAATTAAATTTAAGAAATTGGTTGGTAATTTGAAGTGTTTGAAATTGTGAATTTAAATGTGAATTGTTTAAAATAATAGCGAGATTTATTTTTAAAGGATGGGAAGTGTACGTTTTCTTGGAAACTTTAATATGTTTTAAGGAAAAGCTTTCGAAAAAATAATAATAAATGGGCAGTTTAAAATGTGTTTAGGATATTTTGGAAAGAAATATCATTTTAAATGTTAAAGTGTAAGCAAACCTTTATTTAAGTAATTATGGTATTTAATGATTTTAAAAGTAAAGTAGTATTAAGTTTTCAAAGGAAATTATAGTATAAATATTTGATTTAATAATTTTATTTTTAAAAGTTAAACTTGACTTAAAGTACTTACGAAACCTCTATATTTCCTTAAGTATTATTTTCAAAAAGAATAATTTTCTAGAAGCTTTATTTTAAATATTTTAAATATATATTTGAAAGTGATTTCCAGGAAATAGCAATGTGTTTAGAATAAAAGGAGTGTATTTTTAAAGTATGGAAAGGAATTTACGGGATGAATGTAAAATTGAATTGGGGTAAATTGTGTTGGATTGATAAAAACAATTCTTTGGGTAATCCTAAACGGAAGTGTATTTCCCTGAAAGCCAAGTACGTTCAAGTAGATTTCTAAGTAAAAGATAAAGGTTTTAAATTTAATTTCAAAATAATGTTTTAAGAAAATTCTTATGAAGGTTGCAAAGATTTCAAAAGTAAATATTTACTAAATTAGTTATAGTAATAATTGTTTAAGGGGACAATTGGCATTATGTTTTAAAGGAATATTATTAATATTTATGTTTGTAAAATGGTTATATTTTAAAGATAATTAATTAAAGTATTATTTGAAACTTGTATAGGATTTCATAGCTTTATTTTAAAATTTAGTATGACTTAACTTTTATTTTGAAGAAAATAGTTTATATTTTATAAAGCAGTCTTATTCGAAATATTTATAAAAATATATATATTTTAATTTAAGTATGTAAGTAGGGTTAATATAAATGTTCTAATGTATTTTCAAGAATAAAATATTTAAATTATTTTAAACCTTAAATATTGGTACTTGGATTTTTTCAGAGGAAGTAAAGGTTTGAGAATCTATTCCATGAGAAGAATTGGGTTTTGAAAACTGTTTCAAAAGGGTTTGAAAACGAAAATATATCTTGCAAAGATATTTTGAGGAAAATAAATAATGTGGGAATTATTTATCGTGTGATGGATGTTGAATGTCAATTGATAGTTAAATCACCGACTATCAATATTGGACAAATGCGTTGATCGTTTTGAAGAGACCGGGATCAGGATTAATTTCTCAAAAACCACTTCGATCCGGTTTGTACGTTTTCGTGGGAAAAACGAGTTCGGAGTCGAAGATGGAGCAGTGAAGTGCAAGGGCTAGTCGCTACTAATCTTGAGAATATTTCCGAAATGGATGTAGTAGGAGTAGTGCCTTCGGTTCCGTTCGAACCCGGGACGGACTTGTATGGATGAATGCTTTCAGAACATTGTCAGGTGGGCGATGAGCATTCTAAGTGAAACGTTCTAAAAAGAAACGCTTAGCCTCAAGCCTCATCAATCGGGAATGATTGAAAATCAGGGGTTATGCAGCAAGGCTTGGTGGGCAGCACATATTTCTGGTTAAGGTCATCCCTGTTTAGATGTCCCTTTTATTTCAGCTTAGTGGTGCGGTTGCTGATCCCAACCGTGGGGTGATCTTACTCGGGATTATCCAGTAAGGGATAGTCCAGGCCTTGTGTTGCAGGAGATCGGGAGTGGTCCTCGGTACATTGATCTAGACCAGGTACTGTGACAGGTGGTACCCCAATGCCTAGTCATTAGTTGGAAATCCATTTTCCCTACGCGTCTTTTACGAGTTTTGTTTGTATTACCCACTCTGTGGCTCGTAGCTGGAATTTAATAGATGTAACAATTTCGGCTATTTTATAAGTATTTGTATATAGACCCTATTATAATATAAGAGGATTTTTATAAAAAGTGTCTTAGCTATCGTAAGGTAAAAACCCGACATGTTTATTTGTGGCGTGGTCTTACGAGATGCTTTTGTTTTCAAAAGGATTTTTGAAACTTTAATAATCAATTTGGGTGAATTATTTTCAGCTGGTATTCCAGACTGACTCGGGTATTATTCATTATAATGCTCGGGTCAGACCGAGTATTATATGTTCAGGATAGGATGCTATGGAGCAGGAGAGGAGCTGGAGTCTGAGACATATTATCTGTACTTGTATATATCCGCTGTTGTGAGTGTATGAAATTGTCTGACTGGTAAATGTTGTTTGTTTGAGATACTTTGATGACATATTGTATAAAACAGATATAGTTTTCATTTTGTGTAAAGAGATGGTATTATATATTATATTTTATTCCGCTGCGACTGTGAGATTCTGATATTGTTTAGTTCCTTCTTTCTTCCACCTTCTTTCTTTTTCCTCAACAATCAGTCTTTTCCGGCACTTGATCGTCGGCATAGCATACTGTGGGGTATTTTGTGTCGATTTTCGAGGGTCGAGAAGGGCGGGTCGTCGCAGGACCGATGAATGTGCCAAGGAATTTAAAGAGCTAAAGCACCATTTGACTTTTCCTTCGTACTTTCCAAGCCAGTCGACGAGGAGAATTTATATTTATATCTAGCGGTGACTAGCAATCAGCGTTGCGTTGATTAAAGAAGACGAGAAGATCCAATGGCTGATCTATTACCTAAGCAAAAGTTTGTCGGGCCCAGAAAGGAGATATACAAGGCTAGAGAACTTGCATTCTACCCACTCATGGTAGCTTGGAAACTCCAGCTGTACTTTCAGGCTCATCCTATCAAAGTCTTGACTAACCAACCTCTAAAGCAAATCCTTAGCCAGCTCAGTACATCAGGTCAGTTTTTAAAGTGGTATGTCGTGCTTCAGTAAGATCACATCTCCTTCCAGCCTTGCACTTCTATTAAGGATCATGCTGTTGTAGATTCACTACGCCATAGATTGCATACTGCAACACCTAGAAGTGATGCAGGAAGTGCCAAAAAATGTTGTTGTAGGCTAAAAAAGGGAAAAGGCAACACTTTCTCGGTGATGCATTTTGCCGTGTTGCCTTGGAGTCAAAGGCAACATCTTTGCAGCCCTTGGGCAACATCGGTTCTGTTGTTGCCACATGTACCAAATTTACTAAAAAGTGGGCCCCCACAACTGTTGAATATGCGAGTATATGATTTTCACAGAATTAAATAAATATTTGCTGAATAAAATAAATAACACAGAGTTTAAATTCAAATAGATATTTTATTCAAACAAATATTTATTACAATTTTGAATAACACAAATTCGATCTCTCACTATACATACACAATTTTGATTACTATACAAATTCAATTACATCACAATCTTTCATTTACAAATGTCCTCACTACATATCGCTCGTTCACTCATAATTTATCTTCAACTTCATTCCAGATTGAATCCAGCATCTGAGCAATCTGCAAAATTGCACACTGACGCGGTAAAATTGAAAAGAAAATATTTTTGCAGTGTAAAATAAAATATGATTTTGAAAATATTATTTGCGTCAGTTATTTGGGTTGTTCGTCATCATTTAATTTTGAATTCATCAAACACGAACAGCTTGTGACATACACAGTGCATCACTGTATATGCCACAAGGCCATGCACACCGATATACACTTGATAAAGTTACAAGGACAGGTAAGCACAAGGTCAAACCCAAACCAAAAGCCGGGTTCAACTCAAGTTAAGTCACGATATCAACACAAGGTCAAACCCGAGCTACAAGCTGGATTCAACTCAGGTGCACTACAAATCATCACAAAACTGTCGAGCATAAGAATTCAAATACAACCAACAAATGAAGACATATATAAGTGCATTGAACCACATAGTAGCTCGAATGAGCAACTGCACCAGACCACACTCAAGTACACATGAAAACAACTTAAACTCAAGAAAGAAGTTCATCAAGCAACAACTCAAGTGAAACTGCACATGACTTAAATGCACCAGACTAAGCTATGATCAAACAATATGTACCAGCTCAATATGCTATGTACAAGTAACCAAAGTCAAGTGTATCAAGACAGTTCACCAGGACTCAAAATGAAACTCAAAGCTAACATAAACACACACACACACACATACATATGCATGTGTACACATAATGAAGGGATAAGTGCGTGCACCAGTGAAACAAAGACCAGACTCCATGCAGACCTGATTGCAAGTGCAAAGCAACATTGAAGCAACTCGAGCTTCAGATAGTACACAAGTGAATGAATGACAACATGTACATAATGTCAACTAGTGACAGTGATCAAGTGAAAGTGAAACACAAGAGTACAAGTCCAAATACAACAACACACAATAAATCAGTTCAAGGTTCAGACAAGTTCAACTATGGTATATACATGTATAGTGAAAACAACTACAAGTATCAAGTCGAGCCAAAGGCAGAGCTACCGAACATACAAATAGTTTGATATGGCAAGGCTGAAACTGAACAAAGATAGAGAGGAATAATTCAAGTTCAAATGCACAAGTACAGGAAGAAACAAAACCAAGCAGGAAGGTTAAAAAATGACCGAAGTCAATTTGCAGCATCAAGTCAGAGCCGTGATGACCAAGGCAACAAGTTCAGAGTCAAGCCTGAAATTCAAGACGTCAATTTACAGTTATAAAAATCAAAACAGTAGCAAGTTCAAACCAAAGTCAAAGGCAAAAATCAAAACCATGGCAAGTTCGAACTAATAAAAATCAAATAAAATGTGAATGAACAAGTCAACTTTCATCTCAAAGTCAAAAAAAATTCAAAGTCATGTTTTATCAAAATCGAACAAGTCCAGGTTGACACAAATGGCCAAAGTTCATAGAAAGAAGAACATTATCAATATCAAGTGCCGAAGTCAACATAAAATCAAATGCCAAAAATTTGAAACCATGGTGGCCAAGGAATCATCGTCACAGCAAAGTCAAAATCAAAGCCGTGAGTACCAAGAAATCAAAATATATACGAATTGACAAAGTCAAAAATCATCACAACATCTATACAATATCGAATGGCCGAGAAGAATTACAAACGAATTCAAATAAATGTATACAAACGAAAATCAAGGGTTTCGAACCCTATATAAACCATAACATCATCGGCGCAATAAATCATTCGAGTTCAAGTAACAACAGAGCATAATCATACAACTCGAATCATCAATCGAGTTCAAGCATATCAATCAGAAAAGCAAAAGAGCAAAAATTACATACCGAAGCCCTTTCGAACTCGATCAAATTCAAAGCAGCCGAAGTAAATAAGGAGACAGTCGGTCGACGGAGCAAGCAACATGAAACCTTCATTCGATCAAGAAATTAAAGTCGGCGGCTTCTAATTTAACAAAGCCCTAAAAACTGAAAAAGGAAGGAACGATAAAGAAAGCGGCCATATTTTCTCGAGCAATAGAAGTCGGCGGCTTCTAATTTAATTTTTGCCGCTTTGTTTTTGCTTGCCGCCGCATTAAAAATTATTTCAGCCCGCTTTTTTTCCAGCCCGCACTCATTTTTTTATAATATTTTTATAAGTCTATAGCTACTGCAACATAGTGTTGATATCTATGCTAACATCCTGAAGCTAATGTTGTAATAGACAAAATCAACATACCTATCGTTACATTGTAGCTAGCAACATCTTGTATTTTCGTTGCAATAGGCCATCTATGGTGTAGTGATTTCATTGCCCGGTGCTTAAGCCCAGACAACAGCAAAGAAGAAACCATTACTAGCTAGCAAGTTTGGTCTTTGTATATGGATTATAACATCCCATACTTTGAGATCTGAAACTAAGTGCTACGGATGCTGCAGTTATCCACAGTATTAATTTTCGATGATAAAATGCGGCTATGTTAATCACATTAATAATAGCACATGAACATGAAAATTTTCAAACACAGTTTAATAACAAGTTTTCACATTAGATTTCATAAATAACTTTTCATATTCATTACACGATCTCATTCATAATCCCACGTTTAGAGAAAATATGATTAGTACAAAATACTTCAAGCGCGACATATGAAGATCCCTCATTAGTTGATTAGAGTCTAATATTTGGAAATTATATAACTTGCCATTACATCCATACAAACAAAATCAAACAACACAGTGAACTAGATAAGAACTCCTATATAGCTAGATTGCATTCTACCCATCTACGGAAGCTTATTCGTCTTACTGGAAACGGGAAACTCTTACTCCCTGCATACTAAAATGAGTACCTGAGAGTTTAAGGGGGAAATAAAAATTTTAGATCAGACAAACAGTCTGGCGTGAATAATAATCTACCATCTTGTACCAAATACATATATAGTGAGACCACGCTGCTAAGCGGAATGGTTTTTCCCTTCACTAGTATCTTAACCAAAACAAATCAACCATATATATGCTCCTGCATCCACAATGGTTAAAAAATAATAACAATATCATATGCAAGTATATAATGGGGTAAGTCTGACTCATCTGTTGATTTAGGGTTATGTCTACCCTAAGTTAACTCATTCTCACAAAATTGACAATCTATCTCAACTCATAGTTTTTTTAGGGTCGCCATGAACCTATTAATTTTCATGGGTTAACTAATAAACCATCAAAGCTCTAAAGGACTACTTGCCTTGAATCGTAGTTTTCATGGGATCACTAAGAACTTATTGGTTTCTAATAATAACACTGTCCAATCATAGTTTTCATGGGATCACTAGTAACCTATCTGGATTCTCCAATAACATCCCTCAAATCATAGTTTTTATGGGATGAATATGAACCTATTGAATTCTTCCAGTAACATCTCTCAAATCATAATTTTTATGGGATGACTATGAACCCATCAGATTCTTTTAATACATGTATTCAAAGCATAGTTCTCATGGGATTACTAGAAACATATTGGATGTCCTTCAATAACAGTACTCAAGCCTTAGTTTTTATGGGATTACTATGAACCCATTGGACCCTTCCAACACCGTATCTCATATCATAATCTTTTGATTAGTTCTGAGCATTCTAACTCTTATGATCTATCTAATCTCTTAGATGCAATTCTACTCACTCGGGAGTTAAATTCGATGATACTCACTAATGGCCAACATAGCTTATTATTCTGCCCTTTTTATATCCCAAAATGCAATTATGGGCCATGATGAGGTGGGTATGACAATAATAATCATGCACGATATAACTGATCAAATAAAATAAGAATATATAGCACCTATCATTCAAATATGCTCATTGGTATCTTACAATAACTTAACTTTAAGTAATAACTCTCTGTGGTAATTTCATATAAAAACTTGGGGTAAACAATAATTTATTCCTTTAAAACATTTATCATTATATATACGATTAACCTCTTTAATTCATATTTAAAACAAGGAAATGTAGCGCTTACTTTACCAATTTCTCATGCCATTTTATAAACCATTTTAATACTGCCATGTATATGTTTGGAAATAATAGAAGGACGTCGCACCTCTTTGTATAGGGCTTAATGCCATAAATTAGAATATATTCATTTTCAAAGACTAGCGGCATTGATATAGCTTCATGGGACATCACATCCCTCCATATAAAAAGCTTTTTAGATAATTTTGATTTTTAAAAAACACAAGGCTATAATGTTAAAGTAAATGTTGTCGCAACACAGAAGTTTATAGGTTGCAGAACCTATTGAATATAGCCTTTTATATATAAGTATATCTTGAAGCCAACGTTGATGACATGCGACATTAATACCATAAAACATTTGTACTGGGTGCTATAAAAACTATGGTTACTATCCTGTAATTAAGGTTATGAAAACCATGATATAGCAGCTTCATTGTCGTAAAATAATAATATCAAAAGTAAGATTGGCGGCACCACCGCCTTAAAATTATGGTTATTTAAAACAGACGACGAGCGGCACAAAAGATAGCGGTAATGGTGATGTAAATAGTTTAATAATATAATTAAAAGGTTGTGGCATACTTAATTGTAGTATCAATGTCGTAAATTATCAAAATAAGGAAATAAGGGCGGTCGGCATTGCCCAGGTACATTATGGGATTACTAGGTCGATAGTGATGGGTTGTCGACATTGATCACTTTAACATGAATGGAATCATTCTATAACTATTTGAGTAGTAATCATATGTTTTCCTCAATGTTACGGCATTGTCAGGGCGTCGACATCGACATGTGCAGTGTGGCAATCTCGTAATTATCATAAAAACTATTTTATTTCTACACAAAGATATCTCTTTTCACCAACTCCTATTCTTTGTAAATTTTCTATTGATTGTAAACATACTTTTCCAAATTCTTTCGAGAAATCTGTTGCAACTCCATTTCCTTTTCTAAAATAATTTTTGCACCCTTTAAAAAATATTAATTATTCAATACTTATTTATAAGCTTTTCTAGCTTAATAAATTCATATAAAATCATAACCTTTTGGAAAAATCTCCAAAATTCACTAAAAATCAAAATTAACACATTCTTTTCCATAAAAAATTTCGAAGCCAAAATTATTATTTAATTATTTTAAATGATTAAAACTCGAAATAAATGCCCTTGCTCTCTTAGGAGATTCATAAAATATTCCTATTAATTTTGAAAATTATGAAATTAAAAATCCATCTCCAAAATCATGTTTTACCCATCATATCAGAAAATCAAATCATTTGAAGATCAAAAACTTAGGTTTTACCCTCAAATCCTATTAAAATAATTTCATAAATTTTTTAACAATTCTATCGAAACAATAATAAAATTAAACATGGTACATCATACCATCATCACGAATCAAAATCCATCAAGAATCGAAGTCTATAAGTATAAAAATGACATAGTCTATTACTATTCACCTTAAATTGGGTAATGGAGTTGTGATTTGATGGAGAATGGTTGCCTTTGCGTTTCCCCTTTGATTTTGCTCTTAGTATTCCACTTCTGAGTTTGATTAATGGTCAGCCTCCTTGCGTTTTCCCTTGATTGCTTTTGTGTGAGTAAAAGTGAGAATGATATGAGAGAGGAAGGGTTTAAGGTATGAAAGATAGATATATTCCTATTTTGCCACTCTCATACATTCTTTTATGTTTTAAGTTCTAAAACAATCTTAACAATTACTTAGTTAAGGCTTGACCTTTTATTTATCAAATCTCATCTTCCTTATCATACAACACATCACATTATTTTATTTATTTATGTAACTAAATCGCCTAAATAATGTTTATCAAAATTAGGAGTGTTACATGGTGGGATATCAAACAAAAAAGGGGTAGGGGTCGACATGGTCCTTGTCACTCTTGAAGGAAAAGTGCTATGTTTTATGATCCGCCTTACTTTCAATGTGATCAATAATGAAGTCGAGTATGAAGCTGTCCTGGCCAGCCTCGGGATGGCAAGAGAATAACACGTGAGTCCATCCATATATTCAGCACTTGTAATACCCCAAAATTTTGTGTATAACTTAAATAATGATAATAATAATAAATAAATCTAAAAGTTATTTGTAGGGTATTTTGGTAAATTTCAATAGAAGGGAAAATAGTGATTTTAAAAAAATGGTTGAATTTGTCAATGGGGGTTGTACCATTGTGTAGCTCTTGTTTTTTTGGTCAACATCGAGTACTCATTTGTCTAAATCAAATGTCATATGAGTGAGATATCGAGGTTTTATTTAAGTGGGTTAGGATTGTGTATGAACAAGGGGCCAGGCTGAGCTGAGTTAGGTCAGTCCCATAGTTTAAATTCAGGTTTGAGACATTGATTCAGTTTTGCCTTTTAAAAGCTTATTCTAATACTATGCACGTTTCAGTTTTTTTTCTTCCTTTTTCATTTTCTGAATAATCGAATCATCTTTCTCCTTCCTCCAATCATCGCAACACAAAATCCACAATTCTCGAAGAAGTTTAACGATAGAAGTGGGCTCTCTATCGTCTGGAGTGTAAAATATAATTTCTAGAAATTTCGAGACAACAGGCAAATTCAAGTTCTTTTAGCTTGATTTGAGTGAATGTGGCGTCTCCTATCCATATATAGTACTTTGATAATGATATAGGATGATTTAAGGCTAAATTAGGATTTAAATATGTTATATATAGGAATCTGAAATGAACCTAGAGACTGGTAAATAGAAGAATGTATTTTATTTAAAAAAACTATGAAAACCTAGTTTCACAATAATTTAAATTTGAAACCTAATGAAATACCAAACTTGATGCTTGTAGATGTGTAGTGACCTTAAGAACACACTATACAATGTATATATATTGTGAAGACCTGGAATTTTCAAGCATTTAAAATTGAAGAATTTAATTGATTTTTAATATTCAATAGGGTAATTTAAACTTGAATTCAAATATCACAATTTTTGCTGATTAAATTATTGAAGTTAAATAATTTAAAATTGGATAAAATATGGAATCTGAGGTTTTAAGTCTGTTAAAATATAATCTGAAGGCTTATAAAATTTATATTGATAACATTGAAGATAATAGAGGTTTTAAAATTGAAATTGGCAGTGGTTTGTTCAGTTTTAAAATTTATATCGTTTAAATTGAATTTAAAAATAGCCTTCCGAGGCACAGTCTCGGAATTTGACAAAACTAGATCCATTGGGTCCGTAATATTGAATTATTATCGGATTTCAAATTTCGTATTGATCGGAGCTAGTGTGTGAGTGTATGATATATAAACGCGCTTAAATCTATATCGAAAATTCGAGACGATTCAAATTTAAAAATATTATATACCTTGGCTGGTCAAATAAATTTAGCGTCAAAATTTATTTTCTTTCTACTCAAATCACGGTAGCAAAGCATCTTCAAGACGTTCCCCTCTTTAAATATTAATTGCCGAAAGAAAAATAATAATAATAAAAAAGATAGAAGCTTCAAGAGGAAGCTGTCATCTGCATAAAAATAATAATATAACAGATCTAAAACCCGAACCAATCCTTTATCATATCTGAGCCCTAATTTTTCAAATGACATATTGCGACCCAATTAAAAAAAAGAATCAAAAATTAAAGAAATAAAAATTTAAAAATAGGAAAAACTTGTATCTTTGGTAGAAATGCATAGATCTATCGTATATGAAGAATTGAAGGGTGCAACTCATGTTTTTGGGGAGCTCGCGATGAGCAGTGAGGAGTTTTGAGTTTTATAAACTAGGGTTTGAGATTCTTAAAAATTTAGACAACGATTTGCGAATTGGTTATTAGATTTGAATTCGGGGTGGCGCATTGCATCGGCAGTCAGAGTTTGAGGGGGTGCGACATGTTTTCGATTGGTATGACATGTCGTACGGTGAGGTGGAGCCGCCCAGATCGCAAAAAGTTTGGGAAGTGTAGACTTATTGTAACTAGGTCCAATGGGTGAAGAATTCAATGAGGAGGAGAACGGCGGTGGTTGGGGTTGCTCCGGTGAGGTATGGCGTTAACGAGAAGGCCAAGAAGTGTCGGCCATGAGGAGCGGAACTGCTGTTTCAAGGGGGAGTAATTTTATTTGGGGAAGAAAGAGATCAATATTTTTTGGGGGTTGGATTTAAACGCAGATTTTTGCATTAGGATCATATCGACGAACACTTCCTTATGGAATTTAATTGGTGACATTTGGAGCTAGATGAATTTCACGCTAAATTCGAACGCCGTTCGATTTAAAGTGTAATCTAGAACGTCTCTGTGGCAACACGAATCTCGGTCCAAAATGGGGAGATAATGGTCGAGATGAGATTGGATTGCCAAAAAAAAATCAAAGGTGAGTTAATCTCACTCAGTTTAAATTTAAATTTAAATGATTAAATTTAAATAATCGATTGTATGGTTGAATTGATTGATGTGATATAGTATAGTATAATTTGAAATTGGCATATTATGTGTTGCTAACGTCTGTGGATGCAGGGGAAACAGGTTGGAGGGATCCAACTGGACCCCTCCACTTTTATTTAGATTATTTAATATTCTCTGTTCTGATTATTTGATATTCTATAATGAATTATGTGAAAGTATTGAATGCTATGGCTTGATTGATATAATCGGGTATAATTAATTACCAAGAATATAAATTTGATTTTGGAAAGAAAATAAAATAAGTGAAATTGCAAGTAAAATAATTATAGAATAAATTTAAGAATGACTGGGAAAAGAAATAAAGTGACTTTAAAATTTTAATAAATGAATCCTGGGAATGGAAAGGAAAATTTGAATAAACAGGAAGTCGATGAATTTTAAAATTCAGTGCTATTATTTAAAAGAACAAAACATTTATTTAAAAGTTAAGACTTAAATTATTGAAAGAATAAAGAAGAAATTGGGAAAAATCTAGAATTTGTATATTTCAGTTAAAAGTTTTAGAATCAAATGAAAAATAATAATAACAACAGTAATTAAGTCCATACTTAATGAATTTTGAAATGAATTAAGTAATTAAAGAAAATTATTTCAAATGGGATAAATTTGAAATCAATTTGGGAAAATTGATTTAAGTGATTGAAGTTGGATCTTCTCCCTGGATAACCAAGTACGTTTTCAAAGTAAGTTTTTAGATATAAGTTATAAGTTTTTAAGTTGATTTAAAAAGCAAGTTTGGGAAATTAATTATTTCTAAATATTTAAATTATAAAGTAAGTCTTTCCTTTTTAATCTATTATAGTAGTAATTATTTAAAGAGTGACTTAGTAGTTTGTTTTAAGATTAAAAATTTAGTTATATTTTATAAAGTAACCTTATTTTCAAATATTTACATAGTATGTATTTTTAACAAATTATTGAAGTAGTTTAACTTAAATGTTTTAAAAGTATATTTTAACTAGAAATTGAAATATAACTAAAATTTAAGGGAATAAATTCATTATAAAATGGAATTTATAAATGTGAATTATAAATGTAATTTATAAAATTGGAATATAATCAAAGGAGTATTTGTATGAGCATAAGCTATGCAAATGAATTATAGTTAAAATTGATTTAAGCAGGATTTGGGAATTTAAATCCCGGAGATTTGGAAGTATTTTGAAGATAAATAATAGCATTATTGTTTTAGAGGTATTTCTGAAAGGAAAGTTGTTTTAAAGGTATTTTGTAAGTGATATAGCATTGAAATCACTAGGATTATTGAGAAATAATTCTGATGATGACGGCCGCATCATCAGTATTCATTTTCGAATTTCTAAGTGACGGATTGCTGCCAAAAAAATTGATTTGTTCTGAAAGGCTAGTTGTTTTTGGCAATCTCAAAGGAGATTTGTTGGGAATAAAACCAGGATTGGTTTGACTTTTGAGAAATGTGATTTGAGATGTTGAAGATTTCAAAATGATTTGAAACCAAAGCTGGGAGTTTAAAAATCCTGATAAGATGTGTTGTAAGCTTATAAATTGAGATGATTTTTAAATCAGGAAGGAAATATAAGCTTTGAATGTTGGAATTTAAATTTAAAGAGAAAAGTTAAAAATGAAATTAACTTGGATGGAAAATAAAAATTTGACTGGATTGACATTAATTGGATAGGCTGAAAATAATATCCAGTTGTATTCGAATTAAGTTGAAATCGAATTAAGATTAAATAAATCTGAACTTAAAATAAAATTGAATTGGAATAAAAATTCAATTGAGTTATTGAATGAAATGAATTTGAATAACCAATAAAAGAAAAAAAATGCTTGGTTATAAATAAGCATCAGGCTTGAGTTAAAAATAAAGGAAGAATATATTCAAGCCTATAATGAATGGAAGTGTAAAATAATAAGTTGTGACTTATAAAATTTGAAAGTGAAATAGAAAACCCAAAATAAATATTGTTTGATGAATTGAAAAATATAACGAAAGGTCTAAACTTGAATTATAAAATAAATTTGAACCTAAGAAAATTAAATGAAGAGATTTTTTAATTAAAAATCAAGTGTTGAATTATGACCAAGGGAAGAATTAATTAGATAATAAATTGTTAATGAAATTGAACTGTGAGTTTATGATGTAGTTTGGAAATAAACTCAAGTTATGAATCAAAATTCGACCTGGATTGTTAGTGAAGTAAATGAAATTGAATTGTGAGCTCATGAAATTGGGTGGTAAATTGAAAATGGATAGTGGATTCAGAACTTGAGTTTTAAATTAAAATTTAACTTGAAGTGTTAACAAATTAAATATAATTGGAAAGGTATCGAATAAAAATGAAATTGGATTAAAGTGGAAATGGTTTGAATTGCAAATAAAATCCAAATAAGTGGAAATAAATTGGAAATGGCTTTGTAATAAATTGAATGAGTTGAATCTGAAAAGTTAAATTTGTTAATAACCAATCAAATGAAATTGCAAATTTAAGATGAGATTTAATTGAGAGAGAATTAAGTTGAATAAAAGAAAGAAAAAAATTACTCAAAAATGAAATGAGCTTAAGTGCAAAATTGGAGTAAATAAACTTATGCTAAAAGATGGAAAAGAGTTGAATTGAATTCAACTTAAAATTAAGTTTAATAATAGTGGATTTAAATCAAGTAAAAATGAATTTTAATTGAAATAAAATTCGGTGAGTTGCCGATAATATTTAATGGAATGAAAAATTCTTAAATAAATAATTGTAAACCATTTAAAATGTTAAAGAATTGAAATAATTTGGAGATAATATAAACAATAGAATGTTTTCAAGTTAGTAGAATGGTTTTAAATGAATGCGGGTAAGAAATGAATCGCAAATGAATAGATTGTGAATAAAATTGAAATGAAATGCGTCGAGCTAAATAAATGGTCGTGAATGAATTAAAGTAAAAAGGAAATTTAATTGGTAATGAAGATAAACCTAAGTTGTTAATGGTTTTGAATGAACTAGTTTGGTTAATAAAATGGAATGCAAGTGAATGGATTCAAGTCTGAAATGCAATGAAAATGAGCATATATGGATTGTGAATAAATTTAAAAATGGAATAGAATTAAGTATAAATTGAGTTGAGATTAATTTAAATTGGTTATAAAACATAAGTACTTATTTATTCACATGAATCTCGTCAAATTTCATAGAATAAATTGTCATTTGAGGTAAATGGAAGTAATTAAAATTCTATGAATTGATGGGAGTAAAATAAATTGATTTAAGAGCAATTGAATTAAATATGAGTTCAGTTTGCTTAAAATTAATTAAATGTAAGCGATTGAGTTTTAAACCATTCAAATTGATGAAGTTGTATACGAATGGGTTGAAAACCATTCAAATTGAATGAAAATGGTTTATAAATTAATTGGAACAGTGGAATTAGTATGAAAATTGTATAACTTGCTTACGGAAGAATGTTTGGTGTGAATTTCATTTAGAATTCATATGTTTAACTATTGCAAATAAGTGAAATGTTAAACTTCATATATATCGCACTTACATGTTTAAATTGAGTAAGTACAGGTATCTGAAAGCCGTGTGGCTGGATCTGGTTGCGCTAACGGCTAAATAAATAAGCTACTTGCTTAAAAATGCTAAATAAGGTACGTCTACGCAATAAAAATATGAAATATGAACTGTTTTTTATTTTTCCGACCGTGTGGGTCGATGTATATATATTTATATCTTTTGTCAAATTGCAAAAGCTCCTCCGTACAAAGGAGACTCTGCCAAAAAAATTCGGAAATTTTGGGAGTCAGAAATTTTTTGGAAAAATTTGTTAACGACAAAACGATTTCAAACTGGAAATTGAAATAAATTAGTAAATGAAACCAATTTAGAGTAATGACATAAATTAGTTATAAATGAAAAATAAAATTTAAAATATTCCGAGTTGATGATAAATTGAATTCGTATGGAAATGAAAGAATCAATTTGAATAGAAATAGATATAAACTAAAGTGAAAGATGAAAATAAATATAAGAAGCATATAAAATGCTTATACTAAAATTAAGAAGGAATGGTGAACTCTTGATTGGAAATTTATATTACAAATATATTCTAAGTTGATATTTGAATGAGTAAATATTGACATTTTGTATGGAAGTCGATAAAATAATTTTTTGGAAAGTTGTGATTGGATATTAGTGCTAAGCAGGATATGCAGGTATTATAAGGGAAAAGAAAATTGGATTTGATTTCAAAAGATAAAATTTGAAATGCTCGACAAAAAGGTATGTATTTAAATTTGGTGTGAAATTTGATTGGGATTTTGATCGAGCCACTTGGCCTTTTGTTTTCTTTTTGAATTAGGGAGGCCGTAGGGCTATTTTGTAGTTGCACCGAGCTAGCCGCGCAAAGGAGACGCTGGCGAAATTTTTCGAAAATTTAAAGAGTTAGAAAAATTTTGAGAAAATTTTGATAGTTCAAAATTAGTTTTAAAATTAAAACTTGAATGTTTGGGCAAATAGGATTGTTTGCAAACTATGAAAGGTTCTGGAAAAGTTTGGAAAGTTAATAAGAATAATAATGGTCTTTTGTAAAAAGATAGTTGGTTGGATGTCGAATTGTTTGGTTTTGAGGATAAGTAAACGGGTATTGGACCATTCTTCCTAACTAGTAATTTCGGGGACGAAATTCTTTTGAGGGGGGAGGAATGTGACGACCCAGAATTTTCAAGCATTTAAATTGGAGAATTTAATTGATTTTTAATATTCAATAGGGTAATTTAAACTTGAATTCAAATATCACAATTTATTTGCTGATTAAGTTTTGAATTTAAATAATTAGAAATTGGATAAAATATGGAATCTGAGGTTTTCAATCAATTAAAATATAATTTGAAGGCTTATAAAATTTATATTGATAACATTGAAGATAATAGAGGTTGTAAAATTGAAATTAACAGTGGTTTGTTCAGTTTTAAAATTTATATCGTTTAAATTGAATTTAAAAATAGCCTTCTGAGGCACAGTCTTGGAATTCGACGAAACCAGTTCCATTGGGTCCGTAATATTGAATTATTATCGGATTTCAAATTTCGTATTGATCGGAGCTAGTGTGTGAGTGCACGATATATAAACGCGCTTAAATCTATATCGAAAATTCGAGACGATTCAAATTTAAAAATATTATATACCTTGACTGGTCAAATAAATTCAGCGTCAAAATTTATTTGCTTTCTACTCAAATCACTGTAGCAAAGCGTCTCCAAGACGTTCCCCTCTTTAAATATTAATTGCCGAAAGAAAAATAATAAAAAAGAGAGAAAGAGATAGAAGCTTCAAGAGGAAGGTGTCAGCCGCATAAAAATAATAATATAACAGATCTAAAACCCGAACCAATCCTTTATCATATCTGAGCCCTAATTTTTCAAATGACAGATTGCGACCCAATTTAAAAAAAAAGAATCAAAAATTAAAGAAATAAAAATTTAAAAAATAGGAAAAACTTATATCTTTGGTAGAAATGCATAAATCTATCGTATATGAAGAATTGAAGGGCGCGGCTCATGTTTTTGTGGAGCTCGCGATCATGAGCAGTGAGGAGTTTTGAGTTTTATAAACTAGGTTTTGAGATTCTTAAAAAATTAGACAACGATTTGCGTATTGACTATTAGATTTGAATTCGGGGTGGCGCATTGCATCGGCAGTCAGAGTTTGAGGGGGTGCGACGTGTTTTCGATTGGTATGACATGTCGTACGACGAGGTGGAGCAGCCCAGATCGCGAAAAGTTTGGGAAGTGTAGACTTATTGTAACTGGGTCCAATGGATGAAGAATTCAAGGAGGAGGAGAACGACGGTGGTTGGGGTTGCTCCGGTGAGGTATGGCGTCAACGAGAAGGCCTGGAAGTGTCGGCCATGAGGAGCGGAACTGCTGTTTCAAGGGGGAGTAATTTTATTTGGGGAAGAAAGAGATCAATATTTTTTGGGGGTTGGATTTGAACGTAGATTTTTGCATTAGGATCATGTCGACGAACTCTTCCTTATGGAATTTAATTGGTGACATTTGGAGCTAGATGAATTTCATGCTAAATTCGAACGCTGTTCGATTTAAGATGTAATCTAGAACGTCTCGGTGGCAACAGAAATCTCGGTCCAAAATGGGGAGATAATGGTCGAGATGAGTTTGGATTGCCAAACAAAAATCAAAGGTGAGTTAATCTCACTCAGTTTAAATTTAAATTTAAATTTAAATTTAAATGATTAAATTTAAATAATCGATTGTATGGTTGAATTGATTGATGTGATATAGTATAGTATAATTTGAAATTGGCATATTATATGCTGCTAACGTCTGTGGATGCAGGGAAAACAGGTTGGAGGGATCCAACTGGACCCCTCAACTTTTATTTAGATTATTTAATATTCTCTGTTCTGATTATTTGATATTCTATAATGAATTATGTGGAAGTATTGAATGCTATGGCTTGATTGATATAATTGGGTATAATGAATTACCAAGAATATAAATTTGATTTTGGAAAGAAAATAAATGAAGTGAAACTGCAAGTAAAATAATTATAGAATAAATTTAAGAATGGCTGGGAAAAGAAATAAAGTGACTTTAAAACTTTAACAAATGAATCCTGAGAATGGAAAGGAAAATTTGAATAAATAGGAAGTCGATGAATTTTAAAATTCAATGTTATTATTTAAAAGAACGAAACATTTATTTAAAAGTTAAGATTTAAATTATTGAAAGAATAAAGAAGAAATTGGGAAAAATCTGGAATTTGTATATTTCAGTTAAAAGTTTTAGAATCAAATGAAAAATAATAATAACAACAGTAATTAAGCCCATACTTAATGAATTTTGAAATGAATTAAGTAATTAAAGAAAATTACTTCAAATGGGATAAATTTGAAATCAATTTGGAAAATTTGATTTAAGTGATTGAAGTTGGATCTTCTCCCTGGATAACCAAGTACGTTTTCAAAGTAAGTTTTTAGATATAAGTTATAAGTTTTTAAGTTGATTTAAAAAGCAAGTTTGGGAAATTAATTATTTCTAAATATTTAAATTATAAAATAATTCTTTCCTTTTTAATCTATTATAGTAGTAATTATTTAAAGAGTGACTTAGTAGTTTGTTTTAAGATTAAAAATTTAGTTATATTTTATAAAGTAACCTTATTTTCAAATATTTACATAGTATGTATTTTTAACAAATTATTGAAGTAGTTTAACTTAAATGTTTTAAAAGTATATTTTAAAGTAAAGTGTTTAAAATTATTTTAAAAATCTTGTTTGTGCTTGGCAATTTCAATGGAGATAGAAAATATTTGGGAAAGTTTATTCTGGAAAGAAAGAATGGTTTGAAAACTGTTTTCAAAAGGTTGAAAATAGAAATATATCTTGTGAAGATATTTTGAAAGTAATAAATAATTGGAAAATTATTTATTGTTGGATGGTTGTTTGTGAATATTAATTGATAGTTAAATAACTGACTATCAATATTGGACAAAATGCGTTGATCGTTTCGAAGAGACAGGGATCGAGATTAATTTCTCGAAAACCACTTCGATCCGGTTTGTACGTTTTCGTGAAAAACGAGTTGGGATTCGAAGATGGAGCAGTGAAGTGCAAGGGCTAATCGCTACTAATCTTGAGGATATTTCCAAAATGGATGTAGTAGGAATAGTGCCTTCGGTTCCGTTCGAATCCGGGTCGGACTTGTATGGATGAATGCTTGTGAAACATCGTCAGGTGGACGATGGGCATTCTTAGGGATATGTTCTAAAAATGTAACGCTTAGCCTCAAACCTCATCAAATGGGAATGACTGAAAATCATGGGTTATGCAACAAGGCTAGGTGGGTAGCACCCAAGCAGGGTGAGGTCATCCCTGTCTAGATGTCCCTTTTTATTTCGGCTTAGTGGGCGGTTGCTGATCCCAACCGCGGGGTGATCTCACTCGAGATTATTCAGTAAGGGGTAGTCCCGGTCTTGTGTTGCAGCGGAGCGGGCGTACTCCTCGGTACGGTGATCTAGGCCCCGTACTGTGACAGGTTTTACCCCAGTGCCTAGTCATTAGTTGGAAATCCATTTTCCCTACGTGCCTTGTACGAGTTTTGTTTGTATTACCCACTCTGTGGCTAGTAGCTGGAATTTAATGAATGTAACAATTTCGGCTATTTTATAAGTATTTGTATATAGGCCTATTATAATATTAGAGGTTTTCTATAAAAATTATTTAAGGGAAAATTCCGACATGTTTATTTGTGGCGTGGTCTTACGAGATGCTTTTGTTTTTCAAAGGATTTTGAAACTTTAATAATCAATTGGGTGTGATTTTCTCACGCTGGTATTCCAGACTGACTCAGGTGTTATTTAACTGTAATGCTCGGGTCAGACCGAGTGTTATAGAATATAGGATATGATGCTGTGGAGCTCAGGAGACGAGCAGGATGACGATACGTACTTCCGTGCTTGGTTATATATGTATATTCCGCTGTGTTGAGTCATTGAGTACCCATTATATGATATTGATGTTGAACTGTGATTGATATACTCTGATAATGTAATATATAAACAGAGATATTTGATTTTTTTTAGTAAAGACCATTTATTATCTATTATATTTTATTCCGCTGCGATGGTTAGATTCCGTTGTTGTTTTCTATTTTCTTCTTCTACCTCTTCTTCTTTAACCCAAATGGTTCGTATTTCTGTACAACTTGAGTTGATTTGGGTAGAATAGTGTTGACTCAAGGGGTACGGATTTGCGGGATGTTACGTATATGATATAGAATCGTCAAAACAAGGTATGGAGTAAATAATCAAAATTTGAAAATCTAAAACTTTCGAAACAGAAGAAAAATGTGTATCTAGGACGTGCATAGGTGCACAGGTGGGTGCACACAAGTCCACCGGTGGATGACCCAAATTTGTATATTATGCATTTTTGAATGTTGATTCGTCATGTGGCAATACCGCTTTTTGCATATTGTTTTATAACGACTCTATGGTGATGACTTGGCTGGTAAGGCTGCTATTTGGATGCATAGATTGATGATAGTGATGATGTTTAATGTATCATGCATAATTTTGGAACGTTATTGGAATTCTTGATGCATGTATGAGTTGTTGCTTGATGGCGACGATGTATGAATGAGGTGTAGGTGGTTTTGGAGAAGTAAAAGGGGTATATGAGACTTCGCAATAATAGTGAAATACGAATGTGATATGCGTGTGTATAGTTTTGGATCGTATAGTTCAATTGTGTGGTATATGTATATATATAGTTTTGGGACGAGCAACAAATACCTGAATCTTGGAACGCACGTGGTGTGTCCTTGATTCTTGGTACTGACGAGTGTTCTCCTATAGAGCATCGAGGTCGGTACAGGAGAACAATGATATGGATAAAAGTCGACCTGCATTGTACGCGGTAGGACCAGCCGTGGGTCTAGTACATAACTATCCTTTACCATAGGGGTGAGACTGGATATTTGTAGACATGTAATCCTTTACCAAATGCGGTGGGACTGGAATAAGTAGACGTGTGATCATTTATTGTAGGTGGCAAGACCAAATTCCATGTAAGGGATCTCTTACCATAGTTGTTCAGGAATAGACCAAACTTAGATAGTATAATATTGTTTTACAGTACGACGCAGGTGGGACCAAAAGGTATTATACTTAGGTTTAAACCATGTTATGACAGTACACGGTAGTATATAAGTTTTGGATTGGCTTCACTTACTCAAACATATGTCTGACCTGCTTTTATATTATTTTTGTTCAATATTGTTTGGGTTGATGGACTTTGGAGATGTAATGGACCTGGAGATGAGATATGTATATATTGCAAATATTGTAAATAAAGTGTGTTCAAAGATATGACGTGACATTGTATGAAGTTGATTGTTTTGGATTGTACAAACTTATATTGTAGTATCAGATATACAACAAAACATATATATTTTTGTGACCATCTGCTATGAGCTCTGAAAGTTAAATATTACTATATTTTTGTCATATGCTCTATCTATATATCGACATGTATTATCTTCCAACGACTCACCATTGCAGGACTTCGTTGTATAGTTATGGGGTTCTAAAATGGTGGGCTGTTAAATTTGGTATCAGAGTATAGATTATAAGATTAGGGACATACTGAGAGACCGTAGTTGTATATTTTATAAAATATATAATATATAAGAGCTAAATTTAATATTTGTAAGCACACTGTAGCCTATTCCAGTCTCTGGTTATTTAGTTACCTATTAAGGAATTGTTAATGAATCTCATTTACAGATAACCAAAGCATGAATAATTCAAAGGAAACTGGAATATGGACTATGATTGGTGGAGTTAATATCAAAGCAAGTGATAATACTTGACTTGATGTCCATGAGATTCCTGGCATGAACATATCCATTTGGTTCCACAGGTATCTCGAAGCAACTGCTTAGATTAGTACCACTACGGCCTTCATAGAACTAGTTACTACGACCAAAGTTATGGTTGCCATTCCACCACCTAATGTTGACTTCTCAAAACTTTGCAAAGATTTTTCCAACTTAGGTGGAAAGCCATATATTGGCTTAGAACTCTTTCTCATCCACAACTGCTGTCCGCAACAACTATTCCTCCCTCCTCTTCCTCTCTCGTTTCAGTGCCTTAGAACTCTTTCTTTTAAATCCAAACCACGTAATGCGGGTTCCTACTGCCCCCAAGTTATTCCTTTGGAATACTCCGGAAATGTGCTTGTTGCATCAAATGAAATCATCCAGGCTGGAAATGACGTTTGGAAAGATTTCCTAGTGGGCTTCTTCCTTGACAAACCACTATCTAACTCATCAGTCTTATATCACTTAAAAAGGGTGTGGAGGCTTAAAAGTGAAGTTTCAGTTAAGTCTAATGGATTTTTGTTCTTGTTTAACTATTCTTCTGTGGATGATAGAAAGAGGATTGCTGAGGCTGATCCAATAATCATAAGAAACAAGCTCTTTATTATTAAGTCGTGGGATGCCTCTGTTGGTAATAGTTATGGAACCATTAGATCTATTCCTTGTGGATTAAACTTAATAACATTCCTCTCTATGCTTGGTCACACTACAGAATCAATTGGCTTGCTTTAGGAATTGGAAAGTTTTTATGTATGGATGAATCTACGGAAAGCTTGAGAGAATTACCTTTTCCAAATGTATAGTTGAAGTTAATCCTGACCAGAAATTACTGGATCAATTTCCAGTTAAGTTGCTGGATGGATGTGACCATATGGTGCAAGTAAGCTATCTTTAGAAACCTGAAATATGTGTTAGCTTTAAAAAGTTTGGTCCCACTGAAATTTTTTGCCTTCCGGCAAATTGTAATGACAGTAAAGAAATTAGTTGTGAAACTGGTAATATAGAACAAACAGAAGCACATAATAGAGACATTGAAGTTTTGAGTAAGCAGTCAAGATGAAACAAGTTTGGAAGAGGGTATCTCACTTTAAGAATAATGATAAAGGCACTAAATTGTAGAATAAAAAGTCAACTGAAGTTCGGGAGAATGCAGACGTTGGAATAATAAATAATCATGTAAAAGTAGTTGTGGAAGATGATATTGAGAATTTTGATTGTAGTATTCAAATCTCCATTCAAAATCAATCTATAAGCATGGTGAACACTTCGAACAGATTTACTGTTTTGGAAGATAAAGATGACTTGGAGAACAAAGTAACCGTGGGGGGTGGAGATGAGGAAGTAAGTAATGAGGAAATTGTTGCGAAGGATGGTGAATTTCTCGAAGCTGATTATGAGTTAGATAGACAAAGAACTGGAAGTAATAAGGAGTTGTGTTTTAACCAATAGATGTGTAACAATATCCAATGCCATAAGCTTGTGCACGTGTATACTGGCACAGGGAATGATTTCATTAACAGCACAATGTCTGCTCTTTCTGCTCAAGGGGATTAGCAGCAAAACTTTAATTCAAAAACTACTGGAGGAATAAATGATGATAGAAATGACGCAGCTGAAACAACTTTTTGTGAATTGCCGCAACTCAAACAAATTGTGTGTTCCATGCATGCTCAAACTGTTCCCACATTATCATTTTCAACTTCTTTTTCCTTGCCAACCAGTCCTTCCTCTTCTTCCTTAAATAATCTCCATGAATCAACTTCATAAATTGTTTCTCCTTCCTTTCCTTATGTCAACAATTCTCATCTTCCTGGTTGGGTGTCTACTCCGCTGACAAACATTGCCACAGTCCTCCCTTCATTTGCGGACTGTCAACTGGATAAAAATGTTATTGTTAAAAGGAAGAAAAAGAAAATACCACCATTATTAACTCTTTGTGATTTAACTGCCATAACAAACTCCTTATCTCCTGCAGCTAGGAGCAAGAAAAATCTTAACTATCAATCTCTTTAGTTTTTATGATGATACCAAACCTTGGAGTCTGGAATATTAGAGGAGCACACAATCACTTAAAACTCGATCTGGTTAAAAACCTTATCACCCTCTATGATCTTAAACTTGTCATTCTTAAACAAAGCTCAATCTTCCCTTAACCATCCATGCTGTTAGCTTCATCAACCCTTCATGGACTCTTAATCATAACCTCAACGATGCCGATTATGGTAGGATTCTTGTTCTTCATGATCCGACCACTTTCTCCATGACAACAACCATCTCTTCTAGACAGTATACACACTTTCATGTTACTAGCTCCCATCCTATACGTTCCTTCTACCTCACCATTATCTATGCAGATAATTCCAATGTCTCGAGGCAAATTCTTTTTAACTCCCTTCTCCATTTAAAGCAGGAAACTCACCCTTGGCTTGTCATTGGTGATTTTAACCGTTGTTTTAACTTAGATGATAAACAAGGTGGCCTTGCTTTTCTGCCTAGGGATATCCAGCCTCTTAAAATTGCTTTCTTTGATTCAAACCTCATTAAAATAATTTCTTGTGGTGCTTAATTCACATGGAACAACAAGAGTACGAGTGGAGTTAGAACTTTCTCAACTATTGATTATGCCTTCTGCAATTATTGCTCCATTTCTCTCTAGCCAACTCTATCTATGCATATCCCTTATCCTATCTTGTCCGATCATTCTCCCTTAAATTTTCTTCTGGTTGTCCCAAAGTTAAAGAGAAAAGAAGTTTTAAATTTTTCAATGCATGGATTGAATCCCCTGAATATGAAACTATGGTTAGATCCGCTTGGTCAACTAGATGTTATGGTAACCCAATGTATAAATTTTGCAGGAAATTAAAACTTATGAAGTCTCCTCTTAGATCATGAGCTATTGGAAAATTTAGCGATGGATCTAAGTAGTTAAACCATACTAAGGAGAAGCTCATGGGAGCCCAAGTGTAACATTCCGGAATTTTTAACAATATCAATTTAATAATTTGTATTAAAATTTAATTGATATTGATATTTTTGTTAATAATAATTCGAATTGATTTAGTAATCTTCTTCAATAAATATTTAGTTGATTATTTTATCTTTTAAAAATAATAAATTGGTTTCTATTTATAATATAAATATATAGTTATATTGTAAATAGATTAGCAATTGTTTTAAATTTAATAAATAAAGCATATTTTCTAATTCTAATATTTTTAGTAATTTGGAAATTAGTTTTTATTTAATATATAAAGCTTTTCAAAGTTATTAAATAAATGATCTTAGTTTAAATTAATAAATGAATCATGATTTAAATTCTAATATATACATTAATAATTTAGAAATTTTGATTTAAATTAATATTAAGTTTTTCGAAACTATTTAATAAATATATGATTTTTAAATTGTTAAGACAAATGATTAAATGTTTAAAATAGTTTTGGCCTGAGTTTTAAATTTAATTAAATTGACAAAAGAGTTTTATAGCTTAATTAAATAAGTAATTTATTAACAAAAGAATAATTTCTTTTACAATTATTTTAATTTGATAATAAGATATTTCTAAAAATAATATCAATAGTATATTGTCTTTATAAATAGATTTTGAATAAAATTTGCATTTGTTATTTCAAATTAAATATATATATATATAACTTGATTTTTAAATAATTGATTTTGAATTTAATTTGAATTTAAATTCCAAAGTATAGATTTTAATTGTTTTAATTTTTATATGTATAAGTTTTATTTATAAACATGATTTTTTTATTTCTTTTTATGAATTTATATACATATTAAATATTAACTAATAAATTAAAATTAAGCTTAATACATATGTTAACTTGTAAATCAAATACAAATTACTTTAAAAAGGGACAAGTGTTATAAGATTAACATATCAATCTGACAAATGTTAAAATAAGTTTACAAGCGTCAAATTGCTTTATTTTTTTATTCTTTTATTTAATAAATCTGAAATTACACTTATATAAGCCTACATCTTCATATTTGTTTCTTTTCTCATCTCAATTCAAAAGACAAAGAAACTTAAATCTATCTCATGCAGAACTGAAAACATGAAACCCAAATTCAAGTTTTTTTTTCAAAAATCTATAAGTTCATGATAAAATGCAGATCTACAAATCTGCAATTACATGCACCTTCAAAACCAAATTCAAAGCTTTGTCAAAAATCAGTAAGTCTCTTCAAAATCAAACTTGTATCTTCAAACAAACCTGCACTTGCTATCTTTAAAAAAAAAAGAGTCTACATTCTTATTTCTGCATGCACCTAGAAATGAAGCACATCTGCATCATCTTTTTCTCTGCAATCTGGAAGTGCAGTAGTGTTAAATAAAGCCTGTGCATTTTCTTTTCAAACTAAAGCAAGCATGCAGTCTTTAATCAAAGCATTATATTCAACCACTCAAGTTTTAAAGCAAAAGGGCATTTCAGTCTAAAGAGATTCAAAGGCTTTCAGAAATTTGAAGCTCTGTTCTGTATCTCCAAAAGAATTTGTGAGTAACTCTTTAAATTTAAAATATAAATAAGAAATAAAATGGTTGCATGCTTGGATACTGAAATAAATAAGTTTTGCATGTGTGATTGTTGATGTGAACTTGTATTTGTATGCATGATATTTAAATGTCCTCTGTTATGTTTTTTTTTTCCAGTAACCCCGTTTGTCTTAAATACATATTCCTTTTGATCCAAATTCTGTTAGGATCTAGATTACAGACAATAATTGTTTGTTTAAGTTAAAAAGTAAGTTCAAAAGTAATTAATTTGAAATAAATTTGTTTTTAAACATAATTAAGAAATGTTTTAACTTAAAATTAAGTTAAGAATTAATGTTCTGAAATTAATTTATTAAAAAGGTAATTAAGGAATAATTGATTAATTTATTTAATTAATTGATTAAGGTTTAATAAATATTGATTAATGGTTAATCAATTTGTAATTAAGATCATTAATTAGATTATTTAATTTATGATTAAAGAATCATTAATTAAGTAATTAAGTTTTAATCAAGGTTAATTTATTTAAATAATTAAGGATTAATTAAGTGACAGTTAACTCTTAGTTAATTAAATAATTAGACTTTAATTAATGAAAAATTAAAAGATGATTTAATTTGTAATTATCTAAGTTAATTACTTAATGAAGATAATTAGAGAATGGTTAATGAAGGTCATTAACCAGGATTATTTAATAATTAATTAACGTGGTTAATTTTTATAATTAATTAGATTAATTAATTTAATAATAATCATTTGTGAATTGTTGAGTGTAATTACTTAATGAAGTAATTAAAAAATTAATTACTTAAGGTAATTAATTGTGTTAAATATGATTGTTTAATTTAATTAATTAAGTTTAATTAATTTTAAACACTTAAGGTTTTAAAGATAATTACTTAATGTAATTAATGTATTGGAAATTACTTAGTGAGGTAATTGTTTGATGATTACAGGTTGTAATTAATTGAGGATGTTTAAGAATGAAGTAATTTGGAGATTAATTACTTAGTAATTAATCAAGGGATTAATTAAGAAATTAATTAAGGAATAATTAATTTGTTTTAATGAAGTAATTAAGCGAGTTAATTACTGAATATGGTTAATCAAGAAGGATTAATAATTATGGATTAATTACTTAAGGTAATTAATTTAAGAGGATAATTAATTAAATATAATTAAGAATCATTAATTAATACAATTAATGATGTGATTAAAGTTGATTAATTATGATTAATTAATCAATGACAAGTGATTAAAGGTAATTAATTAATGTAATTAATTAAGGAATAATGTAATAAATTATAGTTAATTAATTAATTGAAGTAATTAAAGATTAATTACTGTTTTTGTTTGAGAATAATTAATTTATGAAATTAATTAAGAATAATTACTTGAATGTAATTAAGGATAATTAATCAAGGGTGATTAATTAAGGTGATTAATTTGAATGATTAATCAATTGATTGTAAATTTATTAAATGGTTAAGTAAGCAAGATTTATATTGGTAAAGTAATTAATTTAATTTATTTTAAATTAATTAAAGATGAAATAATTAATTTAATTCACTTTAAACTAATTAGAGATGGAGGTAATTAATTTAATTCATTTTAAATTAATTATATTGTGATGAGTAAATCTTTGCTTCAAAAAGAATGGATGATATTGATTGCCTTGAATGGTTGTGATCTCAGAAATGAGATAAGTGATGTTGTGTGGTATGAATGCTTAGTTGCATTGTGATGATAATATTGATTATCTATTGTGATGATGATATGGGTTACCTATTTTGATATGGATCATCTGTTTATTATGATAATGTTAATTATCAACTATGATTTGTGAGTTATCTACCTGTGTGTATATAGATAATTGAATTGTTTTAAACTCTAAAACAACTTGGACCTAAAAGACACGTTTTGGATTTCGATGAGACTGGGATCGGTTTCCATATTTGGATATCTGAAAACCACATCGATCCAAATTAACTTTAAGTCGTGAATCTCAAGTGAAGATGAAGATTCAGAGTGCAAGGGTTATTGTCGTTAACTCTGAGGGTGATTCCAAAATGAGTGTAACGAGATAATGCCTTCGGTTTCGTTCGAACCCGGAACAAACTTCTATGGATTGAATGCTTGCAGAACATCGTCAGGTGGACGATGAGCATTCTAAGTGATGTGTTCACTAAAGGTAATCGTAGCCTCAAGCCTCATCAACCGGGAATGCCTAAAACATGGAAGGTGCAGCAAGGCTAAGTGGGTCATACCCAAGTAGGACGAGATTTTCCCCTGTTTAGAGGTCCCTTTTATTTCAGCTATGTGGACAGTTGTTGAGCTCTAACTGTCGGGGTTGTCTTATTCGGGACTGTCCAGTAAGGGATGGTTCCGGCCTTGTGTTGCAGGGGAGCGGGCGCACTCCTCGGTACGTTGATCTTGGCCAAGTACTGTGACGGACGGTACCCCAATAGCCCTGCCATTGTATGGAATCCAAAATCCAATAAGTGCCAACGGTTTTGATTGTATTACCCACTTTTGACCTATTATAATATCACCGGATTTCCTATCAAATGTTTTGGTTAGCGTAAGGTTAAAACTTTTCCATGTTTATGTGTGGGAAGTCTTCCGTGATACCTTTCTTTTCAAAAGGTTTTGAAAATTAAGCAACCTTAACCTGTTACTCACACCAGACCCATGTCTGACCCGGAGTTTATTCTGTTTTTCTTAAACTCTTGGGTACTCAAATTTTTACGAGTAGCCAAGGGATTCAGGTTAGCTTTGACGAATTATAGAGGAGCAATGGAGCAGGAGACTTTTGTGAGTAGATATATAGTTTTCCGCTGTGTTGATTTCTCTGTGTAGCTCTCTTGTATTGTTTTGAGTTGTATAACTAGACAGGTGTTTATAACTGTCTAGTATGTGTTTGTGAAATCTGTGTAACTCTGATAATGATTGTAATATATGAAATATTTATGTTATTAATATAATTTATTCGTTCCGCTGTTGAGATTCTGTGTTGTTTCTTCTTTCTCTTCTTTCTTTTCTCTTTTCTATCCCTTTCTTTCTTATTAATGATGCGTCATTCTGTGGAGACGGATGGCGGGTTATTACACCAAGAAAAAATGATGGGCAACCCGAATGATGCAGATGCGGATGAAAAGGAAGGAAGATTATTTATTTCCCTCAACCAAGCTCTTGATATTGAAAGTAACCTGAAAAAGCAGTAGTTAAATAACAAATGGTTGCAAGATGGGGTTAGAAACACTACTTTTTTCATGCTTCTATCAAAATCAAGCATGCTAGAGAACATACTCGCTATATCTATGGAGAGGATGGCTGCCTTTATTCTTCCCCTGAACCGGTGGATGATGCATTCCTAAAATATTTCATTGAACTCTTGGGTAACTCAACAAAATTCTCTCCTGACCTGAACATGAACGATGATTTCCCTCATTCTAGTCTCATCTCTGATCAAGCTACCATGCTGACCACTAAAGTAACATACGAAGAAATAAAACACACTTTATTTTCTATGAATAAGAAATCTAGTGGAGTCCTGATGGTTTCAATGTCCATATTTTCACATATAGCTAGGAAATGATTTGTACTTACTTTTGTAAATCCATTCATAACTTTTTTGACAAGTGCAAACTTCTCTCTGAAGTTAATTCAACAAACCTTGTTCTTATCCCAAAAACAACTCAAGCTTCTTCTGTTTGCTCCTTCAGGCCTATCTCTTGTTGCAATGTTGTATTTAAGTGTATTTCTAAAATTCTGGCATCAAGACTTGTTCATGTGCTGCCTGACCTTACCTCCCATAATCAAGTTTCTTTTTTTCCAAAGAGGAATATATTAGACAATGTTCTTCTTGCTCAGGAAGTGATTTGTGGTTATGGAAGAGCTAATGCATCCCCAATGGCTATGATGAAACTATACATAAAGAAAGCATATGATTCTATACACTGGTCAACAATAGTCCGAATTATGGCTCTTATAAGATTTCCTAAACCATAGGTTGGTTGGGTTTATAAATGTATATGTACTCCTAGTTTCTCTCTCATTTTAAATGGACGATTTGTTGGCTATTTTAAAAGAAAGCAGGGTATTCGCCAAGGTGACCCAATTTCCTCCTACATCTTTATCCTTGTTATGGAAGTATTTACCAGACTCATTTCTCTTAAGTATAATAGCAATATCATTAAGTTCAGATGTAGGGATCCTCATGTCTCCACTCTTATGTTTGCTGATGATATTATGATATTTACGAAACCTCATTTGCCTTTTATTGATTGCATTCTGTCCTCTTTGTTTTTTTCTCTAGTATGACAGGTTTAAATCTTAGTCATAACAAATCTAGCAATATTTTCTCTGGAGTTCTTTCGCATCTAGCAACAAAATTTTTGCAATGAGATGTCCTTCAATTGATGAACAATGACATGTATTATTTAGGATTTCCCCTCATTTCGTCCAGGATAACATTGCCTGTTTGTCTTCCCATATACAACAAAATCACTTCAACAATGAATAGTTGGGTTAATAGATTCTTATCTCAAGCAGGCTGCCTTATTCTCGTAAAGTCTGTAAGCTTCTCCATAGTAGTTTACTGGGCTAGAGCATTCATCTTAACAAGTAAGCTTTTGAGGTTGATTAGAAGTGCTATGTTGAGGTTTTTTTTGGTGTGGTAGTATCCATATAAGGAACCCATTTCCATGCTCTTTCAATTTATTGAACTTCCAAAGAGTAAAGGAGGGTTAGGAGTGTAGAATTTTCTTCACTGGAATGTGGCTGCATTCAATATCCATTTTGACTCGATTCTTTCGAGGAAGGAGAGTGTGTGGGTGAAAAGGATATGGGCCATAGCATTGAAAGGAAGAAATTCTGGTGTATGGATGTTCCGTAGTCATGTAGCTATACACGAAGAAAATTGTTTGGATTGAGATCAACTTTCCTTCCTTTCATTTTGTTGAAGATGTCCTCCATCGTTAACTTCTAGACTGAGCCGTGGGGTGATAGAGGGTTGATTCTGTCTAAACTTAAGTCTAATCAGCATTTTGTTCAATCTGGTATTAGATGGCAAGTTATTTTATATTGGATAGCTAACTGTATCTACCTTACTCATCCAATCAGATCATCAGAGCTGCTTAGGATCATCTGCAAGATAACTCTTATCCAGCAGTGATTCATGATCAAGATGTTTAGAATGATAAGTCTCACTCAGTTGCCCATGTTTACAAGATGATATCCAAGGTTGATTCATTGTCTTCATGCAGGTGGATAAAACTTATATAGAATACTACTTTAACCCCAAAGGGAAATCTAATGTCGTGGAAGGTGCTAAACCAGGCATTGCTAACTTGGGATGTTTTATTAAGGAATGGTTAAATCATGGCATGTTATGCTGCTTCTGTGGAGTGCATAATGAAAGATGCAACCATATCTTCTTTAGTTGTAATGTGAATCTCCATTTATAGAGAAGGATGATGATTAAGGAAGGAAACATCAGTTTGTCTAGTATTTCTACAATTGACTGGAATTTGACATATAATTCAACTGGATGGAGAACTAATGGGCCTCAACTTATAGCTCTGTGCCTAAAGAAATATTTGACATTGATATGGAGGGAGAGGAATCTCATTTGTTTTGAGAATAAAAGGAGAGACAGTGAAATGCTTTTGAAAGTTTTAAAACATAAAGTGTCAAATACTATGAGGAGGATGGCAGGTTTTCTTTGATGCAACTACCTTTTCTTGGAATTAACTTGATCTTTTTTCGAGTTCTTTCTATTTTCTCCCTGTTTTCTTCTTTTGCTTATGTGTGTATCTTATTATGTGTATCCTTTATGATTCTTAGCTCGAAGCTTGTTTTGAGCTAATTCTATTTTATTGTTTTCGTTGCAATAAAATCTGGTAGGGGCCCCGGTCAACCCCAATAGCTTTGCTATAAAAAAAGTTATGTAACTAAAGGCAGTTGGCAATTTGGCATTTCCTGGAAGAGCAGCAAATTGGTGGGAGATTGTTATAGTAGAGACAGAAGAGAATATCATTACTCGAGAAGTTTTTAAAAGGAAGTTTGAATTAATATTCTTTTCAATGGTTGAGAGAAAAAAGCGGTTGGAGGAATTTATTCAACTTAAGCAAGGAGATATGGCCATAAAGGAGAATATGAAAAAAAAATTAATGAGTTGGCAAAGTTCGATTTGAATTTATCAATACCCAATAAAAGAATGTGGAGAAATTTGCTAACGTATTAAATTCCATGTAGAATGAGTTGGCTTTGAATCTTATACCATTGGGAGCAACTTTTGCAAAATTGGTTAAGGTGCTTTGTTGAATGCTATTAGTGGAAATTTGAACAAGGAGAAAATATCAGATAGAGATCAGAACAGGTGCAAGAACGAAGGACTATAAGGTGGATGGAATAAGAAGCAATTTACTATATGTAGTAGCTGCAATAAGACTGGACATATAGCCAAGAACTATAGGGTGAACCTTAAGAATGGAACGAAATGTTATTAGTGTGGTAGCGTGGTGCATTTGGCAAGAGATTGCAGGTTGAGACCGTCAAGACAACAAGGACAATTAAGACAATAGGAATGGTTAAAGGGAACTAAATTTTATAATTGTGACCAGATGGGACATCATAAGCCGGAGTGCCCAGCTTTACAAAAAGAGGGTCAGATGATTAAGGCTTATGCATTGAAGCTATACCCACTACCAGCATTGCACCAATGTCCCAGGAGAAAGGGAAGTCAGTTATGGAAGTTGTGTTACTACTATCCGATTTACCTACCAAAGTTTTATTTGATACCAGTGCATCATATTCATTCATAGCCAAAGCATCGGTGGAAAGATTGGGAATAATCCCTGACTTTGTGCCTGAGATTGCTACTGTGTCAAATCATGTTGGGGGATCGATGCATTTGTCTACTATTTTTAATTATCTAAAGTTAGTCCTAAATGGTGTAGAGTTAAGTTGTGATGCGTTTGTGCTTAGTTTTATGAAATACGGATTGATCTTGGGAATGGATTAAATAGCTCGATATGGAGTAGTTTTAGATTTTGGTAGGAGGGTTGTTCATTTGAGTAGTTATGGGAAGCATGATTTGATAGTTCTATGTAAGCCTGATGTTTCCATGATGAAGTCGTATTTATATTCGTTAGACGTAGCATTTATCCCAGTAGTTATAGATTTTCCAAACGTATTCACTGAGGTTTTTGGACTTCCATCCCGCTGAGAAATTGGGTTTAGGATCGACCTTGAGAAAGACGCTATGCTTGTAGTGATGCCTTTGAGACATATGGCTCGAAGGAGAGGAGAGAATTGGATAAACAAGTTTCATAATTATTGCAGAAAGGATTTATTAGGCAAAGTATTTATGAGTAGGGAGTGCCTGTCGTTTTTGATACTAAGCTAGACGGTTCCTTAAAGCTTTGCATCGAATGTTAGGAACTAAATAAGCCGATGAAGAAGAATATTTATCTATTGCTTCGCATTGACGACCGATCAACTTGTTGGGATAAATGTTTTCTCGTAGCTTGACCTTGAAGGATTTCTTTAGTTGATGTTGCCAAGGAAAACATTTTTGAAGAATGATTTCATACTCCAAATGGGTTGTTTGAGTGGTTATGATGTCGTTTATGATAGAGTTAGGGGTATGCCCTTGGGGCAATTATGTAATTTGTTACATATATTCAACTTATTGACTAATCTTGTTCGAAATAAAAGGTATTTTCTTCCTATTATATACTTGAAATAATGTGATTATATTAATTAATTAACTTAATTAAAAGCATATTTAATAGAAAAATTCATAAATGGTATATTTTGTGATAGTAGTTACAAAGTGTTGTAATCGTGAGTAATTTATCACAACGGAACAAATATGCTATTTTAATTGTTCCTAGTCAAGATGCATCGAGACTGGATATCGATGTATCGTGAGACTGGAGTACGTAAAGATCTCCAAATATTGGGCAGTGTATTACTCATGACTGCTGGAGGCACCTAGGGTTACGTACTAGTAGTTATTGGACAACTATGGAACGACTCACTCGATAGTTTTCTGTTGGTTAATATAAATAAGATCAAACAGAAAATATCAATGTGACTGATTTACACAGTTCTCTCGACTTGAGAATATTATGGATCTTTAATATGAAAGCTCCACTTTGATTATAGCCAAATCATGGCATGGCGTCCATCGAGTGACTATAGTTGGGTCGAGTGAAAGTATTGGAAGTGATGCACTATTCAAGAGAGGATTCGTCTCCTCGGTTATATGCGGTTAGTATCACATTCAAATCAAGTCAACTCAAAGTTAAAGTCTCTAGCTAGAACATTTCGGTTAATAATTATTATTATAATTGAACCAAGGACTTTGTATTTAGACTACAAAGTTGAATGTGGATGATGCTGGAATTTTGACCATTACCAAATTCCATAAATCCAAAGTGATTTAGTTTTTGACGAAGATAATTGGTGTAATCAAATGTCACAACCGGGTATGCTTATTAAACCAAAATTAGATTTTACCAAAAATGAGTAAGCGATAAATTTGGCCATAATGTCACACCACCTGCTAAGTGACGTGTGGACGTTAACATAAGAATAGGAGTTACACAACCGAAATGATGAATTCCCTTAAGACCGAACGATTTAATTAGTTTATAATTGTTATAAATTAATTAAATTAATTAATATTTATGAAATATTGATTATAAAATTTGAGTATGATTTGAGAAATAAATAATTTTATATATATTTATAACGGTTATAAATATATCGATCGATATACAATATCGACACGCGATTAAATTAGATTTAATTGCATAGTATTTTGGCTTAGGCTTAGACGGGTTAAAGGCCCATCACTAGAGCTGCAAAATTTCGATTTTAGAAAGGTCTAGGGGTGGCTAAAACATAGAGAATTGGCTTGGAGATAATAGGATGAGATCAAGTGAGAATGGGTAAAAAGGTTTTCCTCGTTTCTCTCAAATACAACCCTCTCTCTGTAACAGTCCGAAATTTTCAATCATTCGCATCCACACATGTTGGACTTGAATTACTCAAAATACCGGATTGTTAATTTATATTTGGCAAAACTCAGCATATACAGTAAATAAAATAATCACAGAATCATAGACATAGAGTAATATAACAATAAGTAGCGGAAATAAATGAATAGTAGTTCATACAGCTACTATATATAAACAGAGTTAAACAAAATACAATAGAAACCTCAAATACAATAGTCAAATATAAAAATCTGAATACATCACTGGAATCAACTGAATAACTGCAAGCCGAATCGATAGATGGATCTCCAAACGAAGCTCTAACTCCAAAGGTGAGTCTCAAATGCTATATCACTCAGTCTGACCCAAGCGTAACGCAAAACACTAGAGTCAGGATTAACATTATTTTATCAATAAATCCAACTCAAGTGAAATATCAACTGAAATACAAGTAACTTAAAGGATGTTTTGGATAACCATCCTCTAAGGATCCATTAAACTATCTACTATGTAGTAATATACGCTATTATAATGAAGTCTAAAGTAAAGTAAACTATTAAAATAGCGTTATGGCATTACTCATATCCCTCTTAACACATTTTATAATGCCATAGTCTATACGGTACCGTAAAACCTCCTAATCGGGAGGGTACTATAGGATACTCCATAGGTACGGCACACAACAAACTCATAGTGGTCTCGATAGGGTAGGTGACACGGCACAACTAGGCAATGACAGGGTAGATATACCAATTACACTTCCGGGTTGGTGGTAACGCATAACCGCAGCTACCGCCCACCTCGAGCCACACTCCCAAATCAAAGGTGCGCACCAAATCAATCACAAAGTAATAGAATGGCATACGAAGAAGTTTGTCCGATCGGAGGAGCTACCTCACTTGGCCCGTCGATTGCTCCTGTCTTGGCCACCTTATACCAACTCGCGGGAGTCGAGTCCACGTATATACCTCATATAGGATCGTCGTCACCATCCTACTTCATTCTGGAATCTCCACCGCGTACACGGTTGTTAAAGTGGTTTTTGGCATTGGCAGAGAGTATGACAATAACCGATCCCGGTCTCTTTAACAATCAAACGTTATTATAACATTGCGGTCATTTCAAAATAGTTTATACTTCAAAACAAAATGTCATTTCCATTTCAAAACCATATCAATACGGTATCATTGCTATTTCAAAACCATATTAATACGATATCATTTCCATAATCATAGCACTTCAAAGTTATAACACTTTCGAAATCAAAACACCTGAAATTATAACACTTTGGAAATCATAACCCTTTGAAATCATAACACTTTGAAATTATAACACTTTAAAAACCCATAACACTTTCCTTTAAACAGTTTAGATATTAATGATAGTGTATATATATAGTAAGATAGTTTATAAAATAAAATAGCCTATTTAAAAATAATTATAAGTTAAAATGGTTTATAATAAAATAATTAGTATATTAAAATAGTTTACATTAAAAATAGTTTATATTAAAAATGATTTAAATTAAAATAGTTTATATTAAAATAATTTATAAAGTAAAATATAAAATAGTTTTAAATATAATTTAAAGATACTCTATATAATGAAATTGTTTCCTCAAATTTCACAAATCGATTCAAATCAACTCGAATTCCAAAATTCTGATTTAATTAAACCTCAATTCATCGATTTAAATTCAATTCAGTTTCTAAATAAACCATTTCAAATTATATCAATTTCAAATACAGATTTGAACCACAAAATAAACCATTTCAATTTCAATATGTTTCAAAGCTTTAAATATTCAATATTTCAAAAATAAATTTGACAATTTCATATATATATATATATATCAAATTTGCTTTACTATTATTTATTTTTTAAATATTTACTTAATCATTCAAATAACATTTACAAAACTTCAAATTTCAAATTTAAATAAAACTAAATATACTATTTCAATTTATGTGAATTTGAAATATTCATTTAAATCACTTTCAATCAAAATCAAGTTAAAAAATCATATCTTTAAAATACCAAATTTAATAGATTTCAAATCAAACTTTTTTGATTATAATTCTTGAATAAATTCAATTTCAAACCAATTTCTATTTCTCTTTCCAACTTGATTTTTTTTTAAAATCATCATAAACTCTATATTTGAAAATATAAATTTTAAATAGACACTTAAACATATTACATATTAATTAAATCAACTTTATTAAATCAAATCTTGTTATCAAACTTATTTTTTTTCAAAATTGTAAGTAAAATCTTAAAATTTATAATTCCAAACTAACTTATAATTTAAAAAAATTCAAAACATAAAATTTTAAAAATAAAAATTTAAAACCTTTATAAAAATAACATTTATATATATATATATATATATATATATATATATATATCTTAAAATCAATATTTATTAAAACCAAAATATTTATTTTCAAAACCTTGGAAATCATTTCAAAATATATATATTGACCAACAGTGTCTGTATATAATTTTCTATCCTATGATCAAGTGATATGGATATTTATTATTTCAATCCGTAATTTAAAAATATATGGGTATATATATCATTTCAACCGCAATACCAAATTCAATTCAATGAAAGTCGTTTGGGTTTATCATTTCAACCCATAAAGATTTCTCCTATTCTACATATCATTCGGGTATGTATCATTTCAATCCATAGAAAATTCTAAACTAACAAGGAACTTGGAGAGTGATAATAGATATAATAATAATATAACAAGATATCTCATCAGTATAAATAACAGATAATGGTGTCAGATGTCACAGGTGAACAGATACGTATAATAACATGTATACAACCGTGTAAATAACTAATAGCAGCATATTTTAATTGTCATTTCAATTGAAATCATATTTAATAAATATAAGAACGTTGATCGTGAGTGATTGCTCACTTTTCGAGGCTATAGAGATTTTGATGACGAAACGAGTATACGAACTTGAGCAAGGAATTCCAAAGCAAGTTAAGATTGGCACGAATTCGATGATCAAAGCTGATAACAAGGAATTAATGAAACAAATCGAATTAGCTTGATATAAACGGAATATATACATACATACATACTATTATTACCATTATTTTATAAAATCAACATTTGAATTAAGACAAATATAAAAATGTGTGTAAACACATATAACCAAGTATTAACATACAAAGTATAGTTTAAAATCAATTAAGAAAAATGAAAACAACTTATCTACAACCTGTATAACTTAAAATCTGCAAACTCTTATATTGACTTACATACATAATAGACTAAAAATCAATATCTATTATGCAATTAATATTAGTTTACTTATTGTAATATAGACATAACTCAATAGCTTTAAGGAAACTCAAACATATTCATTAGAATTCAATATTAAATAACAATATTGAAATTTTAAAACACCTATTATATATATATATATTTTCAGACCCATTACTTATCAAACCATCTATGAAACAAAATAAAACTTTTACATAAATTTTGAAAATCAAAACTTATATAATAATACATAAAACCCCAAACAGATCATATATATATAAGCTATTATATATATATATATACACACACACACTCACAAACATTATATTTCATACTGTAAACCTCTATATAATCAACATAAATATAATATATACCTGGATACTCAATATACTTATATAACTTAGGTTTGTACAAAACATAAATATACTGTAACCTTTATAACATAATATACAGTAAACATATATATAACTAATGCATAAGTTGTTTACATATATATAATATATATACATCCACCCAAATCAGAAGTTATAAAAACCCATATATAAACTTACATAACCAACATACTAAATTAATATATACTGAAAAATTTAGTATAGCCAGTATATAAAATATACTTACAGTTATAGGCACGTTTAAGCACATTATTTGAGAACTACAACACCAACTTTGTATTATATAACTTACTTTATAACTTAATATACTTATACAAACTTACAATTTAAAATTCGCATACTTTCAAAATCAAAACATCCATCCATATTTTAAAACAATATATAACAATAGATGAAAATTAAATATATAACAGTAAAAGGAAACTGCAAAAAAAACATATATAAACTGTGTAGCATCAAGTTTCATAGCAAAACACATGCTGAAACAAAAAAAAATCGTGATATGTATTTTTAAAAAACACATATACAACTTCAAATATATATACACACACTAAGCTAACATCTGACTACAAATCAATAAGCACAAAATATACGTACATGAATACCTGCTAATAAGAAAAGAAAGTAGAGAGGAGGAGCGAATCTGGGTCGTGCGTGAGGGCGGGTGAGCACGTGTGAGAGAACCAGAGTCGAGAGAAGGAGGCATGTCTTTGATATATGCAATTTTTTTGTTTATTTATAGAAGCACGGGCATGAAGTTTTTGAAGCTTGAAAGAAAGGTGAACAAGCTTCATCTGCAAAACAAGAGCACATGCCGGTACATATATAAGCTACTAGTACTTATCAAGGCATGGTACCGAAAGTGGAAAAAAATGAAACGAAAAAATTAAAATTTGGAACCAGTGGAAAAGCAAAAGTCACATCCGTTGAATTCACGAATATAAATCACAAATGGCTCATTGATGTACGGTGGAGATGAATAGACAGAGGGAACCAAAAAACTCGAATGCGGAACTGATACGGCTAAACATTACATGGACTTTGCCATGTACCGGGTTTCGAAACACAGAAGTGAATATACCGCAAAGATCAGCACGGCGAGACGATCAAATTGGTATACAGATATCAGTGGCACGGTCATCCGATCAAAAATCGATATCGGTACCAAAATGCTGCTAAAATGGCATAATTAAGATAAACGGAGCAACAGCAGTCCAAATTTGAAGAAATGATATATGACTCTCACTCAGAAGATGATTTACAAATTTATTGTATAAAAATATTCAAGTTTGGAAAATGTTTTATTACCATCAACTGTTCACTGATTTGAATTTGAATAAAATTATGCAATAAAATTTACTTCATATTTTCTGATGAAAATAAGCATTTTCTATGTTTAAGTAGACGTATTCCAAATACTAAATTTAAAATTCAAAATTTTATTATTTAAAATTTCACAAAATTCAGTTAAATACGTAAATAAACCATTAAAATTTACGGGTTGTTACACTCTCCCCCACTCAAAATTTTTCGTCCCTGTAAAGGAACGATGTAGGAGAATAGAAACAACAAGAAAGAAAATAGATTGAAATACAAAATAAAACAATTAATTTAACCATATAAATTTCAATTCGAATTAATTAATATTTAATAATTGATTTTAAATTCAAGGTATCTCGTTAAGTTGATTTGATTTTAATTTATTAATTCCTTCAAAACAAAATTTATTTTATTTATCTTATTTATTCATTATCTTGTTATTCAATTTTATCTCAATTAACATTCCTATAAATTATAAATTAAGTGTTTAAACATTTATTATAATCACTCAAATTTATTTATTAATTCCTTTAACATTAATTTACATTGTAAACTATTCAATTACATATTTAACTTAATGATTTAGGTAAGTGATATTGAAATGTAAATTAGTATTATACAAGTAAATTTTTCCAATTCAATTATTTCAAGTCTTATAATATTTATTCAAAAAATTTAGCATTATTTATAATTGAAATCATCCTTTACCAAAAAATTTAGAATTAAATTTTTGATTAACATCAAACAATTTAGAGATAAATATATACACGTATATATTATATATATCAAAATAATCATATACCAATATATATCATAAATCAGGTCGTACTTTAGAAATTTAAATCAATTTAATTTCCGAAAACAAAGTGTAGCAAAGCTACGAATTGGTCCCTCCACTTTGAAACTCAAAAATGAATGTCGATGATACGGCCGCCATCACCGAAATTATTTTCCAGCGACAAAAGAGAAGAGTATTGATTTAAAACCTTTTAAAAAAATTTGAAACGATTTTTATTTGAAAATACTTTAAATAATATACATTTTAAAACTTTAAAACTGACGTTTGAAATCGCCGAAAATTAAATTCGCAAATTCTAAATTTTAAATTCAATTAAATTTCCAAAACAGTTTCTAAACCATGTTTTTATAACTGCATTACTTTATAGTTTACAAAACACTGAAAATCAAATATTATCATTTCAAACAACCATACAATTTAATTTCAAAAAATTATGCTTATATATAATATTATCTTACAGAATTATTAAATTTTGAAAACAATTGTGTCAGTTTGCTCTGTTCAAGTGTTTTGAAATTCCTATCGATAGCGATGATCAGACAATTCAATCAAAACCCCAAATCAACATTAACAACTCAAGAAAAACAATATAATTTTAATTAAAATACACTTCCGCACTCGATAATTCCAGAATGGATTTTAAAACAGGGATAGAGATTCAAATTCAAGGTAACCCTAATCAAAGCAAATTCTAATAAGGAAGATAGGCTTGAATGGGAGATAAGATAATTGAATTTCAAACTAGGAAGATGGATAGATTAATATAAATCGCGGGTGGCCTTAACTAAGTCAACCCTGACCTCAAGAATAATATTGATGCTGAAATCTAAAGCAAATCGACTTTCGACCGCCAGAGATAGAATTCGGGTATAGCAAGAGGTAGCAGCATCTAAACCGAGGATACTGAAATCTCCGGTGAATCCATGCTATTGTAAAGGAGTTTCACCCCTTTGCAATCATTCGGTGGAGCTATGGGATACTCCAGAATCAAAAAGAACACGAATAAGATGGATAAGAGCGGATTTCAAAGAGAATGGGAACGTTCTAAAATTCAAAGGAAATCCGAATCAAAGAGGAAGAGATTCAAGCTCAAACAAAGAAATTTTGTAATTGGATTTACCCTATATGTTAAGTTTTGCCGAAAACTAAATCTTTGATATCACATGTAGCAGCCCTATATTTTCAACCATTCACAACCACACATGTCGGACTTGAATTTCTCAAAATACCAGATTGTTAATTTTTATTTGGAAAAACTCAGTATATACAGTAAATAAAATAATCATGGAATCACAGACATAGAGTCATATAACAATAAGCCGCGGAAATAAATGAATAGTAGTTCATGAAGCTACTATATATAAACAGAGTTAAACAAAATACAACAGAAGCCTCGAATACAATATTCAAATATAAAAATCTGAATACATCACTGGAATCAACTGAATAATTGCAAGCTGAATAGAAAGATCAAGCGAAGCTCCAACTCCAAAGGTGAGTCTCAACTACTGTATCACTTGGTCTGACTCGAGCATAGAGAAAAACACAAAACACACGAGTCAGGATTAACATTCTTATATCAATAAATCCAACGCAAGTGAAATATCAACTGAAATACAAGTAATTTAAAGGATGTTTGGGATAACCATCCTCTAAGGATCCGTTAAACTATCTACTATATAGTAATATATGCTATTTGTAACAGCCGGATTTTTTCGACGTCCGAAAATCGACATCAGTACATCCACTGTATTAAGTGCCGAACAATTGAATGCCGAAAAGTCAGACCGTAAGGGAGAGAAGAAGGGGGTAGAATAGGAAATAGAAAACAACATCAGAATCTCACAATCGTAGCGCAGTAACATATAATAGATATCAACAGGTTTTTATACAAAGAACAGTAATTGTATTTTACATTACATCATCAGAGTACAACATCAATGAAAAACACAACACTGGACAGTTATGATAACTCTTCCACATAGAAACTGATTATGCAGCAAACCATATACAGCAGATAATATATCAAATACGTGTGATACGCCTTGCCATCCAGCTCGTCTCTTGAGCGCCACAGCATCCTTTCTTGTATCTAAAATACTCGGTCTGACCCGAGCATTATAGTGAAATAATACCCGAGTCAGTCTAGAAACCAGCGTAAGAAAACATACTCAATTGGATCATTAAAGTTTTCAAAATACTTTTAAAATCAAAGGTATCTCGTAAGACCACGCCACAAATAAACATGCCGGGTTTTTACCTTACGATAACCAAAACATTTTTATCAAATCCATCTGATATTATAATAGTGTCTATAGAAAGTAAAACAGAATCTAGCTGAAATGCTTGCATCTCACGTTTCAGCAATAGTTGGGCACAATAAAAACCGTACAGGCGCTTATTGGAGATTGGATTCCATACAATGGTAGGACTACTGGGGTACCGCCCATCACAGTACCTGGTCTAGATCAGCCTACTGAGGATCCACCCTGATCCCCTGCAACACAAGACCAGAGCTACCCCTGACTGGATAGTTCGAATAAGGTCACCCCGCGATTGGGATCAACAGCCGCCCACACAGCCGAATAAAGGGACATCTAGACAGGCATGACCTTACCCTAATTGGTTGCTAGCCACTTAGCCTTGCTGCACCTCCCATGTTTTAGCCTTTCTCGGTTGATGAGGCTCGAGGCTATGCATTACCTTTTTAGAACACATCTCACTTATAATGTTAATCGCCCTCCTGACGATGTTCTGATAGCATTCGTCCATACAAGTCCGTTCCGAATCCGAACGGAACCAAAGGCACTATTCCTACTACGTCCATTTTGCAATCACCCTCAAAAGTAGTAGCGATTAGCCCTTGCACTTCACTGCTCCATCTTCGACTCCAAGCTCTTTCCTTCCTCATGAAAACATTCAAACTTGGATCAAAGTGGTTTTCAAACAATTAATCTCGATCCCGGTCTCTTCGAAACAGTCAGCGCATTGGCCAAAATTGATAATCGGTTATTTAACTATCAAATAACATCCCCAAACAACCATTAGGGCTTAATAATTTTCCAAATTATTAATTTCAAAATATCCTCGCAAGATATTTTCTACACTTCAATCCTTTGAAAATAGTTTTCAAATTACTTTTTTTTGGCGGAATAAATTTTTACCCAATTGTTTTATTTCCACTGAAAATCACCAAGTATTAATACTTAAGATTTTTTTTTAAATAATTTAAATCACTTTATCCAAAAATATAAACTTTAAAACATTAAAAATAGAAACTACTTAAACACTTTATTTAAAATATTAGTTATGAAATTTTATAATAATTTCTGGTGTATAACTTAAGCCAAAACTAAGTTTAAAAGAAAAGTTATTTTATAAGGTATAAATATTGAATAATTATCCTTTGAATCGTAATACTAGTTAAATCTTTAAAATAATTTACTTATATAATTAACTTTATAAATAAACCACTATTTATTTTAACAAATCACCCTTTACTTATAAATTCCCATCCTGAATTTATACTTCCAAATTATCCTCTGATAAATATTTCACTTTATAAATCCCGTTTATAAATTCTGTAATCTCATTCTCCTATAATTCCAGTTTCAAACACTTAATCAGTTTTCAAATCGATTTCAAAACCTAACTCCATTTTAAAATAAATTTCTTTACTTACCCAAATTTATTTTAAAACCCATTAATTCCATATTTACTTCTATATTTATGATTTAAAATCTTGTTTTAAACTGAAATATCCACTTCATACTTCATTCAAAATTCTACCTTTTTATTTCTTCCTAAACCTTTTTAAATCTTAGATTTTGAAAATAAAATCCTTTAAATTTTTAGACGATATCACTTAAGTCCTCAAAACTCTTTTATTTTCATTTATTTAAAATCTCTATCTTCATTCCATACTCAAAATTTATTTTATAGTTTAAAAAAATCAAACTTTTATACTTTCCCAAATTCAATCTTTAATTTACCCAAATTCACTATAATTATTTTTCTTAAAATTTCCTTTTTTATTTCCTTTAAAAATCCAAACTTTATATATATTTCATTTTTCTCAAATACCAATATATATTCAAGCAAGCCATAGCATTCAATAATTTCAACTCACAATACAATCAATATAATCCATCACAGATTATCACATAAATCACATTATTGAATATAAAATAAATTCAACATTTTGAAGAATCCAGTTGGATCCCTCCAACCCATTTCCCTACATCCACAGATGTTAGCACAATAATTTAAAATACCAATCCCGCTTCAAAGCGGGATATCGCGGTATAAGGGGTCATGCGCTATTATGCGGGGCGCATAGGGTTTCATCTGCTATATAATGCGGGAAATCGATCACTTTAACATATATATACTATTATAATATCACATCCAGTCAATTCAATCATTCAACCAATATTTAAATTTAACTATTTAAATTTAAAAGGTAACCCAAATGAGTGAGATTAACTCACCTTTGATTTTGTTTTGCAATCCAATCCAAACCGGCTTGATTCTTCACGATTTTAGTATTGAATATGCGAGTATATGATTTTTGTTTGATGATAATAAACATATATATATATATATATATTCATTTAAATGTATTTGTTAATATACTATTTTATTTTCACATATTAAATAAATATTTGATGAATAAAATAAATAACGCAGAATTTGAATTCAAACAGACATTTTATTCAAACAAATATTTATTGCAATTTTTGAATAGTACAAATTTCAAACTCTCACTATATATATACAATTTCAATTACAGTACAATTTTGATTACATCATGATTCACATTTACATTTGACCTCACTGCATATAACTCATTCACTCAACTCGCATTTTATCTTCAACTTCACTCCAAATTGAATCCAGCATCTGAGCAATCTGCAAAAATAAATATTGACGCGGTAAAATTGAAAAGGAAATTATTTTGCAGTATAAAATAAAATGTGGATTTTGAAAATAATATTAGCCTCAGTTATTTGGGTTGTTCGTCATCATTTAAATTGACATGCACAGTGTATCACTGTACATGCCACAAGGCCGCGCACACCGATATATACAATTGATAAAATTACAGGGACGGGTGAGCACAAGGTCAAACCCAAATCAAAGTCGGGTTCAACTCAAGTGAAATCACAAACGAGCACAAGGTCAAACCCGAGCTTTAAAGCTGGATTCAACACAGGTTCAATTTCAAAAATCAAGATGAAGTTCAAGTGAAATCAAAATGAAAAGTGACGTGCATAAGCACAAGAACATGTCAGAGAAGCAAGTGCACCACAAACCAAACAAGAGCAAAACCCGGCTATACAATGAACACAATCGATGCAACATACATATGCACAATGATATATGATATGGATTGATACAAGTAGTGACTCAATACAACCAGATCAGTTCAGGTTAAAGAGGCAGTGGTACAAAATACATGAAAATATAATCACAAACATGTACCAGCTCAATACATATATGCGGCCTCGACTAAAGTTCAAGTCACACATGAAAACGACTCAAATGAACAAAGTGCAAACCCAGACGAACATACCAAACGAATGAAGTGATGAACCAACAATGTAGCAGTTTCAAACTATTGATATACATCAAGTTCGAAATCATGGATAAATAGTTACATCCAAAAAATGATCAAAGAGCAGTGACAATGTACATAAAACTCAAAGCTAACACATATCTATATACATGTGTGCATACACATTGCAACCTGACTCGAAACATTGCTCAGTACACGGCAACCCATATATAAAGTGAACATGTGTATACATGATGAAGGTTACAGATTCAAGTTCGTATGCACAGTGCAAACTGCACACAGGCAGTGCATACATGAAGCAAAGACAAGAGATGTGTGATACAAGAAAAAGTGACTTCAACAAGTTGATATGCAAACATGTATGCAATGACGATACAGAGCAATCATGCCCAAGTTTAGCACCAAGTCAGAGCCAAAAGTGGTCAAAACTAAAATAGAGCAACAAAATCAAACAACAACCAGACAAGCTTTCAATCACAAATCAAAATGTTCAACCCAAATTGGTCAGAGAAACCATAGTGCAAAGTGGTGAAAGCAAACAGAGGTGGCAACATGAAACTGCACCAAAGGAATGGCAATAAGTGAAACAGTGAAACAACAATGGTGCAACAACATACATATATTTATGTATGATAACAGATGTATGTTTACACATGGTAGCTGAAACAAATGACTCGAACTCAAGTAAAGCAAAAGTCAGTGATGTATACATAAACATCTCGAAGTGAAGAAATGTACAAAACAACATCACATTATCAATATCAAGTGACTAAAAGCAAAGTCATAAATTCACACAGAAGGTTCAAAGTAATGTCGAAGTCACCTGCAGTTCAAACTAAAATGACCAGAAACAATATCAGTGCAACGGTGATGGCCGAAGACATTATCAAGTCATGAAATCGCATAAACAAAGTCAATTGACCGAAGTCAATAGTTCAATATCAAAGAAACAGATCAAAGTCAGAACCGTGGTGAGCAAGTAAAACAACGTCAGAGAAATCAAAGCCGTGACCATCAAGAAATCATAAATATACGAAATTGATAAATACAGAATAAATCTCAAGCATCCAAGCAACATCGACCGGCCGAGCATAGTATTGACGAAATCAAACAACTATCAGATGAACGCAAATATAGGAATTCGACTTCTATAAATCTCATTCATCATCGACAGTTTCAAATCATCGAGTTCATGTACGAAAAACATTAAAGCACAAAAGCATAAATTACATACCGAATCAAAAATTCAACTCGTCAAAGCAGCCGAAGTGAGCAACGAGGAAATGATTGATCAAAGCTACATGCAAATAACCATTTAATCGATCAATTTAAAGTCGACACTTCAAAAAGCCCTAATTTTTAGAAACGAACGAGGCTAATATTTTTCACAAGGAACGGCCACCATTTTCACAAAAGAAAGGAACGGAGCATATAAAAGAGGAACCAGGCCGATAATAAAGAAATAAAAAAAATTGGGCCTGCCTTTATTGTTAACAAATTATATTTAGGCTTAGTTTCTCAAATAAGGTTTTGATTGTTTTAAATTTGTTTTAAATTTGAATTCTTCGGTAAAACCACTGTAAATTCTAGTCGTGTGACCAAGGGACAAACTACGTGGCGTAGTTTGAGAATTCGCAACTCAGTGGCTGAGTTGTGGCAGGGTTTTGAGCATAGAGTTAAGGCTAGTCGATAGCGGATGCCGTGAGTTTACTTGTGTAAGTGTCTGACTGCTTAATTTCTAGTAGAAACCTTGGGGGCAACATGTAGGCAGGGTTTTGCCAAAGCTGGGTAAATTCTGTGTCGTTCTATTTCTGCATTTGTTATTCTGCTATTATCTGTTCTGTTATTATTTTAATATATATGTGTTGAAATAATTTTATAAGCTTCCGCAATAATTTTTATAATTAATAGCATCACCCTATTCACCCCCCCTCTAGGGTGAAATCGATCCTACATTTAGACCTTGTATGAACATCGTATGGTTATTAATATTTAAACTAATCGAATAGTCAATTACCATTTATTAATTTAACTAATAATTTCATTTTAAACAAATAATTAAATTCTAGACTAATTTTCCTTTAAAGATCGTTTAGTAACTAAAATAATTAAATGGGTTAACTAAGCAATTAAATCACCATAATCCATTTTTAAAGTGAACTAGTAAATTAAAAGTGTATAGAGGTATATTTATATATTTCATTTTGAAATTACATATATATTTATGAAATAGTTTATACAAATTTTAAAAATCTAATTTTTAATTAAACTTTCAAACACTTCAAAATTCCAAAAAAAAATTCCAAACTTTATCTGTATATATAATAATTTCTATGTTCCCATATAATAAAACATGTGCGTATTTATATAGATATATTTATATTTGTATTATACTTTTCCTTTGACAGTAAACTCATATACATATGAATTTTAATGAACATAAAACCTCTTCTAACCTGGATACATACGTACATATATATATATATATATATTAATTTTAAAAAAAGAAATGATTTTATTCTTCGCTATAAAATGTATATATATAATTTAATGAAATAATAAAATACCTTCACTGCCAGATCGAAGGCTTAGCCTCGCCTTCCCCACGATGTCCCCGCAGTTCCAAACGTCTGCCGTATCGCGAATATCCTCGCATGCTTCAGTAACTTCGCGACCATCAATGTAGAACCGCACGCTACCAAAACGCTCACCCAGTTGCTAATCCATATGGAGATCACGAATCAAATCCCCAATTCAGCCTATTTTCCCTCAAATCCATGGAAGCCGAAACCCTAGATAAACCACCGCTCGACTTCACTGTCGATCAACCACTCGAACCCTGTTCGAAATCCCCTCTGCATTATTTCGATCGACCTCATCTTTGAATCTCGAACGATTAGGATTGGGTTTCGAATTTCCTGAGCTCCGCCATAGTTTATATCCTTTCGGTTCAAAGATGAGTTTCTAAGGGCATGAGGAACGAAAAGAAGCCCATGATTTATTTTTGAGAGGAAACAAATTTCCTTTTTGTTTAAACGAATACCTATGAAAGAGGACGCCATTTATTTTGTTGTTGTTAATATAAAAGAAGGGGAAACACTTGTGCACGATTTGGAAAGGCAAGGGAAACATGTGTTATAAGGGAGGAAACGTGTTTAATTGTGAAAACATTATTCTGAATATAAAATATATATCAAATTTAAATTCAAATTTTAAATCGTCTCGAACCGTGGCTTAAAATCTTGACATCCTATCGAGGCATCCCACCAGGCTTTTATAAGGTTATACCCCTATTCTGAATGCGATGGAAAATGTTTCGAGTCCTAACTCGATCGTATGGAGAAGACGGCTTTTTGGACCCAGTTATTATATTAAATTTCGATATAGATTTCAGCGCGTTTACCTATCGTACGATTACATGACAACTCCAAACATAATGAAATTTGAAATCCCATAATAAAAAACTATTACGGATCCAATGGAACTACTTTCGCCGAAATCCGAGACTGTTCCTCGGAAGGCTATTTTTAAATATCAATTTAAACGATATATTGTAAAACTGAACAAAACACTTTCAAATTCAAATTCAAAACATCTATTACCTCTAGTATTATAAATATAAATCTTTCAAGCCTTTGAAATATTTTTAACCTTCTTAAAAACCAAGATTCACTATTTTAACCAATTTTCAATTATTAAATTCAAAAATTTAATTGCCAAATAAACAGTGATATTTGAAATTCAAGTTAAACTAACTTTCAAATATTTAAATCAATTAAATATTTCAATTTCAAATATTCAAAAATTCCGGATCGTCACAATCCTCCCCCCTAAAAGAATTTTGTCCCCGAAATTACTTGTTAAGAAGAATGGTACAGTACCCGTTACTAATTTTGTAAACCAACAGTTTTTTGACAATCCTTCCAAACAGTCTTTTTATTAAAAACACACTAACCCTCTTCTAACTTTCCAAAATCATCCACAGGTTTCAAACAAAATTTATTAAACCATTTAAATTATAACTTGAAACTAAATTTCAAATTATCAAAATTTTCTCAAAATTTTTCCAACTCTCTAAATTTTTGAAAATTTTGCCAGCGTCTCCTTTACGCTGCTAGATCGGTATAACTACAAAATGCCTCTACAGGTCCCTAGATTTCAAAAGAAAACAAAACGCCTAGTGTTTAGATAAAAAACCATCAAATTTCATATACAATTTAAACACATACCTTTTTGTTGGCAATTCGTATTTATCTTCTGAAATCAAAATCATCAATTTCCTTTTTTCTTTTAAATACCTGTATATTACTTAGCAATAATATCCAATCACAGCATTCAAAATAATTTCATACATTTCTTTTACAACAATTTTAATATCTATTTCATTCAAGTCCGTACGATGTACACATATCATCCGTACACAATACCAAATCCGATCGCCCACTTGTTCACACAATTTCACTTCCGAACTAGTATCGTCCACCCTACTTCCTAGTGCGAACTCGGATCTGGTTCCTTGATCAGAAACTGTCATTCTTCTTGCATAGCCATGACTATGATAGAGAATTTCCAGAATCAATCAAAATTCCATATCCAGAGTTCGCCGTCGAAAATCGAGTGAAAAATCCCAACTCGGATTGATATAAATATCTCGAAATTCTATGCTGGAATCTGGATCAAATCGTTATGCGAATAAAATAATATACGTATGTCCTACATATTATCTCAATTGATTATTAGCTATATCAATCTTCTTTTATTCACTTTTATCCCATTTCACAACTTTACTTAATCTCCAACAAATATTGACTTAGATTATTTCGAACACGAAATTTCACTTAAGAATTTCACCATCCATTCTTAAGTCACAAATATTTTAAACACTTCTTATATTTATTTTCACTTCACCACTGAAGTTATATATCCATTTCTATTCACTTTGCATTTTCAATTCCATTTGAATTCTATTTATCTCAAACCATATTTAATTAACCATTTCTTTAATTAGTTCCACTTACTAATTTATTCATATCTCAAACCATTTTATTACCAAACCTTTATTATCTTTAGCCCGCTTCGAATTAATTCCACAACGTCACTTTACTTTACATAATTTAAATTAAATATCATCCTAAAATTCAATTTCAATTCATTTACCTAGAATTGTAAATTCATTTGTTCATTCACAAATTATCTCCACTTAATAAATTTTATTTCAATGCCTATTCCATTTAATCAACTTAGATTCTTTCCTCAAATTCACTTTTGTTTAACTAGATTCACTTACATTCCAATTCAATTCAAATTTTAAGCTTCGATAAGTTTTCCACCTTATTTAAATTCCATTTACTAATCTCCTTTGATTTACTTTTCTTAATTGGTTTTCCTACCACTTTACTTTATTGTCACACTTACTTTTTATTTAATTCTTCCAAGTCGAATTCTATTCTAACAATTCCAAATTTCATAAGTTATCAAACCCATTTATATTCCATAAACAATTTTAATTAAGATTCTAGAGTCTTTTTAATCAATTACTCAACATTTCAAAATCATTTTTGAAATTAATTATATCCAAAATCCTTTGGTATCAAATTATCTCTTGAATTTTAAAACCCAGTTTTACAACAACTCCTATTCAAAACCTTTAGGCAGCAATTCCTCCCTTGGAAAGTCGAAAATAAACACCGATGATGTCGCGATCGCCATTAGGTTCCCGATGACTAAAAAGTGTTCAGTGCTTTTACTTCCTTTAAAAACATTTAAATATTTTTAATTCCAAATCTCACTAGATTTCAAATCTAATTCAAAAATATTTCCCAGATAATATAACTATTATTTCTCCAAAGCCTTTGAAAATCATTTTCAAACTTAAATGAAATTAAATTTTCAAATTCCAAACCCTTTCAACTCATATTCAAATATTACTCTAGAATTTCATTTCATTACCAATTATAAATCTCATTTATAATGAAAATTTGCAAATTCCATTTATTCCTTAACATTTGGTTATAATTTCATTCCCTTATTTCAGTTTCCATATAACAATGGTAATTATTTAATATTATCATTCCTTAATAACCAGGCAACCATATACTATAATAATTTACAAAAATTATTTCTTTTATATACAAAAAAAATTTGGGCAAATTTATCTCTTTTACCCACTTCTAAAAAGTATACTATGTTGGTTTGCCTAGTTTAAGAGTTTAGAAATCCCTATAGATAAAGTTGGCCAGACTGCACCAACCAGAATTTATAAACACTCAACCGATAAGTCGACACAATATAACACAATTTTTATATTCACTAACAAATACGCGCTCATATCTATTAATACACTTAAACTCATTCTTAGAGTACTACGGACTATATTTCTAATGAGTAGTCCCCACCAGAGCAAAGGTTCTCGCTTAACCTTCAGCTTTGATACCAAAATATAACAACCTAATTTTTTCGACGCTCGAAAATCGACATCAATACGTCCACCATATTAAATGTCGAACAATCGAATGCTGGAAAAACAGACCGTAAGGGAGAAAAGAAGGAGGTAGAAGAAGAAATAGAAAACAACATCAAAATCTCACAATAGCAGCGGAGTAACATATAATAGATATCAATAGGTTTTTATACAAAGAACCGTAATGGTATTATATATTACATCATCAGAGTACAACATCAAACAAAAACACAACACTGGACAATTATGATAACTTGTCCATATAGAAACTGATTATGTAGCAAGCCATACACAGCGGATAATATATCAAATACGTGTGATACGTCACGCCATCCAGCTCGTCCCTTGAGCTCCACAACATCCTTTGTTGTATCTATAATACTCGATCTGACCCGAGCATTATAGTGAAATAACACCCGAGTCAGTCTGGAAAACCAGCGTGACAAAACACACTCAATTGGATTATTGAAGTCTTTAAATCCTTTTGAAATCAAAGGTATGTCATAAGACCATGCCACAAATAAACATGTCGGGGTTTTACTTTAAGAAAACCAAAACATTTTTATCAAATTCGTCTGATATTATAATAGTGTCTGTAGAAAGTAAAATAGAATCTAGCTGAAATGCTTGCAACTCACGTTTCAGCAATAGTTGGGCATAATCAAAACTGTATAGGTGCTTATTGGAGATTGGATTCCATACAATGGCAGGGCTACTGGGGTACCTCCTGTCACAGTACCTGGTCTAGATCAACGTACCGAGGATCCACCCTGATCCCCTACAACATAAGACCAGAACTACCCCTTACTGGATAGTCCGAATAAGGTCACCCCGCGGTTGGGATTAGCAACCATCCACACAGCCGAATAAAGGGACATCTAGACAGGGATGACCTTACCCTAACTAGTTTCTAACCACTTAGCTTTGTTGCACATCCCCTGTTTTAGCCATTCCCGGTTGATGAGGCAAGAGGCTATGTGTTACCTTTTTATAACATATCTCACTTAGAATGCTCATCGTCCTCTTGACGATGTTCTGATAGCATTCATCCATACAAGTCCGTTTTGGGTCCGAATGGAACCGGATCCTAACGGAACTGAATGCACTATTCCTACTACATCCATTTTGGAATCATCCTCAAGATTAGTGGCGATTAGCCCTTGCACTTCAATGCTCCATCTTCGACTTCAAGCCCTTGTCTTCCTCATGAAAACGTTCAAAGCAGATCGAAGTAGTTTTCGAGAAATTAATCCTGATCCCGGTCTTTTCGAAACGATCGGCGCATTGGCCAATATTGATAGTCAGTTATTTAACTATCAAATAACATCCACAAACAACCATCAGGCCTTAATTATTTTCCAAATTATTAATTTCAAAATATCCTCGCAAGATATTTTCTACACTTCAATCCTTTGAAGAAAAAATTCAAATTACTTTTTTTGTCGCAGAATAATTTTCTACCCAGTTGTTTTATTTCCACTAAAAATCGCCAAGTCTTAATACTTAAGATTTTTTTTAAAATAATTTAAATCACTCTATCCAAAAATATAAACTTTAAAACATTAAAAATAAAAACTACTTAAAAACTTTATTTAAAATATAAGTTATGAAATGTTATAATAATTTCTGATGTAGAACTTAAGCCAAAACTAAATTTAAAATAAAAGTTATTTTATAAGGTATAAATATTAAATAATTGTCCTTTAAATCATAATACTAGTTAAAGCTTTTAAATAATTTACTTATATAATTAACTTTATAAATATTTACTTTTTAAAAGATTTAAAACCACTAAATAATAATTCTTTCTAAAATATATTCTTTTAAACAACTTTAAAACCTCTAACTTATACTTGGAAATCTTTCTTTGAAAACATATACTTGGCTTTTCAGGGAAATACACTTTCCATTTCCATACCTTTAAAAATAAACCACTATTTATTTTAAAAAAAATCACCCTTTCCTTATAAATTCCCATCCTGAATTTATACATCCAAATTATCCTCTGATAAATATTTCGCTTTATAAATCCCGTTTATAAAATCCATAATCTCGTTTCCTTTAAATCCAGTTTCAAACACTTAATCAGTTTTCAAATTGATTTCAAAAACTAACTCCATTTTAAAATAAATTCCTTTACCTACCCAAATTTATTTTAAAACCCATTAATTCCATATTTACTTCTATATTTATGATTTAAAATCTTATTTTAAACTGAAATATCCAGTTCAAAATTCTACACTTTTATCTCTTCCCAAACCTTTTTAAATCTTATTTTGAAAATAAAATCCTTTAAATTTTTAGTCAATATCACTTAAGTCCCCAAAACTCTTTTATTTTATTTAAAATCTCTATCTTCATTTCCATACTCAAAATTTATTTAATAGAATTTAAAAAATCAAACTTTTATACTTTTCCAAATTCTATCTTTAATTTACCCAAATTCACTATAATTATTTTTCTTAAAAATTTTCCTTTTTATTTCCTTTGAAAATCCAAACTTTATATATATTTCATTTTTCTCAAATACCAATATATATTCAACCAAGCCATAGCATTCAATAATTTCAATTCCTAATATAATCCATCGCAGATTATCACATAAATCACATTACTGAATATAAAATAAACTCAACATTTTGAGGAATCCAGTTGGATCCCTCCAACCTGTTTCCTTGCATCCACATATCTTAGCACAACAATTTAAAATACCGATCCCGCTTCAAGGCGGGATATCACGATATAAGGGGTCATCCGCTATTATGAGGGGCGCATAGGGTCTCATCCGCTATATATTGCGGGAAATCAATCACTCCAATATATATATATATATATATATATATGTACTATTATAATATCACATCCAGTCAATTCAATCATTCAACCAATAATTTAAATTTAACTATTTAAATTTAAAAGGTAACCCAAATAAGTGAGATTAACTCACCATTGATTTTGTTTTGCAATCCGATCCAAACCGGCTTGATTCTCCACGATTTTAGACCTTGTATAAACATCGTATGGTTGTTAATATTTGAACTAATCGTATAGTCAATATCATTTATTAATTCAACTAATAATTTAATTTTAAGCAAATAATTAAATTCTAAACTAATTTTCCTTGAAAGATCCTTTAGTAACCAAGATATTTAGATGGGTTAACTAAACAATTAAATAACCATAATCCATTTTTAAAGTGAACTAGCAAATTAAAAATGTGTAGAGGTATGTTTATTTTTTTCATTTTGAAATTACATATATATTTATAGAAATAGTCTATATAGATTTTAAAAATCTAATTTTTAATTAAACTTTCAAACACTTCAAAATATTTTTTCCAAACTTTATCTATATATATAATAATTTCTGTGTTCCCATAAAATGAAACATGTGTATTTATATAGACATATTTGTATTTCCTTTTACAGTAAACTCATATGCATATGAATTTAAATGAAAAAAACCTCTTCTAACCTGGATACATATATATATTAATTTCAAAAACATAAATGGTTTTATTCTTTATTGTAAAATGTATATATATAATTTAATGAAATAATAAAATACCTTCACTGCTAGATCGAAGGCTTAGCCTCGCCTTCCCTATGATGTCACCAAGTTCCTAACGTTTGTCGTATCGCGAACATCCTCACGCGCTTCAGTAACTTCGTGACAGTCAATATAGAACCGCACGCTACCAAACGATCACCCAGTTGCTAATCCATATGGAGATCATGAATCGAATCCCCAATTTAACATATTTGCCCTCAAATCCATGGAAACCGAAACCCTAGCTAAACCACCGCTCGACATCACTGTCTATCAACCACTCGAACCCTAGTTCGAAATCCCCTCCGCATGATTTTGATCAGCCTCATCTTTGAATCTTGAACGATTAGAATTGTTTTTTGAATTTCTTGAGCTCCGCCATTGTTTATATCCTTTCGGTTCAAAGATGAGTCTGTAAGGGCATGAGGAACGAAAAGAAGCATATGATTTGTTTTTGAGAGGAAACGAATTTCCTTTTTGTTTGAACGAATACCTATTGAAAGAGGATGCCACTTATTTTGTTGTTGTTAATATAAAAGAAGGGAAAATACTTGTACGCGATTTGGAAAGGCAGGGGAACACGTGTTATAAGGAAGGAAATGTGTTTAATCATGAAAACATGATTCTGAGTATAAAATATATATCAAATTTAAATTCAAATTTTAAATCATCTCGAATCGGAGCTTAAAATCTTGACATCCTATCGAGGCATCCCGCCAGGCGTTCATAAGGTTATACCCCTCTTTCGAACGCAATGGACATGGTTTCGAGTCCTAACCCGATCGTATGGAGAAGATAGCTTTTGGACCCAGTTATTATATTAAATTTCGATATAGATTTCAACACGTTTACGTATCGTACGATTACACGACAACTCCAAACATTACAAAATTTGAAATCCGATGATAAAATACTATTATGGATCCAATGGAACAGGTTTCGTCAAAATCTGAGACTGTGCCTCGGAAGGCTTTTAAATATCAATTTAAACGATATATTTTTAAAACTGAACAAAACATTTTCAAATTCAAATTTAAAACTTCTATTATCTCCAATATTATAAATATAAAATTTCCAAGCCTTTGAAATATTTTTAACTAACTTAAAAACCAAGATTCACTAATTTAACCAATTTTCAATTATTAAATTCAAAAATTTAATTGCCAAATAAACAGTGATACTTGAAATTCAATTTAAACTAACTTTCAAATATTTGAAATCAATTAAATATTTCAATTTCAAATATCCAAAAATTCTAGGTCGTCACACTATTATAATTATGTCTAAAGTAAAGTAAACTATTAAAAAAGCGTTACAGCGTTACCCATATCTCCCTTAACACATGTAATGCCATAGTCTATATAATATCGTAATACCTCCTGATCGAGAGGCTACTAGAGGATACTCCATAGGTACGACACAAAACAAACTCGTAGTGGTCTCGATAGGATGGGTGACACGGCACAACTAGGCAATGTCAGGGTAGATATACCAATTACACTTTTGGGCTAGTGGTAATGCATAGCCGCAGCTACCACCCACTTCGAGCCACACTCCCAAATCAAAGGTGCGCACCAAATCAATCACGAAGTAATAGAATGGCATATGAAGAAGTCTGTCCGATCGAAGGAGCTACCTCACTTGGCTCATCGATTGCTCCTGCTTTAGCCAACTTATACCAACTCACGGGAGTCGGGTCCACATATATACCTCATATAGGATCGTCGCCACCATCCTACTTCATTCTGGAATCTCCACCGTGTACACGGTTGCTAAAGTGGTTTTGGGCATTGGCAGAGAGTATGACAATAACCGATCCCGGTCTCTTTAACAACCAAACGTTATTATAACACCACGGCCATTTAAAAAAGTTTATACTTCAAAACAAAATGTCATTTCCATTTCAAAACCATATCAATACGATATCATTGCCATTTCAAAACCGCATCAATACATTATCATTTCTGTAATCATAGCACTTCAAAGTTATAACACTTTCAGAATCAAAACACTTGAAATTAGAACGCTTTGGAAATCATAATCCTTTGAAATCATAACACTTTGAAATTATAACACTTTGAAAAACCATAACGCTTTCCTTTAAACAGTTTAGATATTAATAATAGTATATATATATATATAGTAAAATAGTTTATAAAATAAAATAGTCTATTTAAAAATAGTTATAAGTTAAAATAGTTTATAGTAAAATAATTACTATATTAAAATAGTTTATATTAAAAATAGTTTATATTAAAAATGATTTATATTAAAATAGTTTATATTAAAATAATTTATAAAGTAAAATAGAAAATAGTTTTAAATATAATTTAAAAATACTTTATATAATAAAATAGTTTTCTCAAATTTCACAAATCGATTCAAATCAACTCGAATTCCAAAATTCCAATTTAATTAAACCTCAATTCATTAATTTAAATTCAATTCAGTTTCTAAATAAACCGTTTCAAATTATATAAATTTCAAATATAGATTTGAACCACAAAATAAACCATTTCAATTTCAATATATTTCAAAGCTTTAAATATTCAACATTTCAAAAATAAATTTGACAATTTCATATATATATATATATCAAATTCGCTTTACCATTATTAATTTTTGAAATATTTACTTAATCATTCAAACGACATTTAAATAAAACTTCAAATTTCAAATTTAAATAAAATTAAATATACTACGTCAATTTATGTAAATTTGAAATATTCATTTGAATAACTTTTAATCAAAATCAAGTTATAAATCATATCTTTAAAATCCCAAATTTAATAAATTTCAAATCAAACTTATTTATTATAATTCTTAAATAAATTCAATTTCAAACCGATTTCTATTTCTCTTTCTAACCTGATTCTTTTTAAATCGTTATAAACTCTATATTTGTAAATACAAAATTTAAATAAATACTTAAACATATTATGTATTAATTAAATCAATTTTATTAAATCAATTTTATTAAATCAATTTTAATAAATCAAATCTTATTATTAAATTTATTTTATATATTTTTTAAAATAGTAAAATTGTAAGTAAAATCTTAAAAATTATAATTCCAAGCTAATTTATAATTTCAAAATTCTCAAAACATAAAATTTTAAAAATCAAAATTTAAAACCTTTATAGAGATAACATTTATATATATATATATATATATATATATATATATATATATATATATCTTAAAATCAATATTTATTAAAACCAAAATATTCATTTTCAAAACCTTGGAAATCATTTCAAAATATATATATTGACCAACAATGTCTGTATATAATTTTCTATCATGTGGTCACGTGATACAGATATTTATCATTTCAATCTGTAATTTAAATATATACGGTTATATATCATTTCAAGCCGCAATCCCAAATTCAGTTCAATGAAAATCGCTTGGGTTTATCATTTCAATCCATAACGATTTTCTCATATTCTATAGATTTTTCAAGTATTTATCATTTCAACCCATAGGGAGTTCTAAACTAACAGGAAACTTGCAGAGTGATAACGGATATAATAATAATATAACATGCATATATCATCAATATAAATAACAGATAATGGTGTCAGATGTCACAGGTGAATAGATACAGAAATAACATATATATAACAGTGTAAATAACTAACGGTAGCATTTTTCAATTGTCGTTTCGATTGAATTTTTTTTGATAAATATAAGAATGTTAATCGTAAGGGATTGCTCACCTTTCGAGGCTAGAGAGAATTTGATGACGAAATGAGTTACGAACCCGAGTAACTAATTCCAAAGCAAGTTAAGATTGGCACGATTTCGATGACCAAAGATGATAACGAGGAATTAATGAAACAAATCGAATTAGCTTGATATAAATGGAATATACATATAGACACACACTATTATTATCATTATTTTATAAAAATCAACATTTGAATTAAGATAAGTATAAAAATGTGTGTGCGTATGTGTGTGTGTGTGTATATACTATTATAAAACCATTGTTCACATTTAAACACATATAACCAAGTATTAACATGCAAAGTATAGTTTCAAATCAATTAAGAAAAATGTAAACAACTTATCTACAACTTGTATATCATAAAATCTATATGTAAAATATTACAAAGCTCTTATATTGACTTACGTACATAATAGACTAAAAATTAATATCTGTTATGAAATTAATATCAGCGTACTAATTTTAATATAGACATAACTCAACATCTTTAAGGAAAATCAAACATATTCATTAGAATTCAATATTAAATAACAATATTGAAATTTTAAAACACCTATTGCAATAAAATCTATATATACATATGTATACATTTTCAGACCCATTACTCATCAAACCATCTATAAAATAAAATAAAACTTTTACATAAATTTTGTAAATCGAAACTTATATAATAATACATAAAACCTCAAACAGATCATATATATGTAAGCTATTATATATACAAACATTATATTTCATACTGTAAACCTCTGTATACTCTACATAAAATATAATATATATCTGGATACTCAATATACTTATATAAGTTAGGTTTGTACAAAACATAAATATACTGTTGTGACGCCCCACCTCTATGCTCACAATAACAAAGGGTATTAAAAGAAATACTGTCTGTTATTACGAAGAATAAGGCTGGATAGGAGCGGCCATCCGTAGTTAGGCCTTACACTAGTATTGGTTATCTCGATAGGAGTGGTATATATTTTTATTTTTCATCTCATATTTATTTACTCCCATCGACATACCCAATTCTAGTATAAAACGAACTACGATGGTTCATAATAGTTTAGGACAATATATATAATAATAACACAGATAAAGTAAATGCGGAACACAAATATAACAGAAAGTCTCATATATATAATAACTGGTGTCAGTTACAATACAAGTGATACAATACATATGATACAACTACAACTGTCGACTCTGGAAGTTACATATACAAGTACATTATCGTAAATAATATACATGAATATACAACATTCTATACTAAGACAACAACTACTCCAAAAAGTAAGAAAAGACTTCATAGCTCTAGCAGCAACTCAAAGTAAGATATCAACAACCTGTAAATACTCGGGTCTGACCCGAGTATTAAATTCAAAAGAAAATAATACACGGGTCATTCTAATTCAAACTCAGTTATTAGTGCACATAAGCAATAATAATTAAATAACAATTAGACGACAGTCCCAATAAATCTCGTCTATCCGATCTTTAAACAAAGAAATCGGATAACGATGAATATAACACGTAGCAGTGTTAACAATAAATCAGCAGGTTCAAATCATCAACAAAGATAAGTGAAAAGAATATCAATGAAGATAATTTGAAAAAAAAACATCAAAATTTCCTAATCGGCAATTAACAAACAAAATAATCAAATTAAACCAAAACAGAATACGACTCAAAATATTGAATTGAATTAAACGAAACAGTTCAAACCATTGAAATATCAATTAAAATATTAATACAGGTAGGGCTGCAGTACACGCACGCGTGCACTGCCTCGCCACTACGGCATATGGAATACGCAAAAGATCCATAAATCAAAACAAATAGAATATCATACACGCCCTACCGTGTGGCTGCAGTTCACGCTTGCGTGCACTGCATTGCCACTACAGTGATGATGTGCACAAAAACTCAATTCCATGTGGCTGCAGCTCATGCTTGCGTGCACTGCCTTGCCACTACAGTGATGATGTACCCAATGAAAATTCACAAGCAAACACAATATTAAACCCGAGTTACAGGATTCAACTGAAGTGCAATAAAATAATGTCACTACAGTGTGGCTGCAGTACACGCACGCGTGTACTGCCTCGCCGCCATAACATGAATTATATGAAATCATTGAAATGCGAAGTGGAAGGCCACTAAGTCAAGCAGTGGACAGGATAGACAACTACATGAATGCGACGGTGAAACTATACAATGCAAGCTTCAAAAATATCTGACTCCTGTACATATACAGGCATGCACAGAGCAACTATCACTCCAAGTATTACATCAAGACGAGACTGCAAAGTGTACAGAGTGCAACACAGGTACAACATAAGGCAACAGTGGACAGAGTCGAGACTTTAACCCAAAACCGTACGCAAATTGAAATAGGCAGGGGCCACAACAACCAAGAAAGATATAAGTGCAGACCAGCTACATGAGGATCAAACTTCGAGTCAAGCCGTAGACAGGGAAGTGCAGCCTCAACATAAAGTTTAACAGTGCCAACAAACCAAGAATGTGTACCAGACACAGTATGCAACTCAATTCAAAATAACAAACATGTTGTAGTTCAAAACCGTAAAGTGCAAGTGACAGGATGAACTGTGATCCCAGTAGTGCACATATAAACAAAACCAAGTAACATTATGTATGCAAATTCGAGGCAGTAAGACCAATAGTGCAAACTCAAGTGGTTATGCAACATGTACACAAGTGAATGCAAAGTCAACCAAACTGGCAGTGAAACGACAAAATACTCAAGTGTCTGCATATTAATTTTGCAAAACCAAAGAAGCAGTGAAACAACATTGCAAACTGTCACACATGAATGTGGCATGTATACACAAGGATAATATGGGTGCAGTGAAGACTGTAGCTCATGGCTACAGCAACAAGAACTCAAGGCAAGGCAACTTAACAGCGAATAGTACAATCAAGACAGAGGAGGTTTCAACTGTAGATCAAAGTATAGGCAGATGTCAACAAAAATACACAAGGTCATCTACAGTTCGAACCAAATTGTCCTAGAATCAAATAGTTCAAATAATATGAGGAACACAAAAACGACATAATATAAATGACGTCACATAATGAAATTAACTGCAGTTCAAACCACGAAGGTTAAAATCATCTTAATAATGACATCACAAGCCGAAATCAACTATGCCACAGAGTAACCCTGCCAAAGCCATAGAATAACAAAACAAACTCAAAGCCGAAGCCAACCCAAAAATGCAATTCAAATCAACTGTGTCTAAATCAACATCGTAATGACCCCAAAATCAAACAAAAACGATATACAAAAATAAGTAAGAACCAGATGTGAGTGATAATTCACTCACCTTAATCGAAGCAACGTTGAGCACAATCAAGCAGCCGCGACGAGCACGAAGAATCGATCGAGCAAGGCCATACGCGACCAATCCCTTGGATCGATCGAACAAAAGTCGGCTACCACCCATTTCTCTAAAGCCCTAATTTTTTTTTGAGACGAGCGAACGAACGAGAGAGGCCGCCATTTCTTTCGTTCGTATATTTTTTTTTCTTTTGGTTAGGGTTCTGAAGTGAAAAGAAAATAGAGAGAAGGGAACGATTTGTGAATGAACAAAAGAGAAACGGGTTTGCCTTCGAAAATTGAATAAAGGTAGGAACGGTTATCCACTATAATACAACCCCATAAAATTTTCAATAGCAATTAGCCAACGAAATTAATCGTTTAATGACGATTATAAATTGGGCAAAACATCGGGTTGTTACAGACTCCCCTCCTTATAAAAATTGCGTCCCCGCAATTTTCATAATTAAAGTTGTCAATAACCGTTATTTTCCTAACATAAACTGGTTAAGCTAGAAAAATAAAGATCAAGAACACAAACACCAAAGAAATCTTTAAATTTTTAATACAAGGAAATTCACAAATTCTCAACAAGTCTAATTATCAAAAGATAATCAGAACACAAAAGTCACAAAATAGCAATATCTAATTATCGATACGATAATTAGAAAACAGCAAAATCTAATTATCAACAGAGATAAATAGAAAACAGCATTTCAATATAATCAACAAATATTTAATTATCACAATCGATAATCAAATTTCACATCAATCAAATATTCAATTATCAAAAACGATAGTCAAATCTCAAATCAACAAATATTCGATTATCAAAAACGATAATCAGATCTCAAATCAACAAATATTCGATTATCAAAAATGATAATCAGATCTCAAATCAACAAATATTCGATTATCAAAAATGATAATCAAATCTCAAATCAACAAATATTCGATTATCAAAAACGATAATCAAAACTCAAATCAACTAATATTCGATTATCAAAAACGATAATCAAATCTCAAATCAACAAATATTCGATTATCAAAAACGATAATCAAAACTCAAATCAACTAATATTCGATTATCAAAAACGATAATCAAATCTCAAATATTCGATTATCAAAAACGATAATCAAATCTCAAATCAACTAATATTCGATTATCAAAAACGATAATCAAATCTCAAATATTCGATTATCAAAAACGATAATCAATTCCCAAATCAACAAATATTCGATTATCAAAAACGATAATCAAATCTCAAATCAACAAATATTCTATTATCAAAAACGATAATCAAATCTCAAATCAACAAATATTCGATTATCAAAAACGATAATCAAAACTCAAATCAACTAATATTCGATTATCAAAAACGATAATCAAATCTCAAATATTCGATTATCAAAAACAATAATCAAATCCCAAATCAACAATATTCGATTATCAAAAATGATAATCAAATCAACAATTATTCGATTATCAAAAACGATAATCAAATCAACAAATATTCGATTATCAAAAACGATAATCAAATCTCAAATCAACAAATATTCGATTATCAAATACGATAATCAAAACTCAAATCAACTAATATTCGATTATCAAAAACGATAATCAAATCTCAAATATTCGATTATCATAAACGATAATCAAATCCCAAATCAACAAATATTCGATTATCAAAAACGATAACCAAATCTCAAATCAACAAATATTCGATTATCAAAAATGATAATCAAATCCCAAATCAACAAATATTCGATTATCAAAAACGATAATCAAAACTCAAATCAACAAATATTCGATTATCAAAAACGATAATCAGAACTCATAACATCAAATATCTAATTATCACAAGCGATAATCAGAAACAACAATTATCCGATTATCAAAAACGATAATCAGAACTCATAACATCAAATATCTAATTATCACAAGCGATAATCAGAAACAACAATTATCCGATTATCAAAAACGATAATCAGAACTCATAACATCAAATATCTAATTATCACAAGCGATAATCAGAAACAACAATTATCCGATTATCAAAAACGATAATCAGAACTCATAACATCAAATATCTAATTATCACAAGCGATAATCAGAAACAACAATTATCCGATTATCAAAAAAGATAAGCAGAACTCATAACATCAAATATCTAATTATCACAAGCGATAATCAGAAACAACAATTATCCGATTATCAAAAACGATAACCAGAACTCATAACATCAAATACCTAATTATCACAAGCGATAATCAGAAACAACAATTATCCGATTATCAAAAACAATAACCAGAACTCATAACATCAAATATCTAACTATCACAAGCGATAATCAGAAACAACAATTATCCGATTATCAAAAACGATAATCAGAACTCATAACATCAAATATCTAATTATCACAAGCGATAATCAGAAACAACAATTATCCGATTATCAAAAACGATAATCAGAACTCATAACATCAAATATCTAATTACCTGCAGATAATTAGATTCAACAAATATCTAGAAATCAATTAAGATACTCTAGAAAATCAACATAAAGGGTCGGATCGATCCCATCATATGGCGAGTTTTAGCTACGCCGCACGTGCATCTCATATGGCCGAAGCCTACCAAGTACCGTCATCATAATTTTGGCGCCCATCATATGACCCGAAGGTCCAACATTTGACCCGAAGGTCTGGTACTGGTATTTGACCCGAAGGTCCATTATATGACCCGAAGGTCCATCATAGTGGCTCGAAAGCACACGAAAATCATCAAATATTCAATTAACGAGTCCGGAATTAACCGAAATAGCAAACGCACATGTCTCATACCACGTGTTTTACTAAATCGTTTGGTTCTCTTCATCGTTTCCTTGAACGTGTAAAATCATCAAAATCATCAAACAGCAAATGTTTCAATGAACGAGTCCGGAATTAACCGAAGTAGTAAAAGTGTGGTTCCATACTCCGCACTTTTGCTAAATCGTTTAAATCTCTTCATCGTTTCCTTGAAATCGCAAAATTGTGTACTCAAAATAACATTTCACATTCTCAAACGGACAAGTCCGGAATTAAGCGAATCAGTAAAAGAAAGGGGTCATAATCCTCGATTTTTCTGAAACGTTTAAGTCACTTTCTCATTCTTCTGAAAACGCAAACTGTAAAAATTCTGAAAACAATTTCATTTATTTTATAAAAGTAATAATTTACATTCTCAAACGAACAAGTCCAGAATTAAGCGAATAAGTAATAGAAAGGGGTCATAGTCCTTGATTTTTCTGAAACGTTTAAATCTCTTTCTCATTCTTTTGAAAACATAAACTAAAAAATTTTGAAAACAATTTTTTATTTTTGAAACCATTTGAAAATCCGTGCTCAAAACAGCAACGTCAAAAACAATTTCGATATGGAAATTGTACTTCTCAAAACACCGTACAAACGGATCTCAAAATCAGAATTGCGGAATAACCGCTTGAAAATCCACTTTAAAACTTGACGATTACTGAAGTCAATGCGATAGTAATTTTTATACGTAAAAATCTCATCAAAATAATTCGCAACAAAATATAACACTAGTGAATTTTCATTCAAAACATTCATCAAAAATGTCAACAAAACATCGTACTTCAAAAATTTAGCACAAGTGTTAAAATCCCGTTATAAAATAACGGCAACAAAATACGTTTCATAAACAAGCATCGGTTCAACTTAAAATTAATGTAGTAACGCGCAACATAGATTTGCACGTATACCGCAAAATGAACAAAGAAATCATTCGAATATATCTTCAATGAAGATAATTCCAAAACAGCAAAATCTCATCAAAATTACATAGCTGCAATCGCTTCGAATCCTCAAATCGGATTCGAAATTTTCAAAGAAAACAAAATAAACACAGTTATGTAAACAACAAATGAAATTTATTTTAATTTCATATTTTGATTTTTAAATCAAAAAGGATATCAGCTGTACTCAGCGAAGACAGTCTCACTGTTTCCGCTGCGCACTCTGATAAACAGAACACAAATCAATCAATCATCAAACACAGTTTCAATTTTTATTTTTAAATAAGGAAATTTAAAAATTTCATCATAATTTCAAAACTTTAGTTTTGACTCAAAACACAATAAAACATCGACTAATAGTTGTAACACATGTTCCATCTAAGTTATGTTTTATATTATGTCCATAAACCCCAAACTCTGATACCAACTGTGACGCCCCACCTCTATGCTCACAATAACAAAGAGTATTAAAAGAAATACTGTCTGTTATTACGAAGAATAAGGCTGGATAGGAGCGGCCATCCGTAGTTAGGCCTTACAGTAGTATTGGTTATCTCGATAGGAATGGTATATATTTTTATTTTTCATCTCATATTTATTTACTCCCATCGACATACCTAATTCTAGTATAAAACGAACTACGATGGATCATAATAGTTTAGGACAATATATATAATAATAACACAGATAAAGTAAATGCGGAACACAAATATAACAGAAAGTCTCATATATATAATAACTGATGTCAGTTACAATACAAGTGATACAATACATATGATACAACTACAACTGTCGACTCTGGAAGTTACATATACAAGTACATTATCGTAAATAATATACATGAATATACAACATCCTATACTAAGACAACAACTACTCCAAAAAGTAAGAAAAGACTTCATAGCTCTAGCAGCAACTCAAAGTAAGATATCAACAACCTGTAAATACTCGGGTCTGACCCGAGTATTAAATTCAAAAGAAAATAATACACGGGTCAGTCTAATTCAAACTCAGTTATTAGTGCACAGAAGCAATAATAATTAAATAACAATTAGTTGACAGTCCCAATAAATCTCGTCTATCCGATCTTTAAATAAAGAAATCGGATAACGATGAATATAACACGTAGCAGTGTTAAACAATAAATCAGCAGGTTCAAATTATCAACAAAGATAAGTGAAAAGAATATCAATGAAGATAATTTGAAAAAAAAACATCAAAATTTCCTAATCGGCAGTTAACAAACAAAATAATCAAATTAAACCAAAACAGAATACGACTCAAAATATTGAATTGAATCAAACGAAACAGTTCAAACCATTGAAATATCAATTAAAATATTAATACAGGTAGGGCTGCAGTACACGCACGCGTGCACTGCCTCGCCACTACGGCATATGGAATACGCAAAAGATCCATAAATCAAAACAAATAGAATATCATACACGCCCTACCGTGTGGCTGCAGTTCACGCTTGCGTGCACTGCCTTGCCACTACAGTGATGATGTGCACAAAAACTCAATTCCATGTGGCTGCAGTTCACGCTTGCGTGCACTGCCTTGCCACTACAGTGATGATGTACCTAATGAAAATTCACAAGCAAACACAATATTAAACCCAAGTTGCAGGATTCAACTGAAGTGCAATAAAATAATATCACTACAGTGTGGCTGCAGTACACGCACGCGTGTACTGCCTCGCCACCATAACATGAATTATATGAAATCATTGAAATGCGAAGTGGAAGGCCACTAAGTCAAGCAGTGGACAGGATAGACAACTACATGAATGCGATAGTGAAACTAGACAATGCAAGCTTCAAAAATATCTGACTCCTGTACATATACAGGCATGCACAGAGCAACTATCACTCCAAGTATTACATCAAGACGAGACTGCAAAGTGTACAGAAGTGCAACACAGGTACAACATAAGGCAACAGTGGAAAAAGTCGAGACTTTAACCCAAAACCGTACGCAAATTGAAATAGGCAGGGGCCACAACAACCAAGAAAGATATAAGTGCAGACCAGCTACATGAGGGTCAAACTTCGAGTCAAGCTGCAGACAGGGAAGTGCAGCCTCAACATAAAGTTTAACAGTGCCAACAAACCAAGAATGTGTACCAGACACAGTATGCAACTCAATTCAAAATAACAAACATGCTGTAGTTCAAAACCGTAAAGTGCAAGTGACAGGATGAACTGTGATCCTAGTAGTGCACATATAAACAAAACCAAGTAACATTATGTATGCAAATTCGAGGCAGTAAGACCAACAGTGCAAACTCAAGTGGTTATGCAACATGTACACAAGTGAATGCAAAGTCAACCAAACTGGCAGTGAATCGACAAAATACTCAAGTGTCTGCATATTAATTTTGCAAAACCAAAGAAGCAGTGAAACAACATTGCAAACTGTCACACATGAATGTGGCATGTATACACAAGGATAATATGGGTGCAGTGAAGACTGTAGCTCATGGCTACAACAACAAGAACACAAGACAAGGCAACTTAACAGCGAATAGTACAATCAAGACAGAGGAGGTTTCAACTGTAGTCAAAGTATAGGCAGATGTTAACAAAAATACACAAGGTCATCTACAGTTCGAACCAAATTGTCCCAGAATCAAATAGTTCAAATAATATGAGGAACACAAAAACGACATAATATAAATGACGTCACATAATGAAATTAACTGCAGTTCAAACCACGTAGGTTAAAATCATCTTAATAATGACATCACAAGCCGAAATCAACTACGCCATAGAGTAACCCTGCCAAAGCCATAGAATAACAAAACAAACTCAAAGCCGAAGCCAACCCAAAAATGCAATTCAAATCAACTGTGTCTAAATCAACATCGTAATGACCCCAAAAACGATACACAAAAATAAGTAAGAACCAGATGTGAGTGATAATTCACTCACCTTAATCGAAGCAACGTTGAGCACAATCAAGCAGCCGCGACGAGCACGAAGAATCGATCGAGCAAGGCCATACGCGACCAATCCCTTGGATCGATCGAACAAAAGTCGGCTACCACCCATTTCTCTAAAGCCCTATTATTATTTTTTGAGACGAGCGAACGAACGAGAGAGACCGCCATTTCTTTCGTTCGTACTTTTTTTTCTTTTGGTTAGGGTTCTGAAGTGAAAAGAAAATAGAGAGAAGGGAACGGTTTGTGAACAAAAGAGAAACGGGTTTGCCTCCGAAAATTGAATAAAGGTAGGAACGGTTATCCACTATAATACAACCCCATAAAATTTTCAATAGCAATTAGCCAACGAAATTAATCGTTTAATGACGATTATAAATTGGGCAAAACATCGGGTTGTTACAACTGTAACCTTTATAACATAATATACAGTAAACATATATATAACTAACGTATTTTTTTTCATATATATAATATATTTATCCACCCAAATCAGAAGTTATAAAAACCCATATATAAACTTACATAACCAACATACTAAATTGACATATACTGAAAAATTTAGTACAGCCAGTGTATAAAAATACTTACCGTTATAGGCAAGTTTAAGTACATTATTTGAGAACTGCTACACCAACTTTGTATTATATAACTGACTTTATAACTTAATATACTTATATAAACTTACAATTTAAAACCTGCATACTTTCAAAATCAAAACATACATCCATATTTAAAAAAAATAGCAACAGATGAAAATTAAATATATAACAATAATAGGAATCTACAAAAAAAAACAAATATAAACTGTATAGCATCAAGTTTCACAGCAAAACACATGCTAAAACTAAAAAATCGTTATATATATTTTAAACAAACACATATACAACTTCAAATATATATATATATATACACACACACACACACACACACTAAGCTAACATCTGAGTACAAATCAATAAACACAAAATATACATATATGAATACATGCTAATAAGAAAAGAAGGTAGAGAGGAGCGGATCTGGGTCGTGTGTGAGGGCGGGTGAGCGCATGTGAGAGAACCAAAGTCGAGAGAAGGAGGCACGACTTTGATATATGCTGTTTTTTTTGTTTATTTAAAGATGCGTGACCATGAAGTTTTTGAAGCTTGAAAGACGATGAAAAAGCTTCATCTGCAAAAAGAAGAGCACGTGCCTGTGCATATATAAGCTACTAGTACTTTTCAAGGCATAGTACCGAAAGTGGAAAAAATGAACCGACAAAAATAAATGTTAGAACCAGTGGAAAAGCAAAAGTCACATCTGTTGAATTCACGAATATAAATCACAAATGGCTCATTGATGTACGGTGGATATGAACAGACAGAGGGAACCAAAAAACTCGAATGCGGAACCGATACGGCTAAACATTACACAGACTTCGCCACATACCAAATTCTAAAAAACAGAAGTGAATATACCGTAGAGATTAGCATGGTGAGATGATCAAAACGGTATACAGATGTTAGGTACGATCATCTGATCAAAAATCAATATAGGTACCAAAATGCTGCTAAAACGCCAGAATTAAGATAAACGGAGCAAAGCAGTCCAAATTTGGAGAAATGAAATATGAAATCTCACTCAGAAGATGATTTACAAACTTATTGTATAAAAATATTCAAGTTTGGAAAATATTTTATTCTCACCAATTCTTAACCGATACGAATTTGAATAAAATTATACAATAAAATTTACTTCATATTTTCTGATGAAAATTTACCGTTTGCTATGTTTAAGTAGACGTATTCCAAACATTAAAATTTGAATTCAAAATTATATGATTTAAAATTTCATAAAATTCAGTTAAATACGTAAATAAACAATTAAAATTTACAAATCGTTATAATATATGTATACATATATATATATATATGTATGTATGTATGTATGTATATCTATGTATGTATGTATGTATGTATCTCTAAAAATAATAACTAACCTTTTTGTCTGCCATTACCTTCTACATTGCTGGTTAAAACATATATCTCAATTTACTCCAAAATTATCAAATATATTTCAAATTAAAATAATACTATTCGATAGTTAGAGGTTGGTGATTCCGGACTTGCAATCTGACGAATCGAGATCAGTAAAAGGAAGGGAAGTCATTGCTTCAACGTGGATTTAAAGGCATTATTAAATTGGTAATTTTAATTCATATTACAATAATTAAATTATACTCCGTGATCCTACAATGAGCAATTTCATATCTATTTAAACATGTTGTTACTATATGTTTAGTTAGGTGAGATTTTGTAAGTAGATGTGGTTGTCACAAATCAGTTTGGTTATGTGCATAATTTGTTTATTATACTTTATAATTTGTGTACAGAAAAATGTTATTTACTGTACAAAATCAATTACTGTCATTAATAATTGTTTTGAATATATATTTATTAACAAATTCACACACACACACACACATATATATATATATATATTAGTGTATATTACTCTCTCATAATTGCATATATGCATATTTATAAGACATATATATGATTTAAAAATTTGAGTGCACTTATTTATATATAATATGAATTTACAAAAATTCAAAAATTAATTACCATACATATAATCATATTTTTAAATTAACATTTATTGAATTTTTGAATTGTTTATTATATATAAGATAATTATTACATTAAAAATTCAATTATATATTTTTTTAAACATATTATATTATTTCAAAAACATATATGAAAAAATTAGGAATTTTTAAATAATTTATATTATTTTTAGTAATTAATATTATTTCGAAAAACTATTTATGATGTATTAAAAATAATAGTTTAATTGAAAAATCCTTTAAAAATTTTTGCAACCTTTCATTCTTGATCCTAGAATTTTTGAAATTTTAAATTTTGAGTTTTTGATAATTTATTATTTTACATTAAATAATCATTGCTAAAATCGATGTATTTGTTTTTAAAAATAATATTTCAACTTTGAAAAATCTATAAAAAAATTCTGAGCTCTATTTTATGATCCTAGATTTTTGAAAATTGTAAATTTGAATTTTCATGAATAGATTATTTTATGTTAATTATTTATAGATGAAAACATTATTTTATTCATAATATATATAAATTAAAATACTAAAATTATTATGTTTGCAAAACTAAGTTAATTTTTAGTTATATATATTTTTTAATTATTGTTCTCTCACTTTATATATATATTTATCTATATATAAATGTTTTATGTTCATATATTATATATAATATATTTATATGTACATACGTGTATATGTACGTGCGTGTGTATGTGTATATATTGTAACGCATATACATGCACATATTTGAATAACATACATGACATATAAAATGGACTAATATGTCTGTTGTGATGTAAATCCCAACATCTACATATGAGTAATTATACCTTTCACGGATTATTATGTTACACGTGTACTCATACATATATATACATGATACATTATCTATAAACTAAATCAAATAAAATTTATTTCATATCTTAATATATTTGAATTTAAATAAAATAAACGATTTTGTTTAAATGAAATTTGGAAATTTTCTAATTCAGTTAGACTTCATAGGCCCAATAAAGATCCGATGGGGTAAATTTTTGAAATTCACCCATAGATTCATCGATGGGCTAGTCCAGTTCCAACAGTTTGGGTTGGCGAATGCCCTAGCTTATTTTATTGGTTTGATGAGTGAGGTCTTTCGAATGACTAAATTTGTAGTCATATTTGTTGATGATATCCTGTATATTCTAGAGATGAGAAGGATCATGAATTGCACTTGAGAGTACATACTACTAAGGAGGAATCGGTTGAGGGCTAAATTTTCGAAGTGGCATTTTTGAAGAAGCGAGGTCTGATTTCTAGGACATGTTGTATCTGGTAATTGGTTGGCGGTTGACCCAGGAAAAGTGGCTGTTGTTAAAGGCTGGAAGGTTCCCAAGAATGCTTTAGAAGTGTATAGTTTGTTGGGATTAACCAGTTTCTATTGGAAGTTTATAAAGTATTTTGAAAGACATTTGCACCATTGATGAAGCTTATGAAAAAGAATATGGTCTATGTTTGAAATGAGGAGTGTGAAGAGGTGTTTGTCAAGTTGAAGGAAATGTTGACGAGCGCACCTGTTTTGGCTTCCTTGATGGTAATATACCATTTACCATTTACACTGATGCATGCGGTACTGGTCTTGGTGTTGTCTTGATGTAGGAAGGTAGGGTTGTAGCATATGCGGGTCGGCAGTTGAAGATGTACGAGAAGAACTAATTTGCACATGATTTGAAATTAGCTATGATTGTATTTGCTTTAAAGTCATGGAGACGCTATTTACTTGGAGAGAGATGTGAACTATATACAGACCATAAGTTATTGAAATATTTATTCTTACAAAAGGACTCGAACTTGGGACATCAAAGGTGGATGGAATACTTAGCATATTATGATTTTAATATTGCTTATACTCATGCAAAGGGTAATGTTATGGCGGATGCACTGAGTAGGAAGCATGTGACATTAAGTGCTACGTTGTTAGAGATAAGACAACTAGAATATATTTCTGGATTTGATTTTCGACAACCGATGGATATTGCACCTGGATTGTTGGCAACTTTGGAAGTTATACTTGCATGTGTGGATAAAATTGGTATGAATCAAGGTTAGGATACAGAGCCGGTTGACATTATGGATTAGCTTGAGAAAAGTGAAGACTTAAGTCATTTGAAGTGATTTGCAAAAGATGGGAAAGGATACTTGAAATGGGATGGAAGGTAATGCGTACTGAAGTTGAAGGAACTAATAAATGAGGTGTTAGAGGAATGCCATCATTCCAGGACAACCATGCATCCTGGGAGTGACAAAATGTATAGCTGTATGAAGAGAGTTTACTATTGGCCAGGTAAGTGGTCAATTGATGCCTTTAGAAGTTCTGCAATGGAAGTGTGAAAGTATTTCCTTGTATTTTATAGATGGTTTGCCAAGTAGTGTAAGAGGCGATGAGAGTATTTGGGTAGTGGTGGATCGACCGACGAAAAGTACACATTTCATTCTTGTGAAGAGTATGAGAATGACAACATATTGAGCTACATTATATATTAAGGAAGTGCTAAGATTGTATATTATACCGGTGAATATTGTGAGTAACCGAATGCACTTTTTACGAGTGAGCTTTGGAGGAGTCTATAAGATAGCTTGGGTATGGAATTGAGTTTGAGCATAGCATATCACCCGTAGACGGACGGGCCGACCGACGGAAAGGGTAAATAATGTGTTAGAATATTTGTTGAAGGCATCTACTCTGGATTTTGGAGCTGCTTGAGAACATTATTTTCACTACTGGAATTCACATATAATAATAGTTATTAAGCAACTATTGGGATGGCAATGTTCAAAGCATTATACTAAAGGCCATGTAAGTCAACTTCATGTTGGTAGGAATCGACAGATAAGGTAATGCTTGGACAATAATAAATGATAAGGGTAAAGGGATACGTCACAGAAAGTAGAGTTGATAAGAATAAGGATAAAGGCAATGCAGGATAGACATAAGTTGGATGATGATAAAGGCGAAAGAAGTTTGTATTCGAAGTTGGTGATCTTGTATTTGTGAAGATATCACCCCTTAAGAATGTGATAAAGTTTGGAAGTTCAGGAAAGTTAGCATCGTGATTTGTTGGTCCATTTGAGGTATTAGAGCGTATTGGAGGATCGGCTTATAGGTTGGAACCGTCGAAGAGAATGGCTGAAGTTCATAATGCATTCCATGTATCACATTTACGAAAATGTGTACATGGCTCAGCTACAGTAGTGGAACCTAGTCAGTTGGAGGAGTGGAAGCAGAAACAAGTTTAGTGAAGCATGGAATTTGAAGGTTGAGAAATAAAGTAATCAAGCCATTGAAGGTGCAACGGGGAGACAATCTGACAAAGGGTACATGAGAGCCTAAGAGGAAGATATGGACTTCTCATCCCGAACTCTTTACTGGTATGTCAATTGACATGATTTATTAGGAAATAGGTATTAGTTGCTTAGATTGGATGTTAGGACTTTTATACGATGTTGTTGGATGCTATATTATATGCTATCCAATATCACCAAAGTTGCACTCATATAAAACTGCTAGTTTTATACTAGGATCGCTATGCATTATGCCTTCTATGTCATACTCTAATAGAGTTAAGGGTACGCACTGGGGGCAATTATGTAATTTATTACACATATAACTCGATAATCAATCTTGTTCAAAATAAAAGATGTTTACTTTCTATTATATACTTAATATAATTTGATATATTAATTAATTTAATTAAAAGTATATTTAATAGAAAATCCATAAATAGTATGTTTTGTGATAGTGTCATAAAGTGTTGTAACTGTGAGTAATTTAACACAATGAAAACAAATATACCATTTTAAATATTCCTAGTCAAGATGCATCGAGATTGGATATCGATGTATCCGTTTAGACTAGAGTGCATAATGCTCTTCAAATACTGGACAATGTATTACTCACGACTGCTGGGGCACCAGGGTTACGTACTAATAGTTATTGGAAATATGGAACGACTCGCTCGAAAGTTTTCTGTTGGTTAATATAATTAATGTCAAACAGAAAATATTAATGTCATTGATTTACACAGTTCACTCAACTTGAGAATGCTATTGATCCCAAATATGAAAGCTCTGCTTTGATTATAGTCTAACAAAGGCATGTCATCCATCGAGTGACTATAGTTGGGTCGAGTGGAAGTGTTGGAAGTGAAGCACTTTTCGAGAGAGGATTAGTCTCCTCGGTTATATGAGGTTAGTATTATGATCAACTGAAGTCAACTCAAGTCAAATCTCTGGTCAGAGCATTTTGGTTAATAATATTATTATTATGAAACCAAGGAATTTGTTTTTGGACTATAGAGTTAAATATGAACGATATTGGAATTTTGACCATGACCAAATTCCATAAGTTCAAAATGATATAGTTTTTACGAAGAGAATTGGTGTAAAAAAAAGTCATAACCGGGTAACGCTGAATAAAGTAAAATTAAATTTTACCAAAACCAAGTAAGTGAGAAATTTGGCTAAAATGTTACGCCACCTACTAAGTGACATGTGAATGTTAATATTCGAATAGTTCGATATTAATCGCTGACCGAATTTACACCTGGTGAGTCACATGCGCAAAACGATGAATTCACCTTCGACTAAACAATTCAATTAATTTATAATTGTTATAGATTAATTAAATTAATCAATATTTATTAAATATTAATTGCAAAATTTAATTGTGGTTTAATGAGTAAATGTTATAAGATATATATGTAATAGTTATAAATATATCAATCTATACACGATATCGATAAGCGATTGAATTGGATTTAATTGTATAATATCTTATTTAGATTTAGATGGGTTTAAGGCCTGTGATAGGGCTATATATTTTCAATAGTAAACATAGGCATAGGCGGCTCAAATTAGGTCAGAAAGGGCTTGATTTTGGATGGCTCGGATTAAAGGAGAATTAGTAAGAGATGCGATCCACAATTCTCTCCTTTCTATCCACTATATAAGCAACACTAACCTAATTAGAATTACATTTTTTGGCGCCACCTCCTCTATGCTTGCTGGCTAAAATCCCTACTGGTCTCTTTCCATCTCATCAAGTCAATTCAGTCGCTGTCCAATAGTTGGTGGTTAACGTTTCAAATACTAGCTATCTGTTGAATCGAAAACAGTTTCAAGGGAAAAATCCATCTTTTCAAGGTGTGCTTCAAGGAATTGGGATTAAGATATGTTTCTAATCAAAATACAGTGTTTAATTCTTAATTATAACGTTTTATTATATATGCATATATTATATATATTATTAGTTATGTGACGATTTCGATATACAAGTAATGTTGTCACAAAGTTGTTTAGTTAGATACATGTATATATATAATAGTTTTTTTATCAAATATACATCATGTCAATACAGTTTGAATGAAGTATATAATGTTTTATATTTTATTAAATTAATATATATTATTTAATTGCACATGCATGGTATATTTATAATCAAGTACAACATCAAACTTTAATAAAAAATAGTCATATAAATTTATATGTAAAGCATTAACTCTGTGATAAATTTCGGCAGTGGGAAAATATTTTTTATTAATTTTTTATTATTATTTAAATCATTTTATTGCATAAATAAATTATAGTACTTTAAATATACGGTGAAATTTATATTTTATAAATTAATATTAATGGAAAAGAAGTTCTCAGCAAAAAAATATTTTATTTTTAAATTAATAATTTAATTCCATTAGGAAAAAAAGAGAAATCTTTTTAAAATTATTTTAAACAGATAAATTGTGGAAATTTTTTCAAAGCATACTATATCATTTAGGGTTTTTTGGAAATATGAAAAAAAGTTCTAAATTTAATTTTCAATTAATATTTTATTAATTTTTGAATGGATATTTAATTAAATATATTTTAAAATAAAAAAAAGTGAATAAATTAGTTTCTTAGTTGTAGTGCACAAACCTGGACTTTTATATATTTTTAAAAAAAAATAAGTATTTTATAGAGTCCAGTACATAAGTAATTTATAAAGCATGTATGTGCGGTAGGTCCTTGATTCATGGTATTTATGAGCGTTCTCATGTAGAGCATCAGGGCTTGTCCAAAAAAATTTCGGTATGGACAAAAGTCGACCTGTAGCGCACGTGGCGGGACTAGGCATGAGTCCAGCATGTAACTATTCTTTATTGGAAGTGGTAAGATTGGATATTTCTTGATGCGTAATCCTTTACCACATAAGGCGAGACCGGATTACGTAGACATGAAATCCATTATCGTAGGTGGCGAGACTAGATGTCATATAAGGGATACTTTACCCTAGTTGTTTAGGACTGGATCAAACGTAGATAATATAATATTATTCTCTAGCATGTGCAGGAGAGACCAGAAGGTACTAAACTTAGGTTTAAACCATGTTATATCACTGTCATGGTAGTATATGAATTTTAGATTGGCTCCACTTACTCAAACATATGTCTAACCTGCTCCTATATTCTTTTTTTGGATATTGTTAATGTTGATGGACAGTGGAGATGTGATGGACCTGGAGAAGATATATATATATATATTGTAAATAAAGTGTATCAAAGTTATGATGTGACAATGTGTGAAGTTGATTGAGTTTTGGATTGTACAGACTTATATTGTAGTATCATATATGTAACTAAACATATATGTTTGTGTAATATGATATTGTTTGACTGTCAGTTGTGAGCTTTGGAAGTTAATAATTAATATAATTTTTACCTTATGCTCTCTTTGTATATCAACATGTATTGTCTTCTAATGAATCACTATTTCGGGACTTCATTGTCAAGTTACGGGGTTTTGAAATGGTGGATTGTTACACTTCTCATCATTGGTCATCAATCAAATCGGCATGCGCTTTTAAGTTAAAGGAAAGACATTAGACATGTATGTTGTTGAGGCTAAGGAGAAAACCAGTGCATTCATCGAGTTTGTCTTAGAGCAGGTATAGTGGGAGAAGAATGCCAAGGCTTTACAACTGGTCAGCCAGCAAGCAACCGAGATGAAGTTACTCCTTAGGTCCCCTTAGAAGTTCGAAGCGTCACTTACTATAAGCTAGGGAAACAATGATGGAAATAAACATGCCTTCCATAGACAATTGAACTATTCCCCTTATAAAGTACTTAATAAGTAAGGAACTTCATACTGATCGCAAGGAAGCCAGGAAGATACTTGGCTCCCCGCTACACGAGCAAAGTTGCTAAGCTTTACAACTTGGGTACTCCATACCATTTTAGTGGAGCATGTCTAAAGATAAAACCAGCCAGGTCTTGGAAGAGCTGCATGAAGGGTTTTGTAGGGGTCATATTGGGGGAAAAGCCTAGAAAAAAGACCATCCGGCAAGGATACTATTGGGTAGCTATAATAAAAGATTCTACTGAGTACATCGAGAAGTGCAACAGGCGTTAATAGTTCAAAACGATCCCCAGAGCCTCTCCTACCCTTCTTACCTTTATGACTTCCCCATGGCTATTCGATGTGTGGGAATTAACTTGGAAGGAAAGCTACCTAATGTCAAGGGAGGGTACAATCATGTCATAGTCGACATTGACTACTTCACTAAATGGGCCGAGGCTAAACCCCTTACTGGTACAACGCCCCCAAGATGCTCAACTTCGTCATAAACAACATCATCTATCGTTCAGCCTGCTAAAGGAGATTATCACCGACAATGGCACTCGGTTGGAGAGCGGCCTCTTTCAAAAATTATATGCAAGGAACTAAATCGAAAAGTGTTGTCTCTTCTATTTCCTATCTACAAGCCAATGGACAAGTCGATGCCGTCAACAAAACCATCAAGTCTACACTTAAGAAACGCTTTGGAAATGATAAAGGGAACTAGGTCAAAGAACAGCCTCTCATTCTTCAGTCCGATCGTACTTCCAACAGCTCTTCAATCGGTAATAATTTCTCACTACCCTATGGGTATGAAGTCATCCTACCCATCGAGGTACATGTCCCCTCACCTCGGTATCTTACTTATGAGCCTAAGCAAAATGACAAGCTACAAGAGCTCAGGCTCGACGCAATTAAAGAATGAAGAGCCAAAGCAAAAATCCACACTAAGCTTATAAAAGGAATATAGCCAAGCACTATAGCTCAAGAACGAAGCTTTGACAATTCATTGTTGGTGACTTAGTTCTACATCGGGTGTTTGAAAATTACAAGAACCCGACTGAAGGAGGGCTCATCCTAAACTGGGAGGAACCATATGTTATAAACGTTGGTTTAACAAATAGTGCTTACCGCCTCTCTTCTGGCACTTGGAACCTCATTCACCTCTAGGCCTATCATGTAAAAAAGCTGACCATAATTATAAGGCTATGTAATGCATGTTTGTGAAGAATACAACAAAGACTTTAGACCCAACTTTGTTCAACCCGATCGCCATGGCTATCCAACGAGATGAGTTATTCCGGGCTCATTACCTTATTAAAGGACCACCAACCTCAGCTGCCAAGGACCACACAAGCTATTTAATGCTCCCCTCCTTACCGTTCGGCTATCCGACAAGGGTGAATTATCGTTCATTCACTTTCTTGCTTGGAGACTGCCATGCTGGCAGCGTGTCACCTGGGAGTACTTTAGAGCCTGTGCTCAAGTTTACGTCGGGACCGCCTTCCACCTCTTTAGGTTATCCAACGAGGATGAGTTATCATATGCTAGTTATCTTGTTTGGGGACTACCTACCTAATAGAGTTAGGGGTACGTCATAGGCGCAATTATGTAATTTGTTACATGTATCTAACTCGATAACCAATCTTGTTCGAATTAAAAGGGTTTTCTTTCTGTTATATACTTGATATAATGTGTTATATTAATTAATTAATTTAATTAAAATTATATTTAATAGAAAACCAATAAATGGTATGTTTTGTAATTGTAGTTACAAACTATTATAACCATGAGTAATTTATCACGATGAAAACAAATATACCAATCTAAATGTTCCTAGTCAAGATGCATCGAGGTTGGATATCGATGTGTTCGTTGAGACCAAACTTTATAATGATCTCCAAATGTTGGGCAGCGTATTACTCATGACTACTAGGGGGCATCTAGGGATTAAGTACTGATAGTTATTGAATAATTATGAGAAGACTCACTCGATAATTTTTTGTTGGTTAATATAACTAAAGTAAAACAAAAATATCGATGTGGCTGATTTACATAGTTCCCTCAACTTGAGAATAATGTCGATCTTTAATATGAAAGCTCTTCTTTGATTATAGTTAAATTATGGCATGTCGTCCATTATGTGACTATATTTGGGTCGAGTCGAAGTGTTGGAGTCCAGCATTATTCAAAAGAGGATTCATCTTCTCGGCTACATGGGGTTAGTATCACGGTCAACTCAAAGTCATTGGCCAGAGCATTTCGATTAATAGTAATTATAATTATTAAACCAAGGACTTTGCATTTGAACTATATAGACAAATATGGATGATATTGGAATTTTGACCATTACCAAATTCCATAAGTCCTAGCGATATATTTTTTACGAAGAGAATTTGTGTAAAATAAAAGTCACAACCGGGTAACGCTTAACAAAGCGAAATTGGATTTCACCAAAACCAGATAAGTGATAATTTTGCCAAGATGTCACACCACCTTCTAAATGATGCGTGAACATTAATATTTGAATAGTTCGATATTAATCGCTGACCAAATTTACAACCGACGTGTCACGCAATCAAAACGATGAATTCTCCATTGACAAAATGATTCAATTAGTTTATAATTGTTATAAATTAATTAAATGAAATATTACTTATGAAATATTATTTATAAATTTGATTTTGATTTGATAGATGAATGTTAAATGTAGTTATAAAAGTTATAAATACATTAATCGATATACGATGTCGAGAAGCATTTTAAATTAGATTTAAAATGCAAAATATTCATTTGGGCTCTAAATGGGTTTATAGCCCAACATGGGATGATAGGATCGGCTGGAATAAAGGGGTTAGAGGTGGCTAGTTGATGGGCTAAAGAGGAGTGAAAATGAGTGGTTGAGATGGAAGGAGATCGAGTAAAAGATATTATCCTAAACTCTCTCCTTTCCTTCCTCTATTTAAACATATTTTCCTCCATTTGATAAGGATCTCTTTGGAGTCTCCATCCATATTCCTTTGTTGGCCAATCTATCATTGCATATCTCTAATACCCTAAGCTCAAATTAATTCAGTGGCTAAGGTCAACAGTTCAAGGACTAGTAATCTGTCGAATCGGAAAAGGTTTCAAAGGGAAGAGTTCATTCTTTCAAGGTGTGCTTCAAGGCTTTAGTTATTAGGTATGATTTCCATTAAATTATAGTTTATAATCTTCCAAATAATATTTTATTATGTATATATTATTATTATATTATCAGTTAGGTGATGATTTTGATATGTATTAATGTTATCACAAGTCATTTTGGTTATATATACGTATATAATTGTAGTTAAGAAAAGCCAATTTTTTTATATATCAAATTTGTACAGCCGTCTGTTATACATATATACATATATATATTGATTCTTATTTTATTAATTTATATATACACACACATATATATACACAAATATATTATTTATTTATGCGCATATGGTTTATATTTAATTACAATATGATTTTATGGCTAAATTTGATTATAAAATTTTATAACTACAACTATACAACACTAGTAATTTTTGACAGCATTATTTATATTATTTAATATTGTTTAAATCAATATATACATAAATAATCATATAAAATAAAATATGTAACAAAAGTTATTTTTTTGAATTTTATAAAATTAACTTATCATAAAGATAAGCTCTCGGCTAGAAAATAAAAATTATTATTATTATAGGCCGAAAATTAATAGTTTAATAAAAAAATATGATCAAAAAAGTGTGGAAATTATTTTTAACTTCAAATATCATGTATGATTTACTGGAAATTTAAATTTTCAAAAGATGTTTTGAAATAATTTTTTATATAATTTCTAATAAATATTCAATAAAAATATATTTTAAAATAATATAATTAGCAAAAAAATTTACAACGTACACACGATCTGGAATTTAAAAAAAAATCGATTTTGTTAATTAATATATATTTATATATTATAACTATATTTATGTGTGTGTGTATTATTTTAAATACAAAAATATTTGTCTTATCATTATGTATATTGGTACATATATTATTCACGGTTTAATTAAAAAATATTATATATATATGTATGTGTGTGTGTATTGTTTTAATTTAAAAATAACTTATTTATATTTAAACGAATATATTATAATAAATATGTAGATATATATATTTTTTATTTATAAATTTTATATACATACATATATATATTTTACATTTATATAAAAAATAAAAAAACTTAATATATACATTTACATATATACACATATGTGTATAATATTTATATATAAGTAACAGTTTATATATATATGCACAATATATATTACATAGCAAATGAGCTAACGTGTCTGTTGCGATTTAAATCTCAACATTTATATACAGACTCGTTATACATTGGACGGGTTATCATGTTATATATGCATGCACACGTATATATGTATATGATACATATGTGTACATTTATATGTATAAATTATAAACTAAATAAAACTCCATGTAATTTATAAATTTAAATAAAATAAGATATTTTATTTAGATAAAATTTAGAAACATTCTAAATGAATTAGACTTCATAGTCCCAATAAAGATCCAATAGGGTAAAAAATTGAAATTCACCAATAACTTCCGTTGCGGGCTGGCCCGGTTCCAACAATGGTATTAAAGTCCAATAACCTATGTGGTCTTAATTAGTCATGTTAGGTTAACTATTAAGCTCGCTGCCCGAAAGTTATCCTTAATAGTAAAGGCCAAATTTGAGTTAAGCCTTGGACTAATTTTCAAAATCGTTTGAAAATTGAAACATAGAATTTAACTTAGAAGTTAAAATTTTAAAATAAGATATACAAATATTATAAAAGTTTTAATATAACAGAAAAATTCAAAATGTTTGAAAATAAACATTAATTTTCAAAATTTAAATTTAGTAATAAGATAAATAAAATAAATCACTTAAATTAATTAATTAATTAATAAATGTATACATGTATTATATATTATGATATATGTATTTGAAATGTTTAAAATAACATAAGTATATGTGGTTGTATATGAATTGAATTTTGAAATTAATATAATGTAATTAATTTTTTTAATTAAATAAATTATTTAAGGTTAATTAATTAAATAAATAAATTAAAGGTTAATTATTTAAATAACTTAAATAAATAAATATATACATATATAAGGTATACGTGTAATACCATAAGGGCTATAAATTTAATAAATATTTAAGATAAATGTTATTTTAAAATAATATAAAATTAATGAAAATTTTAATTAAATAAATAAGATTTAATTAGTATAATGTTATATATAAGACTATTATATAAGTAATATAGAATATAAAAGTTATATAAAATAAAATTTATATTACACGAATATATAAATTAGAGGTGGAACATTAAGGAAACCCTAAATAGAAAGGAATAAATGCATATGTAAATGTGTGCATACCGTTATTTCTGATGTGTCCAATATTTGAATCATGATGGTATTTCATAAAAAATACATTATTTCATAAGTCAATATCACTCGATAAAATACATTGAAGATTATAAATGTTTAATGTAAATTTGTCCTTTATCATTTATATATTAATATATTGCTTGCATACTCCTTAGTTGTTGAGCTTTCCTCAAGCTAGGGATGTTATGTGTAGTATTATTAATATATTGAATAGATGAGTTAAGATATCTACACGTATTTGTTGAGCTTTGCTTAAAGAACGTGCATTATTCTTATAACATAGCAAAATTATAGGTCAAAGTAAATAATTTCACTTGTTGAGTTTTTCTCAAGGCAAAGGCGGGATTAGGACAAGAAATCACGAGTTAAGAGTTGTATGTGATACAACCGATAAGGAGTTATCCATCATATGCAGGCCTATGATTTATTGAGCTTTCCTCAATGTTGCAAAAAAAAATTCTGAATTCCAATCGAATGCAATCGGATCTAGTATAGTATGAACTGGCGATCAGAACATATATGGATAGAACTTATAACAGGGTCTCGAAAAGCAAGTAATTTTTTCTGGGCCTTTATTCTTTTTTTAGGTACCAAGACATGCGAGTCACCTACTAGTGAAGTCAAAATACTTCTATGTTTTGCTTAGGGTTTGGTGAAACATAAACGACTAGTGGGAGACTTATTAGAAAAATAAAACGATAACATTTAATCATTCTAATATTGTAAGAGTATATGCTATATATTGTTTAAAAAATCTATATTGATAAATTTGTGCATTCAATTTAATTGATAAAATGTTAATCAATTAAGATAAACAATTGACTGAATTGAAGATTGATAAATAGAAATATAACATATAATTACTAGTAAATATTTCTTACATGTTAATTTTACAATACCCATGCAACCACTAGATTTTAGAACTACTAAATACATTCATAACTTGGTCACCTATGCGTTTATTTGGTCGAGACCGTATATTGCATTCTATGAGTTTCGAACTCTAAAAGCAATACAAGACTATGGATATTTGATCCACATACTATCGCATATAAGTGTTATATAGGGAACTATCACATTTTGTAATGTATGATACTTCGTTGAAGTTTGTTCATTTGAAATAAGCCAATAAATAGTTCTGTAAGATTGATTATTCAATTTGATTAATTACAAAAGGCTCGTATCGTGTTAAATGTAACATTAGACCAAAACTACAAGAAAGATCTAATAATTTGATCATTGAAATGTCAGTTTGATCAGTTTATGTAAGGCGAATCATAATTGATGTCCTTAAATGTTAAGGATGATCAAATGCATCTTCGTAAAGAGTCCGTCATGATGTTGTATAAGAGCTTTCTTTTGAATGGTTCGACCATTTAGAAAGAAAATTGAATATACAAGAGTAGATGTAATTTAAGTTATAGTTAAGATGAAGAGTGTAAACAGGCACTTTTGCTTCATAAAGAAACATCAGAAAGGATAATTGTAATTATAATTGATGTCCAATATTGGACTGAGAAATATGATTTCTATTCTGAAACATATTTTCATTTAGAAAATTGTTTTATTTGGGATTTATTTCTTAAGTTCAAGATATTTGATCAAGCACTCTCTACTATAAACTGGTTGCGGTATATGAAATAAGTAGTCTATATTAAGTGGATGATGGACCTCTGTATTGATATGCTATTATAGTAATGGCAGAAATAGTGGGAGCATGCTATATAACACTTATTGATTGTATCAAGTTACGAAAATTGTTTTCGTAAAACGTAACGCGCATTATTTATGAAATAATAACTGTTCTTTGATAATGACTAAAAAATAGACGCAGTTTATATTATAAATATGTGCTGTGAAATAAATTTGTAAAAGAGGAATTTGATGCATTGAAAAATATAGAAGTGTCCTAAACTACTTACAATTATTTTGGAAATATAGACTAAGTTGTAGTTTTGAGGAATAATTTTATTATATGATTATAAGTTATATGATACTGGTTAATTATATCTCAAACAGTTAAGGGCAATGCATCAATTTATTTGGAGTGTCGTAGGAGTTGATGAACTCTTCGATTGATTCATACAAATATATGCAATCGTAAGTCTATTAACATCAAAATGGTTCTACGTACTTTTTCATGGTCATCATGAGTCATCACAGACATAGACATATGTGTTTGATATGGATGTATAAGTTTATGATAAGCTCATAGAATATAAAATGCAAGTAAATAATATAACATTGGGTAGAAATGGTTCAATTCGATCGAATGGGTGAGGATATTAAAAAGAGTTCTATATGTACCTAATATGAATAAAAATTTAGTTGCATAGGTCACTTATTCAATAATACATAACATTGTATAGATAAGGAGTAATCAAACTTTGTTGGATAAAGTATGATTAATGATGAGTGAAATTGAATTAAAATTCTTTTTATAAGGTGTGTACTTAGGAGTAGCACAAAGTGTTAAAATTAATATCATCCAAAGAATAGTTTACAAAATCACATAAGATAAGGGTTTATTAGAAACTCCTACATATCCTTGGCCAAGAGTTGGCAAGTTGTGTGGATCGAAAGACTGCATGCAATTATTATAGTAAGGGACTTTTAATGAATCATCCCAAGAGAATTCTGAGAACAATAGTCACTGGATGACTAATTTATTTTGTGAACATAAATATATTGTGCACTGATGAAAAATCAATTTATATAAGGCAACTCATAAAACGTTTATGAATATCCATCTGTTGCATGAAGAAACAAGTGTTATTCCAAGAAATATCAACGTTGTAGTGAAGGAATTTCTTTAAGAAATTATTGGTATATGGATTTAGATATGATCCGATGATAAAAATAATTATAAGGGATGAAATGAAATTGACTAAACCTAAATGAACACAAATACCGTCTAATGAATATTCTTGTAAATTAAAGAGAAACTGTGTGTTTGTTGTCAATGTTAAGAATAAATTCTCCTTGGTTATTTAATTAAGCCATTAAGGGTATTGACTCTATGATATAGTATGATGCGCAAATCCGAAATAGTTTCTAAGTACATTCTCTAAATATGATTTTGAAAGTTGTATCTGAAAGGATATGATCCTTTTGGCCGCAAATGTACCATTAAGAGAAAGACAAATGCAATTGGAATATACTTAGCAACATTGATAAGAATAATACAATAAAACAATAAAATTCAATTGTTGAAATTAACATAATAAATTCACCACTCGTTGTGCTCAAGTAATTACTCACAAAATTATTACATATTATGACTTTATGTTTTGGTACGTATACGTTGAAATAGAAAAATCTAAATACTTAGAGTATACTTTTTATACATAATAACCAAAAGTTCGGATATTGAACAAATGTTTTAATAAGAATATCAAATAGTTTGATTGTCAATCAAAATGCAGAGGAAGTGTGTGCTCATAAGAAGAAAGATAAAAAGATACATATTTGTAAACCATGAGTAAACAACACATTGCTGATTGTCAATGATGTAATTGTGTTAAAATCGGCTAAAATCGGCTTAAGTTGTTTTAATACTCGACGTTGGATTTATAAATGATATCTTTTACAATAAGTATAAAAGATGATAGGAATGCCCCAAAACTATGCAAGGACACCTTATTAAAATGCTTAATCTAGAACATTTAAAATGGATTCTTTATGCATCAACAATAGGAATTATCATACATGTTATGTTGTCTACGATATCGTGATTTGTTTATGTATTTGATACATGAAGCAAATACCAAATCCAAACTGATATCATTAAATAGTAGTTTGGAGCATTCTCATGTATTTGCGAAATACTAGAGAATTATTTATAGAAACAACAAACTTCTTATAAAGGAATATTCAGACTCAAACTCATGAGTGATATTGAGTATAACGTGTCAATAATAAATCTAAGTTAAGTATCTTTAAGTTGAAAACGTTCCAAATGAAAGACTATGACTGATTCAACGAAAAAGGCTAAGTACATCGCCTTGAATAACACCGTAATAAAATAATGTATATAAATGTACATGAACAAATTTATAACTGAGCCGAGGGTGGTTTGTTGAGAATCTCATAACACCGTTATATGATAAAAATTTCATAACATAGTTCATTACAAAACTTAGAGCTCACTGGAAGTCGAGTGACATACTCCAATTTGTTCACAGGATAAAGTTATTTTATCAGCGTTGGGGACAGTTGATTGATAGAGCAGATAATATAAACAGAATAGCATACCCGTTTATTGAAGGACTGACCTTGTTGGTTTCAAGGAAATCGATTAGAGAAGTTGGAATAAGATTCCATAATTTAGCCCAAGAGATTGATATAGTTAGGGGTATGCCCTACGGGAAATTATGTAATTTGTTAGATATATCAACTCCATAACCAATCTTGTTTGAACTAAAAGGTGTTTTCTTTCTATTATATATTTGATATAATGTGTTAAATTAATTAATTTACTTGAATGTATATTTAATTGAAAATCCATAAATGGTATCTTTTATGATAGTAGTTACAAAGTGTCGTAACCGCGAGTAATTTATCATAATGAAAACAAATATACCATTTTAAATGTTTCTAGTTAAGATGCATCGAGACTGTATATTGATGTATTTGTTGAGACCAGAGTACATAACGCTCTCTAAATTTTAGGCAGTGCATTACTCATGACTGCTAGAGGTTATGTACTGATATATATTGGATAACTATAGGATGACTCACTTGATAGTTTTATGTGGGTTAATATAACTAAGGTTAAACTGAAAATATCATTGTGACCTATTTATATAGTTCTCTCAATTTGAGAATGTTATCGACCTTCAATATGAAATCTAAGCTTTGATTATTGGAAAATTATGGCACAACGTCTATTGAGTGACTATAATTAAGTTGAGTGGAAGTATTGGAAGTGCAACATTATTCAAGAGAGGATTCGTCTCATCAATTAAATAGGGTTAGTATCACAGTCAACTCAAGTCAACTCAAAGTCAAAGTCTCTGGCTAGAGCATTTCGGTTAAAAATAATTGTTATTATGAACCAAGGACTTTGTGTTCGCACTGTAGAGTTGAATATGGATGATATTGGAATTTGACCATTACTAAATTCCATATACCCAAAATGATATATATTTTTACGAAGAGAATTGGTGTAAAATAAAAGTACAACCGGGTAACGCCGAACAAAGTGAAATTGGATTTACCAAATCTAAGTAATGATAAATTTGGTCAAAAATGTCACACCGCCAGCTAAGTGACATGCGAACAATTTAATTAGTTTATAATTGTTATAAATCAATTAAATTAAATAATATTTATGAAATATTATATATAAATATGATTTTGATTTGGTAGATGAATATTAAATGTATTCATAAAAGATATAAATACAGTGATTGATATACGATATCTATAAGCGTTTTAAATTAGATTCAAAATATAAAATATTCAATAGGGCTCTAAATGGTTTTATAACCCAAGATGGGGCTGATAGGATCGGCTAGAATAAAGGTGTTAGAGGCGGCTGGTTGATGAGCTAAAGAGGAGTGAATATGAGTGGCTGAGATGGAAGAAGATTGAGTAAAAGATATGATCCTAAACTCTCTCCTTTCCTTCCTCTACTTAAACATCTTTTCCTCCGTTTGATAAAGATCTTTTTGGAGCCTCTAGCCATATTTATTTGCTAGCTGATGTATCCTTTTTATTTGCTGGCTGATGTATCCTTTCCTATCTCTGTAATATCCAAGGCTCAAATTAGATCAATTCAGTTGCTATCCGATAGCCAAAGGTTAACGGTTCAAGGACTTGGTTTTTATGCATGATTTCTATTGAATTATAGTTTATAATCTTTTGAATAATATTTGATTATGTGTGTATATATATTATAACGATATTGTTAGTTTGGTGACGATTCTGATATGTGTTAATGCTGTCATAAGTTAGTTCGGCTATGTGTATGTATATACTTATAAATTAAAAATATCAAATTTTTTATATATCGGATCAATACAGTTGCCTATTTTATATAAAATAATTATCATTTTATTAATATATTTATATATATATATATATGATTTAATAATACATATATGATTTATATTTAATTATAGTATAATTCAATAGCTAAAATTGATCATAAAATTTTACCCATATAACCATATAGTAATAGAAATTTTCGACGGTAAAAATTAACTTTTATAATTATTTATTATTATTTAATATTATTCAAATAAATATACTACATAAATAAATCATATAAAATAAAATATCTTACAAAATTTATTTTTAAAATTTTATAAAATTAACTATACTAAAATAAGCTCTTGACCATAAAATTAAAATTGATAATTATTTTTTGCTATTTTTAAAAATTATTATTATTATAGGGGAAATATTAATAAAAATAAAATTTGTTCGTAAAAGATATGGAATTTCTTTTTCAAACTTCAAAATAACATATATGATATACTAGAAATTTAAATTTTGAAAAAAAGATTGGAAATTTTTTGTATTAATATTTTATGTAATTTTGAATGAATATTCAATTAAAAATGTATTTTAAAATAATTAAAAAATTATGTTATGCACATGATCTGGAATACATAAAAATAATTTAATTTTGTTAATTAATATAAATATTTTTTATACATGATAACTTTACTTATGTGTATATATTATTTTAAATAAAAAATATTTATTTTATCATCATATATACATATTGGTACATATATTATTCACGATTTAATTAAAAAAATTATTATATATATCTATATATAAATTATTTTAATATTTAAGGAACTTTTTTATATTTAAACAGATATATTATAATAATATGCATATATATATATATTAATTTTTATTTATAAGTTTCATATATACATATATATTTTTATAAATTATATGTATATATATTACATTTATATAAATTATTCAAACAAACTTAACATATATATTTAAATATATATGTGTGTGCGTGTGTATAATATTCTAAATGAATTATACTTCATAAGCCCAATAAAAATTCAATATGCTTATAAAAAATTGAAATTCACTCATAATTTATACTGCGGGCTGGCCCAGTTCCAACAGTACATTCGCTACTAAGTATAAAATGAGCCTCAACTCCCTACGTTGTTGGTCGACTATCCACAGAGAAGAATCACCATGCATTCACTTCCTTATCAGGGTTTGGGAGGCTATCCAGCAAGATTGAATCATTATGCATTCACTTCCTTGCTTGAGGATTGCCTACTGGCTTGTGAGTTTGGGTAAGATGTTCGTCCCCTTCATGCTCGGGTGCATCGGCGAGTTGACACATGAGTGCAACGGTCCTGCATCCCTCGCCTATGATTTCGTTCATCTCTCGTGCAAGGAGTATTGGTGTCAAGACTGACATTGTTACCTTGAGTGATGTCGAAGTCGATATCTGTAGTATACCTGCATAAAAATTAGCCAAACCAACATCAAGTGGTAGCATGTCACCCGAGAGTACACTTGAGCCCAACAATGCTCAGGGTCGTACGAGGACCACCCGCTACTCAATCAACAGCATGTCGCCTGAGAGTACCCTCAAGCCCAATATCACTCAGGGTCGTGTCGGGATCGCTTGCTACTCAACCCTACCACATGTCACCTAGGAAAACCTTTGAGACCTCTACCCTCAGGTTCGTGTCGAGACCACCCAATACCATAAGCACACAAGAAGGCCCCGCAACCATATGCCGTCTTGGTTCTCTATTACGTCCAGATGCTCCAGCTTACGCTCGCATCCGAGCCCACATGCCAACCCGACACCAAATACATACAAGTTACTTTCAAACTAAGTACACGGTTCCAATGAAAGGATCGCTCTTGTTTCCCATCTCATTACCATACTACTATCTTATCTATCGTAAGAACAATATACAAGCACAGACAAACATGGGCTACATTGGCTACTCTAAGAATGCTACCCTACATGCTACATGGACGGTGAAGAGTAGATAAAAAAGTGAAGTACTTTCAAATTTTCCATAAAAAGAACTCCATTTATTTACAAAATGCAGGGTATGTAGCCCGCACTGCTAGGCATACAAAAAGAAAGAAAATTTTCTGTATGGTCAACATAAAAAAATCCATGTTGCCACCCATCAGCAGGCCGGATCAGGGAGTCCAGCTGCTCCTGGATTAGGACATCCGGCTCGACAATCCCAACCTTCCTTGTCTCCTCGGCCACCTCCTCGTAGACCTGGGCTAAGGCCACATCATTAAACTTGCCGATGGAGATAGGATGTAACAACCTATTTTTTAGTACTAATTAATTAACATTATATGGTAATTTATTTTATTAAATTGGAATTTGACAGTTTGATTGGTATTTGGTTTGGTAATTATTTTATGAAAGAATTTAAGTTGTGAAATTGGGATATTTAAATTTTATTTTAGTTATAAATATGGAAAATGATATTTTATAAAATTGATAAAGGTGAAATAAAATAGTAGTTGGGTAAAATAAAGATTTTAAAATGAACTTGGGGTTGTTTAAATTAAATTTAGTTTAAGAATAATTATTTATAATCAAGTTTAGGCCCAAAGCCCAAATATCATTAAACCCAAAGTGAAGATAATTTGTTTTCTCTATTCTTACTTCGTTCATTTTCCTTAAGAGGATCATCTCACGTACAGGGAAAATATTGAATCCCCTAGAAAAAATAACCTCCTCTCAAAAATCAAGAAAATCACAACCAAAGTTTATATTATCTTTAAATTCAATTTCTGGGACTCTCATTTCCATTCATCACAAGGCTCAAAGCTTGTTTTGAGGGCGTAGCTTAGAGGTGCGCGATGATTCTAGTGAGCGGTGAATCAATGGAGGCCCGGTGGTTTTTGAGTGAACAATAAGTTGCTGGCTGTGCGACTTGAAGTTCTAGACGTCGATGAGAGAGGATGCATCATTATCGAGGCGTTGTTCAGTGGATGTTGGCTGCATTAATGAGTTTGCATTCTCCGTGCGCTGAGTAAATTTCTACTCATAATTATATCTAAATTTGTGTTTGCTGTTGCTATGAATTTAATATCTCGTTATCGATTGCAATTAATTGGTAAATTAATTAGGATTATTGATTGCACTATTTTTCTGATATATATTGGTTAATTTCCATTAGTATATATTGGTTGATTGTTGTTAGAATATATTGGTTGATTGTTGTTAGTTTGTACATATATGCATCTTGTTAGATAACGCAAGTGTCTTATTGAATTAATATAGATTATCGATTGAATTGGTTTTGTGAAAGAACTATTCATTGATCCAATTGTTAAAATAATTATTGAAAATAAGATTATGAATTGTTTTATAAATTGTTATAATGTACTTCTATTTGATAAAATACATTAGAAAAAATAATAACATATTTTAAGAAATTCTTTTATAAGCATTATTAAGTGAAAGTTGATATTCTTAATACCAGGATTTTCTAATACGTAATATTTTAGTGAAATTGTTATATTTAGACTGATTTTTTTAAACAAGCAATATGAATTTTATTTACGGTTAGAAATAAGAATAAAATATTTTAAAGTTATATTTATTTTACTATGAGATATAATCAGTCACATAAAATTTTGGTAAATACATATAACTGTACCTTTGGTTTAGAGATTAATCTTTAATCATTTTATATAAGTGTTTGGTTTTTTGTTTGAATTGATTAAAGTAATATTTTAATTAACTTTAGTTTTATTTTAACATTGGAATTAAAATTGAGATTTTAGTATGGTTTCTATGTCTTTGATTCCTTATATTATACATAGATATTTAAATATGTAAATTTTAGTTTATAAGCTATTTTTGAGTTTCAAAAGAAAGATATAAAATTCAATGCTCTTTATGAATATTAAATTATTGAATTATATAGAGAAAACACTAAGAATATTTATTTATTATAAAGGAAATATAATATTTATGTTGCCATATTTATTTTGTAACATCTAGTATTTATTCAGTTTTATATATTTTATCATTATATAAAATTCATATATCGTGAGTGTTTTATTATTACATATTGATTTGTTCATCTTTATATATTTATGTAAATTATTTTATATAATTACTAATATCTAATTTCTCATCCTTTAAATATATTGATTTTGAAAAATGAATGATTCACCGTACATGCATATTTGTTTAGAATTTTATTATCACATAGTGATGACATCCTTTTGTTTGGTTATTCATTATTTATTATATGTGATGAGAAATCAGAATAAACGGATCGGTGATATCGTTTGGTATGGGACTTTCGATAATACTTTTTTGGTTATTCTTTCGACTCATTATATAGAATATAGGAGAAGTGAGCATGATATGTGAGCACTGAATAAATGGAATAGTAACGCGCGGTGGTATGAGACACCGTTGTGTTATTTATTCAGTTATTTTTGCTTATGGATGACACTCATATGGGGTTATGTTGTGTGTGACTCGCCGCGGTTAGCATGTATGGAGGCTACTAGTTAGCCATATGGTTGTGTACATTATATGTCTATCTATCTTTGTCCAACTTCCATTATTTTCAGGAGTGAACCAGATTGGCCAGTATCCATCCTTGCGGCCCAATCGTGGGGTCGCACCCCAAATCCATGGCACCGTTATTGTTTATGGTATTTGATGCACATCTCGATATTGGTAGTTGGTTTCCCCTTATATTTCATAGACCAACAGTCAGTTACCATATATGAGCATATGTCGATGGTCTTGATCGAAGAGGCTACGCGTTATCGAGCCTATGGTGGACCATTGTCACGATTCCGAGAGGGGAGAGGTAATGGTAATTGATTACTGAAGGAGTTGTGTCATGTGGACCATGTGTGGCTCATAAAGCAAGTGGGCATGCTGTCAATCTTCCATCTGGTTCTAGCATATGTGGATATATGTGGATGTATATGGATAGTAGATGACATATCTTATGTATAGATGGGATTATACCTGAGACTGTGTCCAAAATATGATCAACCCAATATCCTTCTTAGGAAGACGACCTATTTATTTTTGATTTGCTATTTATATCTTTTAGAGCCATCCACTCAAGAGTTTTATCTCTTGAACTGTGGGTCGAGATATACGATTTTACTTTGCGCTGGCTCATATCTTACTTATTGATTTTATCGATTTGATAATGATATTTATCATATGAGATTGAGAGAGACTATAGGCATTTCCTCATCATTACCTAACGTTACTTGAGGATTTCTCATTATTGATGGTTTCCAGATTTGATGATGAATTCCAAATATGTATGATTCACCTATTCGATATTGATTTAGTGATTTTGTTTTGATGTGTTTTATTATATGGGTGATGACATCATTATGTATGTTTTTGTGATATTTAATATTAAAATATATTTGGGATAGTCTGTGATGTTTTAGCTGTATAGATTTATATCATGCCTATACATTACATATTTGTTGATATTATATATATCATATATTATTTACCCTCGAGTTAGATATAGTCTATCATGTGTGTTATTTATATAATACTTTTGTCAGTCCAAGACATTTCAGGTACATGGACGACTTGACCAACATGTTTTTAGCGGGCTTAGAGGAGATATATTAGGATGTTGTATAATATTTAAAAGACATTGATTCACTGTATATGTATATATAATTGACATTGAGTTATGTTGTATACTTATAACTTTATTGTATCTTATGTGCTATATACTATCGCTACGACTGGCTCTTTGTTCCCTGCTGTTATTGTATATTATGTATTATTCTGTCCTAGAGGCATACGTGTTTACTGTTTTGTACCAATACTGCATATGTTTAGGAAAGATATTTACTTGATATTTTAATATGTACAAGTGTTAGTCCAAGAGAATATTCATGTGTTTACCCCATATAGCCTTATTCTCCATATTATCCAACAGTATTACTTCATGATACTCTTGGATAATATGGGTCTTGAGGTGGGGTGTTACAAAAGAGCATGTTGGAACAATACAGTGTATCGAGTCTTGTCCCTAGATAAGACTTAGAGTCCTTGTCCTCGTGGGTGTGGTAGAATTTTTATTTATACTTAAGAGATATTAAGAGTATATGATGAATATTGGGGTAATCATCTGAGGACACATTTTTTATTTTTCCCATTATAGATATATTACCATTCCCTATAATTTTGGTGTGTTTTACAACTTATGGTGTAAGTAAAGTAAATGCTTAAACAACAACTATGTTTTAAATACAATATTGATTTTGGCATACAGTGGAAATATACACATGGTAGATTGAAATAAAAATATTTTTATTAGACAAGTATATGATTAATAAATATGAATTTGACCTGATAAAATGAATAGAAATGTTTTATGACTTATTTTGATGTTAGTTTGTCCGTAGAGTGATTTTAGAATTCTGATCGATACATCTGATCAGCATTATCGATAGGGATTCATAAACGCTCAAAAGAGACAACCGACACATTATTTTGAAAGATTTAAAATTATTAAGTGTTAGATAAAAGTGAAGATTTATAATTTAAGAAAATATTGATTATCATTATCATTATCATCATTATCATTATTATTATTATTATTATATTTATCATTAATGATTTGGGAAGTTAAAAGAATGTTTAAATCGAAAATCGTTCGGAAGATATGAGTTGTAAGTTTAGTATTAAAGAAGATTTGGTAAATGAACGAGTAAAGTTTTTTTTTTGAATTAGTACAATGTTAATAGTTAGAGGTAATATTTATATAAGTTTTTAAAATAAAATGGTGTTAACTTTTTTGTTGAGTAGGTTAAGAATTTTGGTCGATACGGGTGCATGCGTATTCGATAGAAGTTCTTAAGCACTTAAACAAGACATGTGGACATAATGTTAGGGAAAGATATAAATAATTTGTGAAAATTTAAATTATTTTAAGTGAGAATTGAATGTTTTGAATGGAGGAAAAATAAAAAATATACAAGTAAAATATTTTGGAAAGTGTTGTTTGAAATTTGTATTTGCTTCAGTCTTGAAAATAAGATATTATATTTATTAAATTGAAAAGAAATTTATTTGTAAATGGAAATTGTAAATATAGGAGTATGTGTGTGTGTGTGTGTTTATGATGCTATTTTGATAGAACTTAGAAATATAAATGTATGGATTTTAGGAATTTAAGATATGTGATTTTTATTTAATTAGAAGGGTTATATTTCAGAAGTATGTAATAATGTGAATTTATTAATAAATGTATATAAGTTGGATGTTTTAATTTGAAGTAATTAACAAAACTATATGTATGAAGTACAGTAAGCATTTTATGAGTCACTTTATAGATTTTGAGATACGATATAAAGAGAGTAATGAAATATTGAGTCAAGACAAAATATTGTGGAATATTTTGTTAAATAAAAATGAGATTAGTTAGAATTTGGATTGATAAAATTTTGAAATATTAATGGAAAAATTTGAAGTTATTTGAAGAAAAATTAAATTCTAATTGTGTTTGAAATTGTATGACATTACATTTGAAAAACGAGGATCAAATTGAACCATATAATTTAATTATGGGATTTATGTAGGAATTGATTACCCATATTTTGTTGTATATTTTTTCTTGGTCTATCTCACTACTTTTGTTTGAATTTTTGTTACTTGTCTCATACAAAATTGTTTCGGTTGCCTTTGTGTATTTTGTCTCTAATTCTTTAAATGTTTATTAATGCTGACACTTTGAACTTACTAAAGCTAATTTGAAACTGATACTTGATTTAACATGAACTTATCCCTATTTTTTATTTCTTTACTCGAGCATGCTATTTATTTTTATTTTTGATCGCATTTATTAGTGATACATAGATGTTCGTTGACGATGTTGAGGCCAATAATCTTTAGATTCTAAGTTCGAATAATGGTTCTATATTGCTATTAGTATTTTGAGTTTGATGTTGTAGCAATAAGAGGCTTTGTGGCCTTAATTATGCATGTGTAGGTCTACACTTGTGAGTCGCTATCGAGTTCCCTAAGTCTCGAGTAGATGTTGGACTCTTTGGTTTAAAGAGATGGACCTTGTTGTTGCATGATTGTATTTGGTTGTTGTATTACATGTTTGGCGACACATTACTACACCTGGTTTCGCTTGCATATATGTATCATTATATATGCTTCAAGTATGCATTTCTGAATCTCATGTATATGTTGCACCATTTCATGTTTTGTTGGTTGTTCTTGTCTTGCGTCAGTTTTATGCATCCATGTACCCAGGAACATACACTTGGCCCTTTGTCTTGTACTTGTACATGTTCACTAGTATATGTAAGTACTTGCCTTTGAACCTAGACTACCCTTGTATATAACCTCGAGTATTTATGGTGTATTGCGCCCTCTTGTTGTTGCATGTGCACTGAGTCCATCTGCCTTGATTCTGTGTACATATTTGATTTGGTCTTGATTTTATCAGTGCCTTGACTTGTTCGATTTGAATATATTCTTCGATTTTAATTCTACAACTTAATTTGTTTAACCATCGATTTTCGGATGAATGATTGTGGTGTTTTCCAACTTGGTCAATATCTTTGATATATATATATATATATATATATATATTGAAAATTCCTTGTTTTCAACTTGAACTGTTGGATTATTGATCTATGGCCATGTGATTTCTAACTTGGTCACCACTTGTTATACACATTTGAAACTTCTGATTTTGTCATATGTTGCTCTGACTTGCCCTATAAATTGAGTCCGACCCCATTACTATTTTGTTGTAATAGTGACACTTGAAACCGAGTTGCTATGTTAGTAAATTCTTCGATGATTTCATGCCTAAGTTCGCTTTCAAGTTGCCTTAGACTCGTTGTAGTGCACTGAAACCCTGAATTGTTTTTCTTGTTGGTAATGTGCATATCTTTGAAATAATTGCACCTTGCTGTTGTGCTTGCCTCTCTGTTGCTTGAGTTCTTTTGCTTGATCATGTGTGTACATTCTCATGTGTCGCCACATTTTGCTGTGTAAATATGTGCACAGCCTTAGCACTAGTCCCCACTTGTTGGAGCACTGACCTCTTACACTATGCTCTTGCCTTCACTTACTTGTTCATGTTGTCACTTTGGCTGTTGCCTTGTCCCTGTTTAAAGGATTCAAGGTTTACGTTTTTCCCCTTATTCTTTTGTATTTTTCGTCCAAGCCAAGCCAACATAACAACGACTACTACTTTAGAGAAACAATCAAACTTTAATAATAATAATAATAACTACTGCTACAACTACTATAACAACAACAACAACAACAATAATAATACATATAAGGGCAGCAGCCCTGCTGACTGCTGTCAGTGAGAGGCACAGTAGCCATGCAGTAGCACATTCTACTGCATATAGTAGGGGTCAGACCACTGGCCTGACCACCTGGCTGGAGTTGGTTCCAGCCCGGGGGTGGCTATCTGGGCCTATGTCCCAGCACAGCTAAGTCAGGCTGGGCTTTGAGCCCAGTTCCCATACACACACACATGAAGAGCATTGGAGTATTCAATAAAATGAAGATAACAAGTTGCTTTCATTTCAACTAGTTTTTCTTTTAATGGATTTTTCATTGCAATTTGGTTAATCATTGCACGACTTGAAGTATATACTGGTTATGATTATTTATATGTGGTTAATGTTCAAACTGAGTTAAGTATAAATACAATTGGAGCATCTTTGTATATATTTAGCGATGTGCCACGCTATTGTTCTCTAAAGAGCAAAGAAATTGCTTAAAACACTGATAACAAGGTATGCTTATTTTTTTAAAGTATAAAGTGTTTGAAAATATTGATAAATATTGTGATTCTGATTGTATAGTCGATGTATATTGCGTACAACATATTTGTAAAATTGCAAAACTTTCATCGTGCAAAGGAGACTATGCCGAAATTTTCAAAAAAATTTGAGAGTTGAAAAAAAATTCATAGAAATTTATCGTATGCGAAGAATTGAAATCGTTACTTAAATTATTTAGAAACATTTCATACAAAAAGAAAATATATATTAATTTAAGCAATTATGAATTATAAATTTTTGCTAATGAAATAATTTAAAGATTATTTGATAAAAGTTTAGACTATAATCAAATTTGATTGTAATGAACTGGAATTTCTTGTAATTTATATACATAGTTATATTATTTTAGTGAAGTTATTGTAAACTTTATAAAATTATTCTTATATATGTAAAGAGTTTATATTCATGAAGTAAAAATTGATATAATTAAGTTTTGTATAATTACATTGTTATAGCTTTTTTCTTATAGGAAATTACGAGGATGCAGTTTTTTTTTTCTTTTTGAAATGGTACTTTATATTAGGCCTGTCAATAGGTACCCGAAAAATCCGGTATCCGTTCGAATCCGTATCCGAAAATATGAAAAATATCCGTTACCCGAAAAGCGGATACGGATATCCGATATCCAAAAAGCTTTCCGGATACGGATATGGCTTTTGTGGTATCCGTATCCAAAAAATATCTGTCCGATTAACTGATGCATATATATACCTAATTAAAATTATATTTATTTAATGTATGATTTTCCAACTATTTTTTAACCATTGGATGTTACTACGATATGGTTTTTTGCTCATTTTTAGTGAAAACAGAAAGTTTTAATATTTAATTTTCCAATATTTTTGGATACACATATGAATATTGGTATAAAAAATGTTTTATCATCACATTTTTTTGTTCCTTGGTTTTTTATGGACATTACTACAAAAACTGTTTTATGTTGATCCAAATCTTTTCATTTATACTTTTAAATTTATTGATTACGGGCGAAGCGGATAAATATCCGATATCCGTCCATATCCGAAAATTAAACGGATACGGATATCCGATATCCGAAAATAAAGCAGATACGGATATCCGATATCTGAAAACGATTTCGGATACGGATAGGCACTATGCGTATCCAAAAGTATCTGTTGACAGCCCTACTTTATATACAAAAAATCATTGGGACAACATATCCCATGTCAATAAACATTCGAAAGCAAGTTCGAACTTGTGACCTCTTTCACCAAAGCCGAATCAATTAACCACTTGGACAATGGTGCTTGTCATGATGCAGTTTTATTAAGAGAGGAAGTCTGTAACAACAGGATTTTTTAATAATAAATAATTAACATTAATATGGTAATTTATGTTATTAAATTGGAGTTTGATGTATTAATTGAAACTGGTTTGGTAATTATTTTATTACATAATTTAAGTTGCAAAATTATGATATTTAAATTTTACATAAGTTATAAATATGGGAAATAATATTTTATAAAATTGATAAAGGTGAAATAAAATAATAGTTGGGAAAAAGGAAAGATTTTAAAATCACCCGTATTCATTTAAATTTAATTTAGTTTAAGAATTATATATATATATATATATATATTTTATTTATAATCAGGTTCAAGCCCAAACCTCAAATATCATTTAAACCCAAACCCAAATTCTAGATAATTCATTTTCTCTATTCTTACTTCATTTGTTTTCTAGAAGTGGATTATCTCACCCATATGGAAAATATTGAATCCCTTAAAAAAATTACTCCTATCGAAAATCAAGAAAATCACTACTGAAGTTTATGTTGCCTTTAAATTCAATTGTTAGGACTCTTGTTTCCATTCATCGCGAGGCTCGCAACTGGTTTTAAGGGTGCAACATGCATGCACGTGATGATTCTGTCGAGCGGTGAATCAATGGAGGAGCGATGGTTTTTTAGTGAACTAAAAGTTGCTGGTAGCGCGACTTGAAGTTCTCGACGTGGATGAGAGAGGATGCGTCGTGATTGAGACAATGTTCAGTGGATGTTGGCGGCATTATTAAGTCCGCATTCTTCGTTCGGTGAGTAAATTTCTACTGACAACTATATCTAAATTTGTGTTTGTTGTTAGTATGAATTTAATCATCTAGTTAGCTGTAACAACCCGCATATTTTATGATTGAATATTTAAATATATATTTTAAATATTTTATCTTTAGTTGGATTATAGTCCGAAAAGTTACTTTTTGCATACGGTCGAATTTGGACTCGGGACCACTTCCATTGAGTTCAAAACGCCGTTTGCGATCTTTTTAAGTATAAGCTTTGATATGTTTGGAGTTAGTGGAATCTTGCTGCTTTTTCACTTTAGGCTTTAGGTTTGGTTTAGCCCATTAGCCTAAACTTATAACTCTAACTCTACCCCTTCCCTTCATAATTTTACTTTCATTTTCTAACACTCAAGCTTCATCAAAAATGGAGGAAGGAATGGGAAATTAAAACTCCAAGCCCTAGTTCACTTGCAAATCCTACATCTAACTCCAAATTCAAAGAGAATACATTGATTCAAGCTTCTTGGGTTGATTCTCCTTTGCTTTCAAGCTTCTCTTTCATTGATTTTGTGAAAAGGTGAGATATTTATCTCACATCTTTGTCTATAACTATCTTTGATCGTTGGGTATGAATTCCTAACACTTTTTCATATGCATTTGCTTTTGGTTTGGACTGAACTGGGGAAAATCCCAATTTTTAGTGTTTTCGGTTCAAATCTTTAAAAATCCAATCTTTTATGTTTAAACATGTTTTTGGTGATGCACCGAGGAGCCAATACGACCGGGTAGCCTATGGGCATAATCCCCTAACGTCCGTGCTTGATCGGCTGCAAATTGAGCGAGTTTTGAGCTCCAAAACCCTTAGGTCGCTCGGCCTGCATATGAAGGACTTTCGGCCTGCATTTAGGTCGTTCCTCCCCATAGGTCGTTAGGTCGTTCGGTCTTAGGTCGTAAAGCCGCTCGGCATTGGTTAGGTCGTGCATCGCTAGGTCGTTGTCGCTCGGCCTATATTTGCTCGGCCTGCAACCACTAAGTCGCTAGGTCGTTCTACTGCTAGCTCGCTCGTGCTTAGGTCGCGCCTTGAATAGGTCGTTGCACCATTTTCTCAGCTTTGTGCAACTAGGTCGCTCCATGTTAGCTCGCAACTGCTAGGTCGCGCCTTGTTGTTTAGGACGCGTACTCCTTAGGTCGCATTATGACCGCCTGCACCATTCTTAGGCCGCTACCTCTTTAGGTCGCGTACCCCTTAGGTCCTCTACCTTGGCCGCATCTCCTTAGGTCGTATGCACGTTAGGTCGTGCATGTGTTAGGTCGCTCGGCCATTTCCTTAGGTCGTTAGGCCTGCACTTATGCCGCTACCACTTAGGTCGCTCAGCTGCTAGGTCGTGTCGTGTTGTGTCGCTAGGCCATTTCCACTTCGATGCATTTGGGGATCGAATTCTTTGGGTTTTCAGTCACGTCTCCATATGTGAATTTTTGTGGTTGATTGTTTCTACGATCATTTTTGTGATTTGCCATTTTAAAAATATGAAGGTATCAATACTAGTAGTAAATATCAAAACTCTTTTATTAAAACGATTTCAACTCTATTTTCAATATCAAGCTTGTTTATAAGACCGCTTTCCAATCTACGAGTATATACAAACCTTCACCTCACTCGTACGAGAAATCTAATTAAACGGCTTAGTAAAATAGGTGATATGAAACGCTTGCATTTACTTCGTCGGTTAATTCTTGGACTTGTTTGATTGAATCTCTTGTGACAATTTTTGAGTGGAGATCTACAATTTGTTCGTAAATATTTAAGTTAAGCTAGTGGTTATGGGACATGAGGCTAAGCTCATATATTTACTAGCTTATTGAAATTGACACTCCTTGATGATCGATGATGATCATTTTTGTGATTATGACTAGCGATATGCTATGTTTCTTTGTCCATGTAGGGACAGTACCTCGTCTTATTGAGTTTCGTCTTAATATTCCTTTTATAGGTTAACGACCTATGTATTATTTGAAGTTTCGACTCAACTTTTGTGGGCTAGCGACCCATGTTCTTTTATGAAGTTCGGTCTATCGGGCGTACCGTTGTACTACGTCGTTGTTTCGAACTATTCGAGTTTCTGGTTCCTCGGGCGTACCGTTGTACTACGTCGTTGCACCGGCTCTATGGTTAGCGACCATGAGATAGCGTCCCATTTGTGATACACGTGTTGGTGAGCTTTCATGCTCCTGTTTTGTGATAGGCCTCCCCCTTTTTGTGATTTATGGATTTCCATTGATGATTTCTAGAGTTTGTGTTTCACCAATTTTCATGATTTGTATTGATAAGTTTTATCAATATTTGTGCATTAATGAATTTTGTGTGTTATTGACCTTTGTGATTGGCATTGATATTATTGTCAATGCTTATGATTTTGGTGAATAATAATATAGGGTATGACATTCCTTTTGATCTTTGAGAAGATTCTTGTGATATTGATTAATCCTTTGTTGATTTTCAATTAAATACTTATCACAGTATGGCTTTATGAATTGCCATATATCTATGTCATATCTCTTATTCTATATCATTTTATCTGATATTTATAGCTAGACTGATCTGTTTATTATTTTTTTATTAAATAATACTCGGGTCAGACCGAGATGTTACAGGTGCTTCTGCTTGACTTCATATCTGGGATTATCACCCTGACTTTTGGCTAACTACTTAGATTAGTAGTTTTTGTTGTATACATTTGAGTTATAGACTCATTGATGTATCCATATTCTTTGTCTAGCACTTGTAGCTATTCTTTTGTGATATTGTGGATCTTATTTGACCACTACTCTGATGTACACTTTTATGTGTTATATTCATATCTATTTCCGCCTTTGTGATACGGATGTCTGTGACTAATTTGTGTTATGTTTATTTCTATGTTTGTTTCCGAAGAATATATCTATAGCCACTGTGTAGTAGCTTTGAGTTTGTTTCGGCATGTTGGATTTCCTCCTGAAACCAAATGCATGTTGTACTACCTGACATATCGTTGCTCGCACAAAAGCAATTACGCGAATGGTCGCTCCTCAACAGCCTTATTCTCCGCGCTAGTTGACGGCATTACCCCGTAATGTCATTGGCTAGCGTGGGTATAGAGGTGGGGTGTCACATTAGCGATTGCAATTGATTGGTAAATTAATTAGTATTATTGATTGCATTATTTTTTTGATATATATTGGTTGATTGCCATTAGTATATATTGGTTGATTGTTGTTAGCATATATTGGTAATGTTGTTAATTTGTGTGTGTATATATATGCATCTTTTTAAATAGCGCAAGTGTTTTATTGAATTAATATAGATTATTGATTGAATTGGTTTTGTGAAATGAACCGTTGATTGATTCAATTTGTTAAAATAATTATTGAAAGTAAGATTAAGAATTGTTTTATACATTGTTATAATGTACTTCTATTTGATAAAATACATTAGAAAAAATAATAACATAGTTTAAGAAATTCTTTTATAAGCGTTATTAAGTGAAGGTTGATATTTTTAATACCAGGATTTTCTAATATGGAATATTTTAGTGAAATTATTATATCTAGATTGATTTTTTCAAGCATGGAATATGAATTTTATTTATGGTTAGAAATAAGAATAAAATATTTTAAGGTTATATATATTTTACTATAAAATGTAATCAATCACATAAAATTTTGGTAAACACGTATAACTATATATTTGGCTTAGAAATCAATCTTTAATCATTTTATATAAATATTTGATTATTTGTTTTAATCGATTAAAGTAATACTTTAATGAACTCTAGTTTTATATGATATAGGAATTAAAATTGAGATTTTAGTATGATTTCCATATCCTTGGACTCCTTATATTATATAAAGAAATTTAATATATGTAAATTTTAGTTTATAAAATATTTTTGAGTTTCAAAAGAAAGATATAAATTTTAATGCTCTTTATTAATATTAAGTTATTGAATTTTATAAAGAAAACGCTAAGCATACTTATTTATTATAAAGGAAATATAATATTTGTGTTGCTAAATTTATTTTGTAACATCTACTATTTATTCAATTTTATATAATGTTTCATTATATAAAATTCATATGCCGTGAGTGTTTTATTATTACATATTAATTCGTTCATCTTTTTCTATTTATATAAACTATTTTATATTTTTTTGAAATCATCCTTTAAATATATTGTTTCTCTTAAATGAATGATTTGCCGTAGATACATATTTGTTTAGTATTTTAATATGATATGGTGATGGCATCCTTTTGTTTGATTATTTGTTATTTATTCTATGTGATGAGAAATTAGAATAAACGGATTAGTGATACCGTTTGGTGTAGGACTTTCAGTAATACTTTTTCGGTTATTCTTTGGACTCGTTATATAGAATATAGGAGAAGCGAGGGTGATATGTGAGTACTGAATAAATGGACTAGTAACACGCGATAGTATGGGATGTCCTTGTGTTATTTATTCAGTTATCATTTGCTCGTGGATGACACTCATACGGGGGTATGTCATGTATGTTGTGTGTTACTCAGTACGACGAGGATGTATGGAAGCTACTAGTTAGCCATACAGTTATGTACATTATATGTCTATCTACCTTTATCCAACTCCCTTTATGTTTTGAGAGTGAACTAGATTGGCAAGTATCTACCCTGGTGGCTTGATCATGGGGTCGCGCCCTAGATCCGTGACACCATTATTGTTTATGGTATCTGATGCACATCACAAGGTTGGCAGTTGGTTAATATAGACACATGTCAGTAGTCGTGACCAAAGAGATTACGCGTTGTCAAGCCCATGGTGGATCATTGTCAAAATGCCGAGAGGAAAGAGGTTACGGTAACTGATGACTATGGGAGTCGTGTCGTATGGACCATGTATGGCTTATGGGGCAAGCAGACATGATGACAGTTTCCTATCTGATTTCGATGTATGTGGATATATGTGAATGTACATAGGTAGTAGATAGACATATATTATATATAAATGGGATTATACCTAAGACCGTGTTAAGATTATGAACAACCTCGTATTCTTTTGGTAGACGACCCATTTATTATTGATTTGTTATTTATATTTCTTAGGGTCATTCAATCATGAGTTTTAACTCTCCAAGTACCGTGGGTTGAGATATACGATTTTATTTTAGGGACAGTTTAGCATGGGTCCCTAATAAGTTTCAAAATACACAAAAAACCTAGTAAAAAGATGTTTGTAAATAAGGTCCCTAGAATTAAGTTACCGAATAATGGCATATACTTATGTAATTATTCAGCGAATAATTGCAGACATTTATGCAATTATATCAAAAAATTGCATACATTTTTACAATTATTCACTGAAAAATTACGGAAATTTTTTCAAAAAATTACGGAAAATTCCGCGGTTATTCACCAAAAAATTGCGGAGACTTATGCAATTATTCACCGAAAAAATTGCATAAATTTATGCAACTTTTAGATATAATTGCATAAATGTCTGCAATTATTCGGTGAATAATTGCATAGCTACATGAAATTATTTAGTAACTTAATTCTAGTGACCTAATTTACGTACGTCTTTTTTCTGGGGTTTTTGTGTATTTTGAAACTTATTAGGGACCTGAACCTAATATTCACTTTATTTTAAGCTGGCTCAATTCTTACTTATTGATTTTATCGATTTGATATGAGAATGAGACAAATTGTAGGAATTGCCTCGTCATTGCCTAATATTACTTGAGAATATCTCATTATTGATGGTTTCCAGATTTGATGATAAATTCTAGATATGTATTATTCACCCATTCGATATTGATTTAGTGATTTTGTTTTGATGTGTTTTATTATATCGATGATGGCATCTTTATGTATGGTTTTGTGATAATTGGTGTTATACGATCTATTTAAGACTGTCTGTGATATTTTAACTGAATATATTTATATCATGCATATATATTACATATTTGCTGATATTATAAATATCATATGTTGTTTACCGTTGATTTAGATATAGTCTGACCCGTGTGTTATTTATATAATACCCGGGTCAGTTCGAGACATCTCAAGTATATGGACGACTTGACCATCATTTGTTTTAGTAGGCTTAAAGGAGATATATTAGGATATTGTATAATATTTAAAAGACATTGATTCGCAGTATATATAATTGACATTTGAGTTGTATCATATTCTTATAACATTATTGTAACTTATGTATTATATATTATCTTGCGACTAGCTCTGTGTTCTCTACTGCTATTGTATATTTTGTATTGTTTTATCCTAGAGACACACGTATTTATTGTTTTGTACCGATACTGCATACGTATAGGAGAGATATTTACTTAATGTTTTATTACGTACTAATGTTAGTCCAAGAGAATATTCACGTATGTACCCTATACGGCCTTATTCTCTGTATTATCCGACAGTATTACTTTATGATACTCTTGGATAATATCGGTCTTGAGGTGGGTGCTACATGGGAAATTGAAAATATTCCCTAACCAGGGTCCTTATCGTATTCTTCATCCAGTTGTCCCACATATCCACCTCTTTCTTCCTAGTGGACACTATATCCACATCCGATTGACATACAGCCAGATGTTTGTTTAAGTTGGTCCTCGGTTGATCGGCCTCCTTCTCCACCTTATCCAACCACTCCTTGAGGTTTGTTCTACCTTCTCTGCCTTATCTCGTGCCTTAGTTGCCTCCTCCACCAACTTTACGACCACCTTGGCTGCCTCCATTGCTTCTTTCTCTGGCGCATCCTTCGCTTACCTTACCTTGATGGACTCAGCATCTACCGTTGCTCGTACCACTCCCTCGGCCTTTATGTTCTTTCGAAGTTTTTCCACCTCATCCCTGATGAGGAGATAGAGGTACCCGGACTGAAAAACCAAAGTTGGAATAATAAAAAGTAAAAAAGCAAGGAAATTCAAGATTGGAAGCTTACTAGCAAGGCATTCTGAGTTTGGGCATTCAACACGGTATCCAATAAGTGCCAGCTCCAACAAATCCAAATCCGTTGTGGGAATGAGAGAGTCTCCACTAATAGCAGGTGATTTAGTTCCTTTGTATCCTCGTGTGTCAGTTCTCTAAGGATACCTGCCCCAACGGCACCACCTCCCCTCTGTGGCCAACTCCTCCATGTCGTAATGCGAAGGAACCTAAAAAAGGAAACAACAATATCAACCACTAAAGAGGGACCGATCGCGTGTCTTTTCCTCGTTTTTTGTCGGTGGAGAACTGAAGCGATTGTTTGGGGCTAGAAGGCACATAATTGATATATTTTCTGGCTAAGGGCGTAGCAGGCATCTTATGCATGGTAGGCACATCATGTGCAGTACGGGTTGTGAGCACTAGGGTTACAACGGTTTAGATGGACCCTTTACTTTCGTCAAAGACACGAAAATATATCATGTCGACCACTACAACAATAAAGAAGAAACAATAGTTAGTCAAATTGTAAATAAAAGAAAGACAAGTGTAAGAAAACTACCATTTGTACCGGCTCGGCCTCATCTTCTAGCAAGGGGTAGGCATGATGAGATCAAACTGCCTATACTGGCTTGATCAGTCCCAGTTGATGACCTACCCAGGGCACAATGTTGTACCTCAGATATAGTGTCTCATATGCAATAATTGGCTTGTAAGAAAGACCTACGTCCCTACCGACTCCCGACTCTATTGACCCTTCCCCTACCCACTTTCCGTAGAGCTTCCCTCGATATCATAGGAAATGACCAGGGACCCACGAGGAGGAACCAAGACATTCATCAACTATTGTAGGTCGAACTCTTCACACTTAAGCGGTGGCACAACTTTACTTGGTCTATTAAAATCTACATATTGCCACTTCTCAGGCTCTTCAATTGTAATTTCGGCATCATATCTTCTTTCTGCCTCGGTGATCGGCCCGTCTATGGGGTCTAGGAACTTGACCTGGGATCCTGCTTTGCTTTCTTCATCGACCACTTCATTGCGACGACCTCCTCTCTGGAAGCATTATCAGGTCCTCCCTCGTCAGATCAACCTATTGGAGCTTGGCGTCAGTTAATAGGATCCTTAGGTCTTGAATCTAGTTGTCAACCGACTTCAACCAACCAACATATTCTCTCACCTTCCGTTAATCGACACTGGCATAACCGATGGAAGCTCTTGTCAATGGGAGAGCTAAGCAATGAAAAGAGGGGAAAAAAGGAAGGGAAAAGAGAAGAAGAAAAGGTTTACTAGAGGTTTGGAACTCGAGATGCTGAAGCTTGGGTTGACTCTATAAGGAACAAAGAAATATCTCCCTTTCCAACCCAGGGCGGATTTGCTAAGGGCACCCAAAAAAACAGGCTTGGTGTTAGCCTGAAAGTGAAAGTATGCACAAAACAGGTACCCTACTTCCTTCTATTGCTGAAAAACTATATTGACTATAACATCCCCCATTATGAGGCCCAAAAATAATCGCCTACTGATGCTGGAGTTATCAATAGTATTATTCTTCGATGACAAAATGAGATTAGCTAATAGTATCATTAATATTAAAGCACATGAATATGAAAAAATTTAAAACACATTTTTAAGGTAAACTTTTCCGTTATAATGATAAATTTCCATATTCATTACATAATCTCAAACGTTGACCAAGTTTAAATAAAATATAACTATTAAGAAATACTCCAAGAATGACGTGTAACGATGCCTCATTGGATGATCAGAGTTAATTACTAATAGGGTAAGCAATTCAGTTAGAACCGAACAAACCAACCGAACCGTTCCATTCGGTCGGTTCAGTTTTAGAACTAAATCGATTGGAATTTGGTTTGTAAAATAATTTTTTTTGTTTATCAGTTTAAGCGCACTTTTATGGTGCTGTTTAATTTTATTTTATTATAATGCTTTAAATAGTTGGTTTAGTGATATAATACAAAGCTTATTTGTTAAAATATGTCAAATTTCATTATAAACATATAAAATGGTAAATAAAATCTCTTCAAACATAAAGTAATGTATACCCTTGGCTGAATTAGTTATTTGAATAATAATATATTTTTCTAGGTTGGTTAAACCAGTTACCGACTGAATTAATCGAAATTAATTCGTTTCAGCTCGGTTCTAAAATTTTTTGGTTCCAATTCAGTTTGAAATTTTTTACCTCAAAACTTACCAAACCAACTGAGCGCTCACCCCTAACTACTATACATATACAATTGTTGCCACTACATACATACAAAAGTAGTAAAACGCAATAGATAAGTAAACAGATAGACTCCTACATCGCTAGATCTGCCTTCTGCACGTCTCCGGAAGCTTTATTCATCAAACCTAAAACCTAAAAACCATACTCTTGAACTATTCAAATGAGTGTCAGAGAGTTTAAAGGAAAAGACAATGGGTCAGACAAAATGTCTTGTGTGAATAATTATATGCCATCTCGGTTAATAGATTTAGCGAAACCACATCGCTGAGCAGAACGGGGTTTTCCTTCATTAATATCCTTAAAATATGACTTTTAGAAATTAAGCATCTGCTACCACAATAATTAAACTAGAAAATATAAACAATCACTTAATGTTGTCACACCTCAAAACCTTAGGCTATGAAACCATATACAATAAAACCATTTATATTGATAAAGCATGGCGTTAATATTGCTAAATGGGTTATCGCACCCTTCTGTCTTGAAATTATGTTAAGGCGTCTGATTTATGAAAATAAGGCCATAAGGCCAAAAACATTTACGGCGCATATTATAAATATATATAAATCGCTGAATATATGTGGCATAGTTATGGATTGCATAGTATAAAATTTTAAAACTTAAAAATATGGAAATATTAAAATTTAGGTTGGGCGACATCATTGCCGTATAAAATCAGTGTCGAAAATAGCCTATAGCAACTTCATGGCCAATATACGGTGGCATAAGAAATTAGCGGCATCATTGCCCTTTATAATCAATGTTGAATTTCATATATGTGACACCAATGTCGTAGCATAACTTACGTCGAAAATATACTTATAGCGGCATTGCAGCCTTATGGAGTTGATGTCAATATAAAAAATATGTAGCATCATGGACGTTGCTATAAATTTGTGACATTATTAATGTCACAATAAAACATGCAGTATAAAGCAGGCGGCATAGAATATATGCGACATTATCAATGTCGCAAGCATCAATGTTGGCATTGATATACAAGCCCCAACCTTAGTGGAATCATTACATACCAACAAAGTTGCTATCATATGTTTCCCTATAAGCTAGATATGACATGTGGCATAGATGGACTTCGTCGTTGATTAACGGTGCATCTCAATCTCCTAATTAACAAGAAAATTGTTTTATTTTTTAAATAATACCTTTTTACCAACTCCGATTATTTGTCAAACTCTTAATGGATAATGACTTTCTTTACCAAATCCTTCTAAGAAAACTTCTATAGGTTCGATTTCCCATTCCCAAGATAATTTACAAACAATGATTTTGTAATAATATTTTAATATAATCATTAAGCCTTTCTAGCCTAATAAATTCATATAAAATCATAAACACTTGGGAAAAATCCCCAAAAATCATAATAAACCAGATTTATCATGTTCTTTAACATATAAAAATTTCGGGACCAAAAAAATTATTTAATTATATCTAATAATTAAAATCCGAAATAAATCAATTTCCTCACTTAGAAAATTCATGAAATATTCGCACTTTCTTGGAAAAGTATGAAATTAAAACATCACTTCTAAAATAAACCCGAAACCTATCAACAAATTTCATAAATAAATCCAATAATTTATCATTTAAGCATATAACCATCTAATCAATTATAGCATGATATAATACAATCATAAGACTCGGGTTTAATCATAAAACCGAAATTACATAAGAAAACTTCAGATGATTTATCATTATTCACCTTGATTCGATAAAGGAAATTGAGATTTGAGCTTGAATTGATTTCCCCTAATCTTTAACACTGTTTCTTAGCTTTTTCTTCTCTTGAAGCTCTTTGAAATGGTCGACCTTGTTTTGTATTTTCATTTGTTTGAATGAAATTGAGGGAGAAAATGAGAAAGGAAGGGTTTAAGTTTAGGAAATAAAGCCTTTTCCTATTTTGCCCTCCTCCTAGATTTCCTTCTTATTGATGTTCTAATCGATCTTATTGGTTCACTATTAAGGATCGACCATATTATAATCATCAAATCTCGATCCCCTTATCCTCTTATATTATTTAATTTAATTTATTTAATTAAATGTCCTAAATAACGTTAATCAAAATTTTGGGTGTTACAGACTCCCCTCCTTAAAGAATTTCGTCATTGAAATTACGATAAGGTTTATAACAAACATATAACATAGTAAAACATACCATCAAAACAAATCTTGATAAGTGTCTCTAATTCTGTCATCTGTCTCCCAAGTACAGTCTCTCTCATTGTCACTCTACTGGATCTTCATTAATCTGACTGTCTTGTTGCTTGGCTTCCTCACGTTCCTAGACACAATGCAAACGGGTTGGTTAACAATAGTCATGTCTAGTTCCCCAGCTTTTAATGCGGTAGGAGTAATAGTGTTTTTTGGATCACGAACACATTTCCCAAGATAAGAAATAGGAAACACGTTATGGACTCCTACCAATCTGTTTAGTATTATAAGCGAGTTTCCTAATTCTCTCTATAATAGAAAATGGTCCGACAAACCTGGGTGCCAATTTCTCTGACTTCCCAAATCTTACTACACACTTCATTGGGACACTTTAACAAAAATATGATCTCCAACTAAGAACCCTAGGTCTTTTCATCTCTTACCTGCATAGCTTTTCTGCCTAGACTAAGCTTCCTTCATCCTAGCTTGGATTAACTCTTTTTCATGGCTTCTCTTACTCTGGAATAAGAACTAATCTATATCTGATCTCTAACCAACTTATGGGTGATTTACAAGGTTTCCCATATAAAGAATCAAAAGATGTCATTCCTATACTAGATTGATAACTATTGTTATAGGAGAATTCAACTAAGTGTAGATGATCCTCCCATGATCCTCCAAAATTTAATACATAAGCTCTTAACAAATCTTCCAAGAATTTGTTGACTCTTTCCGTTTGCCCATCCATCCGCGGATGATAAGCTGGACTCATCTTGAGCTTGGTACCTAATACCTCTTGTAGATTTTTCTAGAATTCGCCAGTGTATAAAGTATCTCCGTCATTGACTATACTACTAGGAATCCCATGAAGTCCAACAATATTCTTCATAAATAACTTAGCCATAATGGGAGTTGTCCTTATTGACTTAACGGGAATGAAATTTGCACTTTTAGTCCGTCTATCCAATGTAACCTAAATACTCTCATTTCCCCCATTCAATCTTGGCATTCCATCAATGAAATGCATAGATATAGAATCTCATTTCCATATTAATATATCTAAAGGCTGAGGCAATCAAGTCGGCCTTTGATGCTCGGCTTTTACTTGTTAAAAATTCAAGCATTGCTTTACCCATAAGCCTACATCCATTTTTATACCTTCCCAGAAGAAACTTCTCTTAATATCCTAATACATCTTAGTTCCTCTAGAATGAATAATAAACTACGATTGATGACACTACCTAAAACTTCTTTTCTTAGGTCTCCAACATCTGGGACACATAATAGACCGTTCTTTCTCATCCATCCATTTTGATCAAGATAAAAATCTTTCAAGTTATCAGTCTCGGTTCCACTTTCAATTCTTCTAATTCGTTCAGCTAACAATGGATCATCTCTTTACTTAGAAGTGATCTTCTTAATTAATAATGGTCAAACTTCTAAGCAAGATAACATCGTGATACACTAATTAGAACTAGCAGTCGATTTTAACTGCACACTACAAGTAATTAAAGCATCCAAATCTTTACACTCCCCTAGCATTGCCAATACTGCATTTTAATATGTTTCTACTAAATGCATTTGCTGCTTTGTTTTCTTTCCCTAGTCTGTACTTAATTCCAAAATCATAAGCAACTAAAAGCTCCAATCGTCTCTATTGTCTCATATACAACTCCTTCTGAGAGAATAAATATTTAAAAGACTTGTGATCCATAAACAACTCGAATCTTTCGCCCAATAGATAGTGTCTCCATACTTTCAAAGCAAAAATAACTGCTGCCAACTTCAAATTGTGAGTTAGATTTATAACTTCATACAGTCTAAGATACCGAAAAACGTAAGCAATTACTTTACCTCTTTGCATCAACACAACTCCTAATCATGTTCCGCATGCATCAATATACATCGCCAAATCTTGGTTGCCATCCAGAACAACTAACACAGGTGCATTGGTCAATAATTGTTTTAGTTTCAAAAGTGCCTCCTTCCAATTATCGATCTAAACATACTTTTTCCTTGTTTGTTTAGTCATCGGTGTCGCTATATGAGAGAAATCCTTGATGAATCTTCGATAATTTCCAAGTAATCGAAATGAACTCTTTACCTCAATCATTTTCTTGGGTCTCTTCCAACTATTAATAGCTTGTATCTTAGCTGCATCCACTGACAACCCTTTTTCTAAGATTACATGACGAAGGAAATTTTCTTCTTTCTTTCAAATATGACATTTCAAAAAATTTGCTTTGCTTGATGCTGCCTCAATATCTCAAGCACTATTCTAAGGTGAGTCTTATGGTTATAATCATTCCTAGAATATATCAGAATGTCATCTATAAATACTAACATGAACCTATCCAAATGCTCTTGGAAGATCTAGTTCATCAAATCTACGAAGAAATCAAGCGCATTGGTCAATCCGATAACATTACTAACCATATGTACGAACCATATCTTGTTCATAATGCCATCAAAGGAATACTATCCTCCGCCTTCCTTAGTTGATTGAAACCTATCCTGAAATCCAATTGGAAAAATACCTTGGCTCCACTCAACTAGTCAAATAAATCATCAATTCTTGTCAAAGTATATCGAATCTTTATCGTCCTTTTATTCAACTTACAATAATCGATACATAAATTCAACGGCCCGTTCGGTTTCTTCATGAACACTACGGCTGCTCCCCAAGGAAAACTGCTTGGCCTAATAAAACTTTTCCCTTCTAAGTCCACCAGATGCACATTTAACACTTTCATTTTAGTAGGTGTTATTCTACTAGGCTGTCTACTTGTGATTCAAATCTAGGTATAAGATATATTTGAAACTCAATAACTCGTTTCGGCGGTAATTCTATCACTCGCTCAAAGACATCTACAAACTCTCTAACGATAAAAGCTAGATTCAACTTGCCTTCCTCCTTCATTGCAACCAATAAAGCACATACATCAAAATTCGAGTCGTCTACTGGGTATATGATTCGATCGCTACTATTAAGGTGTCTTGGTGATACTTCCCTCTCTGGGCATAATATCCTAGCATTATAGTTGTTTAAAAAATCCATACCCAATATAATTCAAAAGCCCATAAAATCAGACACATGCAAACTGCAAATAAATATGTGACCTAACAACTCAAACTCTAAATAGTCACATCTCATCCCAAGAGTTGCATATCCTCTTGTCAAATTCACAACACTTTGGAAGTAACTAGGTATGATGGTTCTAAACTTCGATTATCTACCACGCAATGAAAAGCGTACCTCCCATTGCAACCTTTCCTTTCTCCGATGTTGTTAGTCTCGAGGTAGATGGTTTCAAAGCAAATAGTTTTCCTTTCCCAACCTTAGCTGGTTTCTTGCACTGATTCTCGTAATGGCTTATCTGGTCATAATTGAAGTGCTTGATGTCCTTTCTCCCAATAACTTTCTTTCCATGTCTAGAACAATATTCGTTCGCAAAATGCCATTTCTTATCACACTTGTAACACACAACATTCACTTTTCCTTTCTTGATAGCTCCTCCCTTCTAAGCACCCTTTTCTGAAAGAATTTCCATTTCTAATTCTACCCACTTCGAGTCCACGCTGCTATGTTACCATTAAAGAAAGCAAACATCTCCTCATTTCTCAAAGTCATCTCCACTACCACATCACATGGATCCTTGAGATGTGGCAAGGTTTCCCTCGTAAGCTCTAGTCTTAATCCATGGATAAACTTTTCATTTCTCTTAATATAACACCCATAATTTTAAATAACATCATTTAGGAGATTTAATTAGATAAATTAGATAAAATAATGTAGGGGTGTAACGTACCGCCTTCCGCACGCTTTAAATCGACGATAAATCTCACACGTCAGAGTTAAACCATACAGAAGGGCGGATTGTTATGAGGTAAATAAGAAAAAGTAGAGAAAGAAATAAAACAAAACAGAATCTTGCAGCGAAACGATAAAATATAATAATCAAATATACAGTTCATAAAGTTGTTAACAAAATATTTGATTTTACTTATACAATACCAATCAGAGTTACACATACCAGAGAATATTAATAATGCAGCGGAATACAATGGTGTGGTGGAAATAGATAATAGTAATAATAATAAATCTTCGTCTTCATCCCCCTGAATACGGTCTTCCAAATCCTGAAATGCTCAGGCTGACCCGAGCGAATTGAAAATACAAAACACTCGAGTCAGAACTAAAAGATCTTATGTAAGTTAAATCAACAGTAAATAATATGAGTGGAATGGCGTCAAAGATGCTTACGGGGTTTGACATCTCTTATTCAGTGTCTAATATGAGTGCAGTAACTCAAGAGATGCTCGGGATTCACATCTCCTAAGGATCCGTTAAAATATTTACTATGTAGTAATATTTCGCTATTGTAATAGTGTCTAATAGTAAAATAAACTTACTTTTTTCATAGCATTAAGGGGTTACACATATAGCCCTTAACACGTAATAGTTCCAGTAGTCCATCCAGTATCAGCGCATCTCCAGATCGGGAGACTACGCTAAATACTCCACGGGCTACGGGAGAAAAAAAACTCGTACAAGGCGCGCTAGGGTAGGTGGCACGGCACAACTAGGCAATGCCAGGGTAGATATACCAATTACGCTTTCGGGTCGGTGGTAACGCGTAGCGCGCAGCTACCGCCCACCTCGAGCCACATCCCCAAATCAAAAATCAAAAGTGGCCATTGAATCAATCCAAAGTCAGAGTATAATATCGAAGGGATGTGTCCGATAAAAGGGGCTACCTTCTTAACCCGTCAATCGCTTCTGTTTTAGCCACCTTATGCCAACTCATGAGAGTTGGGTCCACGTATTTACCTCAAAGGAAACGATGCCACCATCCTACTTCATTCTGGAATCTCCACCGCGTACACGGTTGTTAAAGTGGTTTTCGGAGTTAGCAGAGAGTATGACAACTTATGATCCCGGTCTCTTCAACAACCAAACGTTATTATAACACCGCGGGCATTTCAAAATAATTTATACTTCAAAACCAGGATATAATATTTATTTCAAACCCATATAAATATGATATCATTTCCAATTTAAACCCAAATCAATATGATATTCCTTTTTTTCAAATCAATATAATATCATTTTATTTCAAATATACCCCCTTTCCAAAATCATAGCACTTCCAATTTTATACTTCAAATCCAAACATTTGAAATTTTAACACCTTTAAAACATAATGCTTTGAAATTCATAACTTCGAAACATTTCAATTTCTATAACATTTCAACTTCGATAAATTTCAAGGCTTTAAATATTCCAAAATTTCAAAACTAAATTTGATGATTTCGATTCAAAATTTTAATTTCCTATTATTTAGTTTTGAAATATTTATGAAATAAACCCTTATTATTTAAATAAAACTCAAATTACAAATAAATAGATATTGCCTTCAATTCGTTATATTGAAATAATCATTTAATTCACCTAGACCCAAAAATCAAGTTATAGTAATTATACCTTTAAAAATTTCCAATTTAATAAATTTCTCATCAACCATGTTGGTTTAATTCATAAATAAATTCAACTTCATAAAATCTCAAATTTATCTAAATTTCAAATCAAATTTTATTCAAGTAAAATTCTGAAATATTTTAATTCACATCCTGTAACGACCCGAAATTTTCGAACCCGAAAATTTCAGATAGTTAGGAAAAAGAAGAAAGAGATAGAAGAAGAAGAAGATCAGAAACATCAACATCTCACATTCGTAGCGGATAAAATATAATAATAAATAATAACAGTTTAAAAAAGAATACTATATCTGTCGATACATTCCAATACATCAGAGTTGCACATATATACAGACACCGAATATACTCAATTATCATGACATGGATTTACAATAATATAATACAGCGGCAATACTTTATATGTTCCTGTCATCCAGCCCGTCTCCTGAGCTCCAGAACGTCCTTACCTGAAAATCTGTAATACTCGGTCTGACGCGAGCATTACATCAAAGTAACACCCGAGTCAGGCTGGAAAACAGCGTGAGTAAACCCAATTAACATGGAATACCAAAGCAAACAACTTATTTAAACCCGGGGCAACTCGAATAAATTACAAATTCACAATTTGATGTTGACATCACTCATTTCACACATAAATTTTCTAGTACCCAAAATTTGGATTAAATAGTCCAATTCACTTAAATCATTTCATTCCAGCCAATAGATTTCACATATCAATCTATAAAAATTCAAAGCGGTTTCGGGTATTCCCTAATACCCGAACCCAGTCTCTTCGAGTCTCATGTCATCCTAACCCAAGTTATCCAAATGAAATACACAACATTTCATATCAGAGATATCAACTTATTCAAAGCAATCAATACCATTCAATCATCCATAAGCAAAGCTTAATCACATACAGATTTAATTTAATTAATCCGGATTGAATTACTAACCTCAAACTCTTAGATTTCTTCATTTTACATTAATTAATTTCAAATCAATTAACCAACCATCCCTTCATTATTCATCTTAATTTAATCACCCTTGATTAATTATCTTTCAATTACATTCAAGTAATCATCTTTAAATTAATTCACGATATTAATTCTTATTAATCAAAATCAATAAGTAATCTTAATTACTTCATGAATTCATTAACTATTTTAGTTACATTAATCCTTAATTACTTATGTTAATTAATTTCTCATAAGTCACTTATTACTGATTCATTCATCTTAATTAATCAATCTTTAATTACATCATTAATTATATAAATTAATGATTTCTAATTACTTTTTAATTTATCCTAATTTAATTTAATTACATTAAATAATTAATCATTAATTAAACCGCAAATATTAATCATTCTTGATTTCTCTCATCCTGTAATTATCTACCTTTTTATTTACTCCATTAAATTAATTAATTACTCCTTAATTTATTATCTTAATAAATCTCTTGATTAATTACACAAAGTAATTATGTTTTGTTAATTACATTAAGTAATTACCTATCAAACCATCCATTGATTATTCTAAATTAATTATAAACTTAATTAATTAACTTAAACCTTCATTAATTAATTCAAACCCTTAATTACTAAATTAATCAACCCAAATCATTAATTAATTGAATTAATTAATTATACATTTTAATTACCCTTCTAATTTGATGAATCACAAATCATTAAGCCCTTATTAACAATGAAAACATTTTCTTATTTATGACTTAAGTTTTAAAACAATTTACAACCCAAATACTCCGAGTCAAACCGCAATTACCTCGAGAACCAACCAAAACCAAAGTCACATCATCATCAGTGCACATTCAATCAATTTAATCATTCAACCAATTATTTAAATTTAACCATTTAAATTTAAATAAAAATCCAACAGAGTGAGATTTACTCACCTTTTCTTTTACTGTTTGCAATCCATTCCAATTGACTTGATTCTTCAAGATTTAAGACCCTTGAATAAATATTAGATGAATTTATTAACACCAAACAATCAATCATCATTTAATAATTTAATTTAACTAATGATTTAAATTTTAATGAAAAATTAAATTTCAAACTAATTTCCTTTTTGAATAACCTTTTACTAACTAAAATAATAAGTCACACTATATCCCATTATTTAAAATAAAATCTAGAATTTTAAAATGTACATATCTATATTTATTATATTTTCTTTTGAAGCTGCAAATAATAAAAAACACAACCTATATAGGTTCCAAAATCATACTTTATATAGACTATCAACTATTTTTAAAATTTCCATATATATTTTTCCCAAACCTTTTCTATATATACATATATATGGATAAACTCTTAGATTGAAAAATAAGTAGACAAATAAATAAATAAAATTTGTTTACAAACCTTACTGTGTCCTTAAAATCAAATCAATCTGTATATCTTTTAAATTTCAACAGTAAATTATCGTATTGTATGCAATTAGACAAAAATTAATTTGTAAAAATTAAAAAGAATTACCATTCTGCTCGATCAAGCATCTGCCACCATCGCGAACAATAGTCGCTCGCACGAGATTGGAAACATCGTGCTCTACGAACGCGCCGCCCTGTCACACGCGAGCCTCCACCAGCGAACACCACCACGACGCCCCATCACCTTGCCATCACGCGCGAACGCGACTTTGCTTTTCACTTCGAGAATCCCCAGATCAAAACCCCTCCATTCGCCTGCTCGAGTATGCCTCACGCCCTCCCACTCAACTGCGGCATCGCGAACGCCCTTCTCCTCATCTCAAAATTAGTCGCGACCTGCTGACCAACTCACCCTATCGCTCTTCCTTAAAGGCGCGACCTCCACCTGAATCGATGAACCATGCTGCGTGACTCTCCCCTCTTCGGCCATTTTTTTATTTGAATTGCTTCGACTTCGATTTAATTTGAGAACGAGGGTTAGGAAGAAAGCAACGGCGACCCTTTCTCTCTTTTTTTGTTTCTTTCATTATGTCGCCATTTTTTTTTGTAATGAGTTCGATTTCGATTTCTGTTGTAAGATTAGAGAGAAAGACGGAAATAAAATATCGGTTTGGGGAATACCTTCTTGAGTACGCTTGTTGGTTAATAAAAATATCTCTGACTAATTTGCTTCAAATTTTATTATACTATAAAACTCCCAAAACGTCTCGTTAATTTCCATTTAAAATTTTGAACTCCTCTTAAGGAGTGCCGCTAGGCATTTATAAGGTTTTACCCGCATTCCGAACACAATGGAACGTGTTTTGGAAGCTAATTCAATCATATGCGCGAGTTACAGAAGAAAACGATCAATTTTAAATTAAATCGATTAAAATAGTTTCTATGCGTTTTGAGCTGCCAGGGTCAAACGACAACTTCGATTGCTATGAAAATTGAAATCCGATAATAACTAACTATTACGGAACCAATGGAACTGATTTCGTTGAATTCCGAAACTGTGCCTCGGAAGGCGATTTTTAAATATCGATTTAAACGATATAATTCCAAAACTGAACAAATCACCTTTAAATTAAACCTCAACCATTCTATTATCTTCGGTATCATCATTATAAATTTCATAAGCCTTCAAATTATTTTTAACAGGCTTAAAATTCCATATTCAACATCTTACCCAATTTTGAATTATATAATTCAATAATTTAATTATCAAGTAAATATTAATATTTGGAACTCAAGTTAAAATTAACCTTTAAATATTTAAAATCAATTAATTATTCCATTTTAAATTGTTCAAAATTCTTGGTCGTCGCATTCCTCCCCCCTTAAAAGAATTTCGTCCCCGAAATTACTAGCTAGAAAGAATGGTCTAATACCCGTTTACCTTCCCCCCAAAACCTACAGTTTTATCAATTTGCCACAATATATCTTTTATTAAAGACCCACTATTACTTCAACCAACTTCCCAAACCCTTCCATAGTTTCCAACAACATTATTTACTTCATTTATTCAAATCTAAATTTAAAATTCAAATTTAAATTATCACAACTTTCTCAAAAAAATTTCTAACTCCCTAAATTTTCGAAATTTTTTGCCAGCGTCTCCTTTGCACGGCTAGCTCGGTACAGCTACAAAATGCCTCTACGGGCTCCCAAATTCCAAAAGAAAACAAAAGGCCAAGTGGCTAGATCAAAAACCCAATCCGATTTCATACAGAAATTTAAATACATACCTTTTAGTCGGGCAATTCAAATTTACCTTCTGGAATCAAATCCAATTTTCCTTTCCCTTTATAATACCTACATATCTTACTTATCAATAATATCCAATCGTAACTTTTCAAATCATTTATACATTTTCTTACATAGGTTTCATATCTACTTCTGTTCAAATTAGTTTTTCCAATTTCCATATGAATTTAATTTATCTTCAATTTGGAATATTGAATTTTATCTTCCATTTATAACTGATTCATATCTTTATTTTAAATTAGTTTCATCCATTAATTTACTTTAATTTCCAATTTGAAATCGTTTTGTCGTTAACAAAAATTTCCCAAAAATTTTCAAAAATTTTCTAACTCCAAAAATTTCCGAATTTTTTTGGCAAAGTCTCCTTTGTACGGAGGAGCTTTTGCAATTTGACAAGAGATATAAATATATATACATCGACCCACGCGGTCGAAAAAACAAAAACAATTCAGATTTCCTATTCTTATTGCGTAGGCGTACCTTTATTTAGCATTTTAAGCAAACGGCTTATTATTTAAGCAATTAGCGCAATCCAAATCCAGCCAAACGGCTTCAGGTACCAGTACTTGCTTAATTTGAACATGTAAGCACTAAATATATGAAGTTTATAACATTTCTCCTACTTAAACAACTATAGCACATCAACTCTAAAAGAAATGCATCCTAAATAACTTCCACGGGCAATTTATATTATTTCTAAACTAATTCAATTTATTTCTAATCCAAACAAACTCATATTCACTTCAATTGATCTTAAAACCAATTTATTTAACCTCTATCAACTCATAGAATTTTAATTACTTTGTTTATGTCAAACGACAACTATTTTTATATAAATTCGGTGATATTTGCTTACTAGAGTATCCATTTTAGTTTATAACTACTTCAAATTAGTTTCAACCCATTCTGTATTTAATTCCATTTCATTTCTAATTTATTCACCAACCATACATTGCATTTCATTTCATTTCCGCAATTGTTCCATTCAAAACAATTTATTAAGCTTGGCACATTCAATACTTATAAATTAATAACCATTTCCAAATTAATTTAACCTATACTTTTATGATCTTTCACTTTTGCTCGAAGCCAAACTTCGATTAATTTTAAACTTAAGTTAATTTACCTTCTTCAAATTATTTCAACTTCATAACTTAAGCTCACATCATTTGCAAATAATTTTTTTTTCACCTTAACTTGATTTTATTTCAATCAAATCTCATTTCAATCTACAAATTTGTTTGATTAGTTATTATAAATTAAATTCTCAAATTCAATTCATTCACGACTCATTTAACTAATTCCAACGCCATTTTCAATTTATTTCTACCTACTTGGGTTTTTGTTTGCAATTCAAACCATGTCTATTATTGTTCATTTTCATTTCATTCGACAACACTTCCCTTATATCTAATTTACTTGCAAAAATGTTAAATATTATTCATATCACACTTGAATTTTATTTGTAATTCAAACCATCACTATTCCGATCCAACTCTATTTTATTTTTATTTTTACAGCATCTCCACTTATTTGATTGATTATCAAATCCAAGTCGAATTCTATTTACAATTCGAATTCATTTCCAAACTCCATTATTAACTTACAATCCATTTTATTTAACCGAGTTAACTTTTATTAATATACTCTATCAAATAATTTATTTAGCTAATTAGCTTACTTTCAATTTTTAAATCAATATTCGATTTTAATTACAAAAATCACATCATTAGATTTCCTGAGTTCAATTTTTTTTTTTTCATAATTCCAGTTTGGATTTCCTTTCATTTTCCAAAATTCCAACACTTATATTATAAAATTTTAGAAATGCTTTTAAATTCACAGCATATTATTAAAATAGCTCTTTATAAAAATACTTCTTATAACTCGATATCTCAACCAGTCCATCCTTGTTCTCACAGAAATTCAGTCATACGTTGATCAGGGGTAGGACTGAAAATCTATAAGTACTTGGTAAACCCGTTTTCAACATCCAGTGAAAATACTTGGAAAATAATTTTATTGAAAATATAGAAATCAGTTTATGAAAATAGAGAAAATATCTTTGGTGAGAATGCTCTGGAAATCATCACCTTCATCCATGGTCGCAGTTACATTCCAGGGTTACGTTGCCATCGCAACAAAAGTCCATGTAACTGAAGGCACTCCGCGCCCTCGATTATGTCATGGAACCCACAATGTGACGACTTAGAATTTTTGAGTATTTAAAATCGAAATATTTAATTGATTTTAAATATTCAATAGAGTAATTTTTAACTTGAATTACGAATATCACAATTTATTGATGATTGAATTATTAAATTAAATAATTTGAAGCTGAGTAAAATGTTGAATCTGGAGTTTTAAGCCAGTTGAAAATAATTTGAAGGCTTGTAGAAATTATATTGATAATACTGAAGGTAATAGAAGTTGTAAAATTGAAATTAACAGTGGTTTGTTTAGTTTTAAAATTTTACTGTTTAAATTGAATTTAAAAAAAATAGCCTTCCGAGGCACAGTCTCGGAAGTCGACGAAACCAGTTCCATTGGATCTGTAATATTGTATTATTATAATATTTCAAATTTCGTATTAAACAGGGTTGTTATGTGAGCGTACGGCATATAAACGCGCTGAAATTTTATATCGAAAATTCAAATCGATTTCGTTCTTTCTTAACGGGGAAAATAAAATAAAAATAGTAGCGTCGCCTGCCCCTATCCCTTCCTTTTTAAATCACGAAATTTCTTTTTTCCAGGCTTCCTAATCGAATTGAATAAAACTATATCTTCGTTCCTTCCTTTGCAGGACAAAAATTAAAAAAAAATGTATATTACTCACGTCTTCTTCTGAAAGCCAAGCCGAACCATTTTATAAAATCACGCAACCTTTTCCTTGAATGTTAGAACTGGATCTCTCCTTCAAAACAAAAATCAAAATTTTAAAAAGAAGATCTAAGTTCAGAATATAAATGGCCGAAGGAAATTTTCGTTCGAATTTGAAAATAAAGCCACGAATAATCCCAATTCCTCTTCCTCAGTAGAAATCAAAATCAATTGCCTTTCTCAATCAAAATCAAACTCGAAAAAAAAAAGGTAATGGCCGAAATCGACTTCGGCTATATGAAAAAAGAAAGTGGGGAGGTATGAAATCGAATTCGAAACGAGCGACTTGTTCGTCGAGCCGAGAGCGTCATAGTGGACGAGCTAGGGTTGGGTGTCGCTTAGGGTTTTGGGGAGGAGGGTCGCAGTCTTCTTTGCGTGAGCGCGAGAGGGTTCGACGATGAAGATTAGGTGACAACTTCGTGGCAGTAGATGGCAAGTAGGCGATGGATTTGGAAGGGAAGTATCTCGCGAGGCAGTAAGATAGTGGCGCGATTTGAGACGAACTACCGTACGTCACTGGCATTGGGCAGGGGAAGGGTTCGAGCTAGGGGTTGTGGGTGAGCATGGTGGATCGTAAGGCATCAGCAGGTGAGAGTGTTTCAATCAAATTTGTTTTCTATTTATTCCAGTAATCCGTTAACTGGTTATTTTAAAATTTTCGAACACTTAAAATGTAAATGCAGAAGTAGAAGAAAGTTTAAAGGCAGTTTGTTTAATTAAGTGTATATGTACATAAAAATTAATTTCAGTAGAGAAAATTTCTGCTGTGTTCACTGGAAAGAAAAAAAGAAAGAAACTGTTTTTGATAATATATATATAGAATATTTTACAAAGATAAATTTTGAAATAATAGTAAGGATTTTAAAATATGGTAGGAATTATAAGAAAGTAGATTTTAATATTCTATATATAAGTAAATTAGTAAATATGTGGTAGAGAAGTTTTAGAAAATATAGGAAGTTTAAATAAAATTAGATTTTTGAGATCTGTAATTTATTTTGACAAGTATATATGTAGTTCTAATAAAATAAAACAAATATACATATTCACAATTGTAACTTATTGGTTTATTTTATAATGTATTATGAAGATTAATTTATTAAATAAACTAATTTAATTATTTTAGCCACCAAAATATTTTAGGAAAAGGAAATTAAGTTAAAATTTAGCTATTAATTTAAAAGAACATTTGTTAGTTTAAATTAAATGAATAAATAATAATAAATTGTTTGATCAACTCAAATATTAATAAATCATATAATATTTATTCAAGGTCAAAAATCGAGAAAACCAAGGGAATATTGAAGTGGATGGCAAATGCATAGTAAAAAGTGAGTTAATCCCACTCAGTTTAAATTAAAATTTAAACGATTAAATTTAAATAATTGTTTGAATGATTGAATTGATTGATGGGCTATAGTATGGTATATTTTGGAATTAGTATTTTATTATGCTAACATCTGTGGATGCAGGGAAAACAGGTTGGAGGGATCCAACTGGACCCCTCAATATTTATTTAAATTATTTAATATTCTCTGTGGTGATTATTTGATATTCTATGATGAGTTATATTGGAATATTGAATGTTATGGTTTGATTGGATATATTTGGGTATAATGAATTACCAAAATATAAATTAGATTTTGGGAAGAAAATAAAGGAAGAAAATTTGTAAGTAAAATAATTATAGAAAATTGAATAAGTTAAGAAAGAATTAAAAAGAAATGGAGGAGATATCACAATACTAATAATAACTTCACGTATGAAAAGATTTTGAATAATCGAAAATTAATAAATAGTGAACTTAAGTGATATCAATTAAAAGAATAAAGAATTATTTTAAATTTCAAAGTTAAATTTATTTAAAAGGATTAAGAAGTAATTTGAGGAACCTAAAATTGGAATTTTCAGTTAAAAGTATTTTAAATCATAAGTAAGGAATGAAATCTGAAATTAATGGATTTTGGAATTAAAAAGAAAGTAAACAGGGAATCAATTTGGAAATTGATTCAAGTGTTGGTTTGGAGATTTAAAGATGGATGTAAAGAGGAGTATATTTCTCTAGATAGCCAAGTACGTTTAAAGGAAATTTTTAAATATAAGATGAAAAGTTTTTAATGTTGTTTTTAAAAAAGTATGTTTAAAGAATTGATTATTTTCCAAATATCAAAATTCTAAAGTAAATATTTTCAAATCTATTATCGTAGTACTTATTTAAAAGGTAACTTAGTGTTTTGTTTTAAAGAGTGAGAACCTAGTTTATATTTTATACAGTAATCTTATTTTTAAATATTCACATAGCATGTATTTTTAACCAATTATTGAAGTCGTTTTAATTTAAATGTTTTAAAGTTAATTTCCAAAGTAAGTTCTTTGTTTAATCTATTATCGTAATAATTATTTAAAGAATGATTTGGTATTTTGTTTACAGAAGAAAATCTAGTTATATTTATAAAGTAAACTTATTTTAATTATTTCTAAAGTATTATTTTTAATTTAGCTCTAAAGTAAATTTTCTAAATTAAATGTTAAACATATTTTACAATAAAGTGTTTTGAAATTATTCTAAAAATCCAAAATCTTGTGCTTAGTGATTTCAGTAGAAATAGAAATATTTGGAATTTATTCTGAGAAAGGAAGATAGTTTTGAAAATTGTTTTCAAGGAGTTTGAAAAGTGAAATTATATCTTGTGAAGATATCTTTGAGTTAAATAAATAATTTGGAAAATTATTTATTGTGTGATGGATGTTGTGAACATTAATTGATAGTTAAATCACCGACTATCAATATTGGCCAAATGCGTTGATCCTTTCGAAGGGACCGGGATCGAGATTTATTTCTCGAAAACCACTACGATCCAGTTTGTACGTTTCATGGAAAACGAGGATTCGAAGTTGGAGAAGTGAAGTGCAAGGGCTAGTCACTACTAATCCTGAGGATATTTCCAAAATGGATGTAGTAGGATAGTGCCTTCGGTTCCGTTTGGACCCGGGACGGACTTGTATAGATGAATGCTTGCGAAATATCGTCAGGTGGACAATGGGCATTCTAAGGGATATGTTCTAAAAAGGTAACGCTTAGCCTCAAGCCTCATCAAATGGGAATGACTGAAAATCAGGGGTTATGCAGCAAGGCTAGGTGGGTAGCACCCAAGCAGGGTGAGGTCATCCCTGCCTAGATGTCCCTTTTTATTTCGGCTTAGTGGGCGGTTGCTGATCCCAACCGCGGGGTGATCTCACTCGGGATTATCCAGTAAGGGGTAGTCCCGGTCTTGTGTTGCAGGGGAGCGGGCGTACTCCTCGGTACTGTGATCTAGGCCACGTACTATGACAGGTGGTACCCTGGTGCCTAGTCATTAGTCGGAAATCCATTCTCCCTACGAGCCTTGTATGAGTTTTATTTGTATTACCCACTCTGTGGCTAGTAGCTGGAATTTAATAATGTAACAATTTCGGCTATTTTATAAGTATTTGTATATAGACCCTATTATAATATCAGAGGATTTCTAGAAAAATTGTTTTAGCTATCGTAAGGTAAAAACCCGATATGTTTATTTGTGGCGTGGTCTTACGAGATGTTTTTGTTTTCAAAGGATTTTTGAAAATTTAATAATCAGTTGAGTGTGATTTTCTCACGCTGGTATTCCAGACTGACTCGGGTGTTATTTAACTGTAATGCTCGGGTCAGACCGAGTATTATAGGATACAGGATTTGAAGTTGTGGAGCTCAGGAGACGAGCTGGACGACGATGCGTATTTCGTACTTGTTTTATATATATTCCATTGTGTTGAGTAGTTGTGTATCCAGTTGTATGTTGTTGTTATTGAACTGTGATTGATGTAATCTGATGATGTAATATATATAAACAGAGATATTTGATTTTTAAGTAAAGATTGTTTATTATCTATTATATTTTATTCCGCTATGATGGTTAGATTTTGTTGTTGTTTTCTATTTTCTTCTTCTACCTCTTCTTCTTTAACCCAAATGGTTCGTATTTCTGTACAACTTGAGTTGAATGTTGTAGAATAGTGTTGACTCAAGGGGTATGGATTTGCGGGTCGTTTCACTTGGTATCAGAGGTTAGGTTGGTGATAACCTTGGCTCTGGTGGGAATTACTCATAGAATAGAGTCCATAGTACTCTGGAATGAGCTTGAGAGTATTAATAGATATGAGCGCGTATTTGTTAGTGAATATAAAATTGTTTTATATTGTGTTGATTTATCTGTTGAGTGTTTATTGATTCTGGTCGATATATGGGACGCCATATCATCGATAGGAATTTCTAAACTCTTAAACAAGGTAAACCGACATAGTATTGTTTAAATAGGGTAAATGAAATAATTTTACCCAAAATTATTTTGTATATAAAGGAAACAATATTCGTAAATTGTTATCATTATATATGGATTCTTGGATGGTAGAAAGTGATAATATTTAATTATTATCATTATTGTATGAGAACTAAATAAGAAATTGAAATAATAACCAAGTTTAAGGGATAAATTAATAATAAATGAGATTTGTAAAGGTGAATTATTATTGGATAACATATTGGAAACATAATTAAAAACTAAGGAACAAATTCATATACAAATGAAATTTGTAAATATAAACTATAATGTAAATTATAATGTGATTAATAATTAAAATAAATAAGATTCCAAAGTAATGTTTGCGTATAAATTTAAAGAGTTTGGAATTTGGAGATTTAAGTTCCTTTGAAGTTGAAAACGATTCTCAAAGGTTGGGAAGATAATATTTATGTTGAGAAATATTCTTGAATCGAATTTGAAATCTAGAGAGATTTGGAAATTAAAATATTTGAAGGATTTTTAAAAGAGAGAAAAGCATTGAACTCTTTCGGTAGCTGGAAAATAACTTCGGTGATGACTGCAGCATCATCGATGTTCATTTTCGAGTTTCCAAGAGAGAAATTGCTATCAAATTGTTTTGAATTGGAATTGTTTGCAAAGAATGAATTTGATTTTTAGAAATGCAAGGAATTTTGGATATAGAAGATTTCAAAGGTAATTTTGAAATGTTGAAAGACTGTTTAAACTCTGGAATCTTAACTAGCAAAGTTTATGGCATATAATAAGTTTGATGACATGTAAATTAGGAATTTGTTGAAATAAAGTTCAACTTGTAAGTAAGTAAAGTGGAAACTGGATACTGGAAGTTAAAATTTAAATTGCGCTAAATTATGTGGAATTAAAAATAAAATTTAGTCAAGATGGATTAAATAAACAAGTTTTAATATTAAAATTTGTAAGTAACTGATTAGTTACTATGGTATGCAAATGAAATGAAATTCAATATTGGATAATGCTTGATTTAAATATGTAAAATAAGGAGCAGAATAAGTTCAAATGGACTAAAAATAATTAATGTTTGAAAACAAAATTCATTGGTTGAAAATGAATTTGTGAATGAATAAATGAATCAACTATTGAACTGATAAAGTAAAGTTGATATTAATAAGAAGGAATTGAAAATTTTAATCCGGCAATTAAAATTTAACTTAAGTGAATGAAAGTGAAGAAAATATATTTGAATTTAACTTGAGATAAGTTAAATAAAATTGAAATTTAAATTGAATTAAATTGGATTATAATTGGAAGTGTTGTTGAATGAATTGGATTAAAATGGATATGATGTGAAATATAAACAAATCCAATTTAAGCATAAATTGAATGGCCGTATTATTAATAAATTCAACAAAGAATTGTTAAATGTAAATTAAAATTTAAAATGGATAAAAGAATGGACTAATCGAATAAATTAGTGAAATGGTTGGGATTTGATCAAAGGAAAACCAAATCAAAGATTGTGAATATGTAATAGAGTCTGGAAATAAAGCTCGAGTTGTATAGAATTGGATTAAAATAAAAATGATTTGTGATGAAATAAATCCAATTCGAGTATGAATAAATTAAAACGAAAATGAACTTAAGTTATGAAATGGTGGTGAATTGAAGTAAACTAACTTAAGTTTAAAGCTAGTTTGAATTTTCAAATGAATACAATTCAAGAAAGAATGAATTAAATATGGCCTTGGGTATAATTCTAACAAAATTTAAATGGATGTATGAGAATGGCTAATTAAAGTAAATGGAATTTGATTACATGAGTATCAAATAAATCGGAAATGAAATTAAGTATGAAGTTGAAATAAATAAATTAACTTAAGATTAAAATTTATGGAAGGGTGATTTCGAGGGAAGTGGAAAATTTATTAAATAAAAGCTTGAATAATTTAAGTTGAATGAAATAACATTCGAATAGAAATATTTGGATAAGGATTAAATTGAATAAACAAACTTCGATTGCTTATCAAAAGAAATTTAATTGCTTGAAATGAAAGTATGTTTGGCTTAATAAAGGTAAGATCTTGAGTTAAAAGTGAAAGGTAAATGTGATTGGGTGTAAATGAATGGAAGCGGGGGAAAATAAATGAGTGTGTGACTTATAAAATTCTAAAAGTGGAATAAATAAGTCAAAATAAAATATTTTGTATCTTGGAAATGAAATAGAAATCCAAACTTGAATTATAAAATTAGAATTGAACTCAAAAAAAATATGATGAAGTGATTTTGTAATAAAATCAATATTTAATTGAAAATGGAAGTAAACTAATTTGGGATAACTTAATAAGTTGAATTGAGAGTTAATAAACTTTGATTATGACCTAGAATTGAGTTATAAATAATATTCAATGCATATTGTCAGTAAACTAAATTGAAGTATTGTCAAATGAAAGAGTTAGATTATGGATTGAATTACAAATAAATTCAAGAGAGTGGAAATAAAATTTTGAATTGGCCTTATAATTAAATAAATAGATTTGGAAATGAACTGTGAATGTGAGCTAAAAATTTCAAATGAATACATGAATAAACAAAGTGAGTTAAGTTAGTAAGTGTAATGGGTTTAGTAAATAAAAATCAAATCAAGAATATAAATCGGAGATTGTTTATAAAAAATAATATGTAGCCTTGTTGTTATTATAAACTGATAGAAGTAGCAGAGATTGATTTTTGAAGTCCATTAAATCGAAAATGAGTTGTCTAGACATAAATATGAAATGAAGATAAGTAAATGAGTTGTAACTCACTTGTGATGAATGAAAATGGTATATGAATCGGTTGAAAGCAAATTGAACTAGTTTGGAAACTATACAAATTGCTTATGGAAGTATTTATAATGCATTACTTATGTTGTTGATATGTTGTAGCGGTTTAAATGAATGAAATGTTATAAATTTCATAGATATGTTACTTATGTGTTTAAATTGAGTAAGTACGGGTAACGGGAAGCCGTTTGGTTGGATTTTGGTCACGCTAGATGCTAAGAATATAAGCTGTTTGCTTAAAAATGCTAAATAAGGTACGCCTACGCAATAAAAATAGGAAATATGAAATGTTTTTGGTTTTTCCGACCGTGTGGGTCGATGTATATATATTTATATCTTTTGTCAAATTGCAAAAGCTCCTCCATACAAAGGAGACTCTGCCAAAAAAATTCAGAAATTTTGGGAGTTAGAAAAATTTTGGTACGCCTACGCAATAAAAATAGGAAATATGAACTGTTTTTGGTTTTTCCGGCCGTGTGGGTCGATGTATATATATTTATATCTTTTGTCAAATTGCAAAAGCTCCTCCATACAAAGGAGACTCTGCCAAAAAATTTCAGAAATTTTGAGAGTTAGAAAAATTTTTGAAAATTTTTTAGTTAACGACAAAACAATTTCAAATTGGAAATTGAAATAAATTAGTAAATGAAACTAATTGAAAATAATGACATGAATTGGTTATATATGGAAAATAAAATTCGAATATTCATAATTAAAGATAATTGACTTCATATGAAAATGAAAGAATCAATTCGAATAGAAATAGATATAAACTAAAGTGGTGAAGTGAAAATAAATAAAGAAGCATATTAAATGCTTATATAAACTTAATAAAGAAATGGTGAATTCTTGATTTGAAATTGATATTATAAATATATTCTAAGTTAATATTTGGGATGAATAAATATTGACATTTCGTAAGGAAGTCAATAAAATGTTTTGAATGTTGTGATTGGATATTATTGCTAAGTGGAATATGCAGGTAATATAAAAGGAAAAGAAATTTGGTTTTGATTTCAGAAGATAAATTTGAAATGCTCGACAAAAAGGTATGTGTTTAAATTTCTGTGGAATTTGATTGGGTTTTTGGATATAGCCACTTGGCTTTTGTTTTCCTTTTTGGATTTGGGAGGCCGTAGAGCCATTTTGTAGTTGTACCGAGCTAGCCGCGTAAAGGAGACGCTGGCGAAATTTTTCGGAAATTTAGAGAGTTAGAAAAATTTTGATAATTCAAAATTTGGTTTTAAATTGAAACTTGAATGATTAAACAAATAGTATAGTTTGAAATCATGGGAGAGTTGAGAAGTCAATAAGAGTGATAATGGGTTTTTTGTAAAAAGATAGTTGGTTAGATGTTGAATTGTTGGTTTTGGGAAAGTAAACGGGTATTGAATCATTCTTCCTAACTAGTAGTTTTGGGGACGAAATTATTTTAAGGAGGGAGGAATGTGACGACCTGGAATTTTCGAGCATTTATAATCGAAATATTTAATTGATTTTAAATATTCAATAGAGTAAATTTAACTTAAATTACGAATATCACAATTTATTGATGATTAAATTAAATAATTTGAAGCTGAGTAAAATGTTGAATCTGGAGTTTTAGGCCGGTTGAAAATAATTTGAAGGCTTGTAGAAATTATATTGATAATACTGAAGGTAATAGAAGTTGTAAAATTGAAATTAACAGTGGTTTGTTCAGTTTTAAAATTTTATTGTTTAAATTGAATTTAAAAAAATAGCCTTCCGAGGCACAGTCTTGGAAGTCGACGAAACCAGTTCCATTGGATCCGTAATATTGTATTATTATCGGATTTCAAATTTCGTATTGAACAGGGTTGTTGTGTGAGCGTACGGCATATAAACGCGCTGAAATTTTATATCGAAAATTCAAATCGATTTCGTTCTTTCTTAACGGGGAAAATAAAATAAAAATAATAGCATCGCCTGCCTCTGTCCCTTCCTTTTTAAATCACGAAATTTCTTTTTTCCAGGCTTCCTAATCGAATTGAATAAAACTATATCTTCGTTCCTTCCTTTGCAAGCCAAATTTTATAAATATATATATATATATATATATATATATATATATATATATATATATATTACTCGCATCTTCTTCTGAAAGCCAAGCCGAACCTTTTTATAAAATCACGCAACCCTTTTTCTTGAATGTTAGAACTGAATCTCTCCTTTAAAACAAAAATCAAAATTTTAAAAAGAAGATCTAAGTTCAGAATATAAATGGCCGAAGGAAATTTTCATTCGAATTCGAAACTAAAGCCACGAATAATCCCAATTCCTCTTCCTCGGTAGAAATCAAAATCAATTGCCTTTCTCAATCAAAATCAAACTCGAAAAAAAAAGAGGGTAATGGCCGAAATCGACTTCGGCTATATGAAAAAAGAAATTGGGAGATACGAAATCGAATTCGAAACGAGCGACTTGTTCGTCGAGCCGAGAGCGTCGTAGTGGACGAGCTAGGGTTGGGTGTCGCTTAGGGTTTTGGGGAGGAGGGTCGCAGTCGTCTTTGCGTGAGCGCGAGAGGGTTCGACGATGGAGGTTAGGTGACGACTTCGTGGCAGTAGATAGAAAGTAGGCGATGGATTTGGAAGGGAAGTATCTCGCGAGGCAGTAGATAGTGACGCGATTTGAGACGAGCGACCGTACGTCACTGGCATTGGGCAGAGGAAGGGTTCGAGCTAGGGGTTGTGGGTGAGCATGGTGGATCGTAAGGCATCAGCGGGTGAGAGTGCTTCGATCAAATTTGTTTTCTATTTATTCCAATAATCCATTAACTAATTATTTTAAAATTTTTGAACACTTAAAATTTAAATGCAGAAGTAGAAGAAAGTTTAAAGGCAGTTTGTTTAATTAAGTGTATATGTACAGAAAAATTAGTTTCAGTAAAGAAAATTTCTGTTGTGTTCACTGGAAAGAAAAAAAGAAAGAAACGGTTTTGATAATAGATATATATAGAATATTTTACATAGATAAGATTTTAAAATAATAGTAAGGATTTTAAAATATGGTACGAATTATAAGAAAGTAGATTTTAATATTCTATATATAAGTAAATTAGTAAATATGTGGTAGATAAGTTTTAGAAAATATAGGAAGTTTAAATAAAATTAGATTTTTGAGATCTGTAATTTATTTTGACAAGTATATATGTAGTTCCAATAAAATAAAACAAATATATATATTCACAATTTTAACTTATTGGTTTATTTTATAATGTATTATGAAGATAAATTTATTAAATAAACTAATTTAATTATTTTAGCCACCAAAATATTTTAGCAAAAGAAAATTAAGTTAAAATTTAACTATTAATTTAAAAGAACATTTGTTAGTTTAAATTAAATGAATAAATAACAAAAATTGTTTGATCAATTCAAATATTAATAAATCATATAACATTCATTCAAGGTCAAAAATCGAGAAAACCAAGGGAATATTGAAGTGGATGGCAAATGCATAGTAAAAGGTGAGTTAATCCCACTCAGTTTAAATTTAGATTTAAACGATTAAATTTAAATAATTGTTTGAATGATTGAATTGATTGATGGGCTATAGTATGGTATATTTTAGAATTGGTATTTTATTGTGCTAACATCTGTGGATGCAGGGATAACAGGTTGGAGGGATCCAACTGGACCCCTCAACATTTATTTAAATTATTAAATATTCTCTGTGGTGATTATTTGATATTTTATGATGAGTTATATTGGAATATTGAATGTTATGGTTTGATTGGTATATTTGGGTATAATGAATTACCAAAATATAAATTAGATTTTGGGAAGAAAATAAAGGAAGAAAATTTGTAAGTAAAATAATTATAGAAAATTGAATAAATTAAGAATGAATTAAAAAGAAATGGAGGTGATATCACAATACTAATAATAACTTCATGTATGAAAAGATTTTGAATAATCGGAAATTAATAAATAGTAAACTTAAGTGATATTAATTAAAAGAATAAAGAATTATTTTAAAAAGTTAAATTTATTTAAAAGGATTAAGAAGTAATTTGAGGAACCTAAGATTGGAATTTTCAGTTAAAAGTATTTAAATCATAAGTAAGGATGAAATCTGAAATTAATGGATTTTGGAATTAAAAAGAAAGTAAACTGGGAATCAATTTGGAAATTGATTCAAGTGTTGGTTTGGAGATTTAAAGATGGATGTGAAGAGGAGTATATTTCTCTGGAAAGCCAAGTACGTTTAAAGGAAATTTTTAAATATAAGATAAAAAGTTTTTAATGTTGTTTTTAAAAAAGTATGTTTTAAGAATTGATTATTTATTAAATATCAAAACTCTAAAGTAAATATTTTCAAATCTATTATCGTAGTACTTATTTAAAAGGTAACTTAGTGTTTTGTTTTAAAGAGTGAAAACCTAGTTTATAATTTATAAAGTAATCTTATTTTTAAATATTCACATAGTATGTATTTTTAACCAATTATTGAAGTAGTTTTAAGTTAAATGTTTTAAAGTAAATTTCCAAAGTAAGTGCTTTGTTTAATCTATTATCCTAATAATTATTTAAAGAATGATTTGGTATTTTGTTTACAGAAGAAAATCTAGTTATATTTATAAAGTAAACTTATTTTAATTATTTCTAAAGTATTATTTTTATTTTAGTACTAAAGTAAATTTTCAAAATTAAATGTTAAACATATTTTACAATAAAGTGTTTTGAAATTATTTTAGAAATCAAAAATCTTGTGCTTGGTGATTTCAGTAGAAATAGAAATATTTGGAATTTATTCTGAGAAAGGCAAATAGTTTTGAAAACTATTTTCAAGGAGTTTGAAAAGTGAAATTATATCTTGTGAAGATATCTTTGAGATAAATAAATAATTTGGAAAATTATTTATTGTGTTATGGATGTTGTGAACATTAATTGATAGTTAAATCACCGACTATCAATATTGGCCAAATGCGTTGATCCTTTCGAAGAGACCGGGATCGAGATTTATTTCTCGAAAACCACTTCGATCTGGTTTGTACGTTTCGTGGAAAACGAGGATTCGAAGTTAGAGCAGTGAAGTGCAAGGGCTAGTCGCTACGAATCCTGAGGATATTTCCAAAATGGATGCAGTAGGAATAGTGCCTTCGGTTCCGTTCGGACCCGGGACGGAGTTGTATAGATGAATGCTTGCGAAACATCGTTAGGTGGACGATGGGCATTCTAAGGGATATGTTCTAAAAAGGTAACGCTTAGCCTCAAGCCTCATCAAATGGGAATGATTGAAAATCAGGGGTTATGCAGCAAGGCTTGGTGGGTAGCACCCAAGCAGGGTGAGGTCATCCCTGCCTAGATGTCCCTTTTATTTCGGCTTAGTGGGCGGTTGCTGATCCCAACCGCGGGGTGATCTCACTCGGGATTATCCAGTAAGAGGTAGTCCCGGTCTTTTATTGCAGGGGAGCGGGCGTACTCCTCGGTACTGTGATCTAGACCACGTACTGTGACAGGTGGTACCCCAGTGCCTAGTCATTAGTTGGAAATCCATTCTTCCTACGAGCCTTATACGAGTTTTGTTTGTATTACCCACTCTGTGGCTAGTAGCTGGAATTTAATAATGTAATAATTTCGGCTATATTATAAGTATTTGTATATAGACCCTATTATAATATCAGAGGATTTGTATAAAAATTGTTTTAGGTATCGTAAGGTAAAAACACGACATGTTTATTTGTGGCGTGGTCTTACGAGATGCTTTTATTTTCAAAGGATATTTGAAACTTTAATAATCAATTGAGTGTGATTTTCTCACGCTGGTATTCCAAACTGACTCGGGTGTTATTTAACTGTAATGCTCGGGTCAGACCGAGTATTATAGGATACAGGATTTGAAGTTGTGGAGCTCAGGAGACGAGCTGGACGACGATGCGTATTTCGTACTTGTTTTATATATATTCCGTTGTGTTGAGTAGTTGTGTATCCGGTTGTATGTTGTTGTTCTTGAACTGTGATTGATGTACTCTGATAATGACGTAATATATATAAACAGAGATATTTGATTTTTAGGTAAAGATTGTTTATTATCTGTTATATTTTATTCCGCTGCGATGGTTAGATTCTGTTGTTGTTTTCTATTTTCTTCTTCTACCTCTTCTTCTTTAACCCAAATGGTTCGTATTTCTGTACAACTTGAGTTGAATGTTGTAGAATAGTGTTGACTCAAGGGGTACGGATTTGCGGGTCATTTCACCACAACAGATCGCAGTTACATTCCAGGGTTACATTGCCATCGCAGCAAAAGTCCATGTAACTGTAGGCATCAGCGCCCTCGATTTTCGCTGTCAAAATGAAACTTCTCCACTCCTACATAGGTTGCAATCTATTGATATAAAATCAAACACAGACTGTTGACTCTCAGCGGCACACACGACTTTCGCTATATTACCATAAGTCGTAGTCTACCAATATAAAATCAAACGCAGACTGTTGGCTCTCAACGGCACACATGACGTTCGCTATGTTACCATAGGTCGCAGTCTACGGATATAAAATCAAACGTAGACTGTTGGCTCTCAGCGACACACACGACTTTCGCTATGTTACCATAGGTCGCAGTCTACCAATATAAAATCAAATGTAGACCGTTGGCTCTCAGTGGCACACACGACTTTCTCTATGGTATACGCTTCTCATAATCCTCAGGAACTAGTTTTGTCCGAACTCCTCACAGGATCAACTTTAGAACCCCCATTGGGGATCAAGGCAGCACCATCCGGTGGCACTCCTAAGAAGTTCATTTCAAGGGAGCGCCTTTTTCCCAGAGCCATCATCAAAACACTTTATACTATACACATATAGTATCTTTCAAATCATACACCTAGTATGATCTCATACAAATCTCCTTTACACAAAATTGATTATCCCAACATCGATAATTCTCAAACTAGGCTTTCCAAATTCTAATATTGATTTTACCCAAAAATCAAAAGCCTTTCCAAATCCAAAGGTTCCCAAAACCTTTTTCCAAAATCCTCATAAGATCCTTTGTATATATATATTCAGATACATAATTTTTAAAACTTTGGATCATTTCAAACTTGTGTAAAACTTCTTTTATACTTCAAACATTTTCAAAAATCCTTTTCTTCCAGAAATAGATTCAATAAGGGAAGATTTATCTTATATAACAAGATATATAACTTTTTTTATTCAAAATCAAATATTCAAATTTGATTACTCTTTTCAATATCAGTTTCATTCAAATCTGTACGATGTACACTTATCATCCATACGCTATACCAATCTGATCGCTCACTCGATCAGCAATTTCACTTCCGAATTAGTATCGTCCACCCGACTTCCTAGTGCGGACTCAGATTTGGTTTCTTGATCAGAAACCGTCATTCTCCTTGCATAGCCATAACTATGATAGAGAACATCCAGAACCATTCAACAATCCATATCCAGGTTCGCCGTCGAAAATCGAGTGAAAAATCCCGACTCGGATCGATAAACTATCTTGAAATTCTGTGCTCGAATCTGGATCAAATCACTATGCGAATAGAATAATATACGTACATCCTACATATTTAACTTCATTGATTAGTAACCAAATAAATTTCCTTTCTATTCACATTCACTTAAATTTTCATTCACTTATTTACAATTGCCTTAATTCCATTGGATTATCACTTCAATTCTTATCTCAATTGGGTATTTAATCAATAACAGTTTGAACTCCGACCAGTTTATTTTGTGTAAAATAGCTTGGAAATTTCAAAAATATATAAGTAGTTGAAAAATAATTATTATTTTGCAAAATAGCTGTAAAATAGCTAACTAATTGTAAAATATTTGGGGAATAGTTGAATAGTTTCAGAAATTTTAGATAATTGCAAAATAGTTGTAAAATAGTAATTAATTTGTAAAATTAGTATTTAATTTATAAAACAATCGAAAAATTATTAAATAGTTCCAAAAATAATTGTAAAACAAATATAAATAATTTGGCTTTAAAAAGAAAGGTTGTATATATTAAATAGCTTGGAAAAATAAGTTTATATTAAAACAATTTATATTAAAAATAGTCCAGAGTCAAAACTATTCACTTTCCCCATCAATTCAATTTAAATTTCCACTTCCGTTTAAATTGACTCAATTCCAATTTGAATAACTTAAATTTCCAGTTTGAAATTGATTCAACCCCAATTCAGGTTGAATCAATCCTGATTTCTTTCCCAATCCAAATCAAATTCTATTTGATTTTAATCCTGTTCAGCTTGAATTATAATTTCAAATTATTCAAATCAATTTAAACTAATATCAATTGAACCCACTTCAATTTCAGTATCTTTCAATTTAATCCAATTCAAATTTTCCATTTAAAATTTTAAACTTATCCATCTTCAATCACAAATCCAATTAATTTAAATCAAATTCAAATTTGAACTAATTCAATTTCAAACTTAATTTTAAACCATCTCGAATTATATAAATTCGAGTTAAATTTTCAAAGGTTGATTTAACTTTTTAAACCAAATTAACCTTATTTAAAGTTTTTACAATTTAATTTCTGAGTTCTAATTCTAGAATTTCTTTTCAATTAATTTAATTTTAATTTGGTCGTATTTCTGTTACCACTTAATTTAATTCCAATTCAAGATTTCAATTTGGTTGTATTATATTACCTCTTAATTTAATTTTAATAATTTAACAACCAATCACCTTAATATTTATTAAAAGCAAATAGTGCTTTATATATCAAAATATATTTTTATATAAAATCATTTACGACATTTATATAAGAAAATAACAAGTACGCTCTCATATATATATATATATATATATATATATATATATATTCAACTCATTCTAGAGTACTACGGACTCTATTTAATGAGTGATCCCCACCAGAGCCAAGGTTCTCGCTTAACCTTTCAGCTCTGATACCAACTGTAATTACCCGAAATTTTCGAACCCGAAATTTCCAGATAGTTAGGAAAAAGAAGAAAGAGATAGAAGAAGAAGAAGAACAGAAACGTCAACATCTCATATTCGCAGCGGATAAAATATATTAATAAATAATAATAGTTTACAAAAGAATACTATATCTGTCGGTTACATTTCAATACCTCAGAGTTGCACATATATACAGACACTGAATATACTCAATTATCATGACACGGATTTACAATAATATAATACAGCGGAAATACTTTATGCGTTCCTACCATCCAGCCCGTCTCCTCAGCTCCAGAACGTCCTTACCTGAAATATGTAATACTCGGTCTGACCCGAGCATTACATCAAAGTAACACCCGGGTCAGGCTAGAAACCAGCGTGAGTAAACCCAACTAACATGGAATACCAAAGCAAACAACTTATATAAACCCGGCGCAACTCGAATAAATTACAAATTCACACTTTGATGTTGACATCACTTATTTCACACATAAATTTTCTAGTACCCAAAATTTGGATTAAATAGTCCAATTCACTTAAATCATTTCATTCCAGCCAATAGATTTCACATATCAACCTATAAAAATTCGAAGTGGTTTCGGGTATTCCCTAATACCCGAACCCGGTCTCTTCGAGTCTCATGTCATCCTAACCCAAGTTATCCAAATGAAATACACAACATTTCATATCAGAGATATCAACTTATTCAAAGCATTCAATACCATTCAATCATCCATAAGCAAAGCTTAATCACATATAAATTTAATTTAATTAATCCAGATTGAATTGCTAACCTCAAACTCTTAGATTTCTTCATTTAACATTAATTAATTTCAAATCAATTAACCAACCATCCCTTCATTATTCATCTTAATTTAATCACCCGAGATTAATTATCTTTCAATTACATTCAAGTAATTATCTTTAAATTAATTCACAATATTAATTCTTCTTAATCAAAATCAATAAGTAATCTTAATTACTTCATGAATTCATTAACTATTTTAGTTACATTAATCCTTAATTACTTATATTAATTAATTTCTCATAAGTCACTTATTACCGATTCATTCATCTTAATTAATCAATCTTTAATTACATCATTAATTATATAAATTAATAATTTCTAATTACTTTTTAATTTATCCTAATTTAATTTAATTACATAAAATAATTAATCATTAATTAAACCGCAAATATTAATCATTCTTGATTTATCTCATCCTGTAATTATCTACCTTTTTATTTACTCCATTAAATTGATTAATTACTCCTTAATTTATTATCTTAATAAATCTCTTGATTAATTACACAAAGTAATTATATTTTGTTAATTACATTAAGTAATTACCTATCAAACCATCCATTGATTATTCTAAATTAATTAAACTTAATTAATTAACTTAAACCTTCATTAATTAATTCAAACCCTTAATTACTAAATTAATCAACCCAATTCATTAATTAATTGAATTAATTAATTATACATTTTAATTACCCTTCTAATTTGATGAATCACAAACCATTAAGCCCTTATTAACAATGAAAACAATTTCTTATTTATGACTTAAGTTTTAAAACAATTTAAAACCCAAATACTCCGAGTCAACCCACAATTAACTCGAGAACCAACCAAAACCAAAGTCACATCATCATCTGTGCACATTCAATCAATTTAATCATTCAACCAATTATCTAAAATTTACCATTTAAATAAATAAAAATCCAACAGAGTGAGATTTACTCACGTTTGCTTTTACTGTTTGCAATCCATTCCAATTGGCTTGATTCTTCATGATTTAAGACCCTTGATAAAATCATCCAAACAATCAGTCATCATTTAATAATTTAATTTTACTAATGATTTAAATTTTAATGAAAAATTAAATTTCAAACTAATTTCCTTTTTGAATAATCTTTTAGTAACTAAAATAATAAGTCAACTAAACACATAAATCACTATATCCCATTATTTAAAATAAAATCTAGAATTTTAAAATGTACATATCTATATTTATTATATTTTTCTTTTGAAGCTGCAAATAATAAAAAACACCATCTATATAGCTTCCAAAATCATACTTTATATAGACTATCAACTATTTTTAAAATTTCTATATATATTTTTCCCAAACTTTTCCTATATATACATATATATGGATAAACTCTTCGACCATTTTTTTATTTGAATTGCTTCGACTTCAATTTAATTTGAGAACGAGGGTTAGGAAGAAAGCAACAGCGACCATTTCTCTCTTTTTTTTCTTTCATTAGGTCGCCATTTTTTTGTAATGAGTTCGATTTTGATTTCTGTTGTAAGGTTAGAGAGGAAGACGGAAATAAAATATCGGTTTAGGGAATAGCTTCTTGAGTACGCTTGTTGGTTAATAAAAATATCTCTGACTAATTTGCTTCAAATTTTATTATATTATAAAACTCCTAACTCGTTAATTGCCATTTAAAATTTTGAACTCCTCTTAAGGATGCCGCTAGGGTTTATAAGGTTTTACCCGCATTCCGAACACAATGGAACGCGTTTCGAAAGCTAATTCAATCATATACGCGAGTTACAGAAGAAAACGATCAATTTTAAATTAAATTAAAATAGTTCCTATGCGTTTTGAGCTGCTAGGGTCAAACGACAACTTCGATTGCTACGAAAATTGAAATCCGATAATAACTAACTATTACGGATCCAATGGAACTGGTTTCGTTGAATTCGAGACTGTGTCTCGGAAGGCTATTTTTAAATATCGATTTAAATGATATAATTCCAGAACTGAACAAATCACCTTTAAATTAAATCTCAACCATTCTATTATCTTCGGTATCATCATTAAAAAAATTATTAGCCTTCAAATTATTTTTAACATGCTTAAAATTCCATATTCAACATCTTACCCAATTTCGAATTATATAATTCAATAATTTAATTATCAAGTAAATATTAATATTTGGAATTCAAGTTAAAATTAACCTTTATATATTTAAAATCAATTAATTATTCCATTTTAAATTGTTAAAAATTCTGGGTCATCGCACATCCATTTCATATTTTGTCTTCCAAATCTTAATTTATTTAAATCATTATAACCTCTATATAAAAGTATGATTTAAATACTTAACCAAATTTATTTCAATAGATCAAACACCATTATTTAACTTATTATCATTAAACAGATTTATATAATATCAAAAAGAATCAATATTTATTTAAACCGTATAATTTTATCCAAAACCATAGAAATTATTTTCAAAACATTTATATATATAGACCGACGGTGTTTGTACATAATTTTATATCCTATGGTCTGGTGATACAGATATTTATCATTTCAATCCATAATTTAAAATAAAAATACGGTTATATATCATTTCAAACCGTAATTCCGAATGAAATAAAGTGCATAACAATTTTCAGTTTATAACGATATAAAATGCAACATCCATTCATCCAATATCAATCATCAACCATTAATCACAATCATCATCCAATTCAAACAATAACATCAATATAGAGCATGTAATAAATAACAGGAAATTACTGACAGTCTATAATAAATTAAACAATCTATCTAACTGGTAGTTTATATGCAATAATAAATTAAAGAATGATTTAATTCAATAAATTTAAATTTTTACTGGAATGATGATAAAAATATACCAAATAGCAATAAATAAATTTCTAATCACATCAGCAATTAATGTAACACACATAAGAAATTTTAGAAATTGTGAGTGGGTTAAAACACTCACCTTTTGAATTTAAATCGAATTTAAACCCAAAATTCCAACAACCTCAGATTTCGTCCAAACCAGCGCTAGAAGGTCCGGAATTCCAATACGAGCTTAGTAAAGAAAACCGTGCGTGAAACGGAGTTCGTATGCGAGAGTTATTGATGTTAGAACGAGTTGAAAATTAAATTAGAATAAAAGAAATAAAAAAACGAACCACAATAATTGCCACGTCAACATCATTTCACTGAAACCCTACCCAGTATTTCCCGAACGCGAACGACATGCATAGCCGCCACCAACATTCAACGCGACACACCTTGATAGGCCGCTGTTCGACCCTCAACCACCACCATCGTCACGCCCCGACCTAGCCGCACCTTAGGCCCGAAGTTCATCCGTTCCGACGCCTCCAAAGCCGTGCGCCGCCTCCGTAAATTTTTAACGTAATCGATTTAAATCGGCCACCCCACGCGCCTCTAAGCCAAGCGACCACCACCGATCTGCTGCGTGGAGCGAGCTCCACAAAACCCTTCAATTGATTTCAGAATTTGTCGAGGTCAGTCAACCTCCAATTTGAACGGCCGAGAATTGATTCGAAAATTCTAGACAAACGATGCATCGAAACCAAAAAGGAGCTGCAGACCTGAGATGCGTACAACGAGAGCTTCGGTGTATAATTTTTCTGAATTTTTTTGAGGAGTTTGAAATTTCAATTTGATTTTTGAATTGCAATTGGATTTGGAATTGTCCGTCATTGAAATGAGGAAGTGATGAGGAATTATATGCGCATAAAAATGAGAAATAGAGGTGGGCTAGGGTTTATAACAGGGTATTTATAGGTAGGGTTGAAACAGAATGGATCGGATCAATTGGATGTACGCGTTGGACGATATATGGCCCGAAAAGCCCGTTTCGACTCCGGAACGAAATTGGGTCAACCCATATATCAAAATCGATGTTTTAAAATAATTTAAACTCAATGGAATAAGTTTCAAGTCCAAATTCCATCGTATGAAGAAATTATACTAAAATCAATTTATTTCAAATTGATTTCAATTTCATTGATTTCAAGGCGTTTTGAGTCCGTACGATCAAACGACAAGTCTGATCGCTACAAAACTCGAAACCCTACAATAATTCATCGTTACAGATCTGATGAAACTGGTTTCGTCGAAATCCGAGTCAGTGGCCAAAATGGCTATTTTTACATTAATTAAATAATTTAATAATAAATAAATTAAATCACTTTTCAGATTTCAATTCCATACTTAACCAATCCTATCATTTTTTATCTCTTAAACAATTATAGTGATTTAAACAAATTTAGATGTTAATTTAACATTGATTCATCCTTCAATTTCAGCGTTAAGTTTCAATTTCATTTTATTCAAAAAATTATAAATATAATTTCAAATAGTTCCATTTAATTAAATAAATTAATAATTATTCCATTTATTATTGTCAAGGATTTAACATTGAATTCAAAACTATTACATTAATATCCTCACATTCCATCTTAATTTCAAATAATGTAATAATTTTAATATTTAACTCTACTCATTTGCAACTAATCAAATTATTTAACTTTAAATTTTCAAATAAATAAATAAATTCTGCCTTCTATTCTTTTAATTCAACTAATTATCATATTATGAATAAAATTTACGTTATTCCCACTTATTACCCTACATTACATTAACGTAACATTTAATTCAGATTTATTGCAATTGATTACCCGTTTTAATTTAATAGACTAAATAAATGATTACTTTATAACGATTGTTGCCACTAACCCTTAATCATATTTATACAAGCTATCATTTCCAAACAATTACATACAGAACATTTATTTTATTCAATCACTTATTCATTATTAATTCATTGATTAAGTAAATAATTACATTTATTTTTCCTATAATAATTTATTACCAAATATTCTCAATTACAATCAATTATAACCCAAATAGTTGTTTCAATCAATCAGGTTTGCATTGAATTAATTATTTATTAGCTTACATTTACATTCTTACCATTCATTTGAAATTTTCCTTATTTTCCTTATTATGAATCAATTATAAACTTACCATCTTAAAGGTGATATTTACATTTTAAATTGTTAATTACCTTTTATATTCCATTATAAATTAACGCACACATACAAATTAAGATTTCTAAATAAATTTAATCATTTCATCTTGGTTCCATTCTTTTATTACATCAACTATTACTTTATGAATAAAATCAGCATTTCTTATTCATTTTGTTACATTCACAGTCTCCGCTATTGTCTTAAACTTGCTAATGTAACATTAAAGTTCATTTAATTCTAATTTATTCCCCATTTAAATTTAATAGACCAATTAAACAGGTAACTTATAACCATCGTTATCATAAGCTTTAATTATACATATGAATTCACTATTCACAAACAAATGTTACAATTCTTACATAAAGTTGATTTTATTCAATTACCATTAACTACCTATTATCCCATTAATTAATTTATATTTACATCCACTTGCGTATATAAACTTTGCAACCAAGTTATAACCTTTACATTGTTTCACTTATTGTAATTACATCCAAGTTATTAACAATTAACTTACATTTATTCAGTTGCAATTCATTTTAGTTATTATTTCATTAATATTATTTTCAATTTTATTTCTTTCAGTATTAATTACACAATCATATTAAATTAACAAATTATAATGTTTTCCACTATTTCTTTATTGTGATTTCATTCCAATTGTCAAGAATTAATTTTATTTACCATTGCAATATTTAATTTCTAACATTTGCTACAATATAAGTTATAAGATTTTCATTTCTTTGTACATTTAATTACAAAATCTTATAAATTTAACCAACTTTAATTATCGAAAATTATGGGTTGTAACAGCCCGCAAATCCGTACCCCTTGAGTTAACACTATTCTACAACAATCAACTCAAGTTGCACAGAAATACGAACCATTTGGGCTAAAGAATAAGAGGTAGAAGAAGAAAATAGAAAACAACAACAGAATCTAACCATCGCAGCGGAATAAAATATAATAGATATTAACATATCTTTACACCAAAATCAATTATAGCTGTTTATATGTTACATCATCAGAGTACATCAATCACAGCTCAACATCAAACATACAAATGTATACACAGCAACTCAACACAGCGGAATATATATATAAACAAGTACGAAAATACGTATCGTCATCTAGCTCATCTTCTGAGCTCCACAGCATCATTTCCTGTATCCTATAATACTCGGTCTGACCCGAGCATTACAGTTAAATAACACCCGAGTCAGTCTGGTATAACAGCGTGAGAAAATCACACCCAATTGATTATTAAAGTTCCAAAAATACTTTAAAACAAAAGCATCTCGTAAGACCACGCCACAAATAAACATGTCGGGTTTTTACCTTACGATAGCTAAAATAATTTTTATAGAAATCCTCTGATATTATAATAGGGTCTATATACAAATACTTATAAAATAGCCGAAATTGTTACATCTATTAAATTCCAGCTACTAGCCACAGAGTGGGTAGTACAAACAAAACTCGTACAAGGCTCGTAGGGAGAATGGATTTCCAACTAATGACTAGGCACTGGGGTACCACCTATCACAGTGTAACAACCCGCATATTTGTCGATTTTATATTTAAATATTTTATTTAAATATTTTATCGTTAGTCGGATTTTAGTCTGAAAAGCTACTTTTTGCATACGGTCGAATTAGGGCTCGGGACCACTCCCATTGAGTTTAAAATGCCATTTGCGACCTTTTTGAGTATAAGCTTCGATATGTTTGGAGAAAGTTGATTTCTGCTACTTTTTACTTTGGGTTTGGTTTTTGGGCTCAACCCTATGTTAACTTATGCTCAAATCTGAGCCACTCTTCCCCCACTCACCCTCATTCTCTTCTCATTTCAGTTTTTAGAGTGTTAATGGTGGGAGAGATTGGAGATTAAAATTCCAAAACCCTAGTTTCTCTTGCAAATCAAATTCCTTGCTCCAAACTCAAGAAGAACCCCTTGGTAAGCATCTCCTTCTTCTTCTCCAACTCTTTCTCCATTCAATTTCAGAAATTTCCTAAACCTAATTTCGGGAATGTTCTTATTTTGAGCTTAGATTCAAGCTCATTTGGGTTGTCATTGAAGAGAGGTTGATTCTCCATTTGCTTTCAAGCTTCTTCTTGTTCGATTTTGTGAAAAGGTGAGATTTTTATCTCACATCTATGACTATAATTATCTTTGGTTGTTGGGTATGAATTCCTAACACTTCTTCATGTGCATTTGCTCTTGATTTGGATTGGTTTTGTGAATATTCCAATTTTTGGGTTTTTTTAAGTCAAATTTGTGTAAAATCCTTTTATGGATGTTTGATCATGCTTTTGGTGATGCATCGAGGAGCATATAGGGCCGGGTTGCCAATTAGCATAAACCCTTAGAGCCAATGTTCGTCCGATTGCATTTTGGAAGAGTTTGCTCTTCATTTGAATAAGGCTGAAAAACAGCCCAGGCATGATTCAGTCGACTGAAATCTCTGTTCAGTCGACTGAACCTGAAACCCGAGAGTTTCCAGGCATGATTCAGTCGACTGAAAAACTCTGCACAGTCGACTGAAACTGGAAACAGAAAGTTTCCTGAACCTGGAAAATTTTCATGTACAGGGTCAGTCGACTGAAATTCTCTGTTCAGTCGACTGAACCTGCTGTTTGAGTCCAATTTGCCTTTTTGGATTGGAATTCCAGTTTAAATCGATTCGTGATAATCCTATTTGTTGTTATCATCTATTATGATTTTGATGACTCTTTTTAGGGATTTTTGAATATCCATTTCGATGGATTCTTTATCGATTTCTTTGGATTTTATTCACGTCTTCGTATGTGAATTTTTGTGATTGATTGTTCTTACAATCTTCTTCGTGATTTGTCACTTTAAAAATATAAAGGTTTTCTATACTAGTAGTAAATATCAAAACCCTTTCCTCAAACGATTTCAATACTATTTTAATACCAAACTCGTTTATAAAACCGTTTTCCAATCTATTAGTATATACAAACCTTTACCTCACTCGTATGAGAAATCTAATTAAACGGCTTAGTAAAACAAGTGGTATGAAACGCTTGCGTTTACTTTATCGATTAATTCTTGGACTTGTTCGATTGAATCTCTTGTGACAATTTTCTAGTGGAGATCTACAATTTGTTCGTAAATATTTAAGTTAAGCTAGTGGTTATGGGACATGAAGCTAAGCTCATATATTTACTAGCTTATTGTAATTGACACTCCTCTTTGATCATGACGATCATTTTATGGTTTAGACTAGCAATGTGCGATGTCTCTTTGTCTATGTGGAGGACCGTACCTCATTAAATGGAGCTTCGTCTCATTTCTTCATGGGCTAGCGACCCATGTACTTTCTAATGTGTTTCGATTCATTGGGTGTACCGTTTGTACTACATCGATGTTTTGGCTTTTGGATTCATTGGATGTACCGTTTGTACTACATCAATGTCTTGGCCATCCTTTTTATTGTGATTTCTGGATTTCTTGTGTAGTCTTCTGGAATTTGTGCGTCATTGACTTTTGCGATTGACATTGATATTATCGTCAATATTTGTGGTTTGATGAACGAAATAAAGAGTATGATACTTCTTGGATTCTTGTGTAGATTTTTGTGATATTGATTAATCTCTTGTTGATTATCAACTACTTATATATCACAGCTTGGCCTTGTGATTATTATGTGTTTAGTCATAACTCTGATTCTATATCGTTTCATCTGATATCTATAGTTAGACTGATCCGTTTATTATTTTCTTATTAAATAATACTCGGGTCAGACCGAGATGTTACAGGTGCTTCTGCTTGACTTCTCATCCGGGATTAACTCCTTGACTTTTGGGTTAACTACGTAGATTAGTAGTTATTTTGTTGTATACATTTGAGATATAGACTCCTTAATGTATACTTATTCTTTTGTGTAGTTCGTGTAACTATTCTTTTGTGATATTGTGGATCTTTTTAGACCACTACTCTGATGTACACTTTCTAGTGTAATATTCATATCTTATTCCGCCTTTGTGATATGAATTGTCTGTGACTGATTTGTGTTATGCATATTTCTATATTTGTTTTCCAAAGGATTTATATAGCCACCGTGTAGTAGCTTTGAGTTTGTGTCGGTATGTCGGATTTCCTCTTGAAATTGAATGCATGTTATATTATCTAACATATCGGTGCTCGCGCAAAGAAATTGCACGGATGGTCGCTCCTCAACAGCCTTATTCTCCATGCTAGTCGACAGCATTCACCGTAATGTTCTTGGCTAGCGTGGGTACAGAGGTGGGGCGTCACACACAGTATGGGGCCTAGATCACCGTACCGAGGGGTACGCCCGCTCCCCTGCAACACAAGGCCGGGACTACCCCTTGCTGGATAATTCCGAGTGAGATCACCCCGCGGTTGGGATCAGCAACCGCCCACTAAGCCGAAATAAAAAGGGACATCTAGACTGGAATGACCTCACCCTGCTTGGGTGCTACCCGCCTAGCCTTGCTTCATAACCCCTAATTTTCAGTCATTCCCATTTGATGAGGCTTGAGGCTAAGCGTTACCTTTTTAGAATATATTCCTTAGAATGCCCATTGTCCACCTGACGATGGTTCGCAAGCATTCATCCATACAAGTCCGTCCCGGGTTCGAACGGAACCGAAGGCACTATTCTTACTACAACCATTTTGGAAATATCCTCAGGATTAGTAGCGACTTGCCCTTGCACTTCACTGCTTCATCTTCAAATCCAAAATCGTTTTCACGAAACGTACAAACTGGATCGAAGTGGTCTTCGAGAAATTAATCTCGATCCCGGTCTCTTCGAAACGATCAGCGCATTTGGCCAATATTGATAGTCGGTTATTTAACTATCAATTAATATTCACAAACAACCATCAACCAATAATTTTCAAATTATTTATTAATCCCAAAAATATCTTTACAAGATATATTTATATTTTCAATCCATTGAAAATAGTTTCAAAACCCACTTTCTTTCAGAATAAACTTTCCCAACTATTTTCTATCTCCTCTGAAATAGCCAAGCACAAAACTAGATTTTAAAAAAAAAATTAAAACACTTTACTTTGAAATATAAACTTCTAAAACATTTAATTTAAAACTACTTCAATAATTTGTTAAAAATACATACTATATGAATATTTGAAAATAAAGTTACTTAATAAAATATAAAACTAGATTTCCACTTCTACAAAACAAAACACCATATCACTTTTTAAATAATTACCGCCATAATAAATTAAAAGAAATACTTACTTTAGACTTTAAATATTAGCAATAATAAATTTTTCAAAACATACCTTTTAAAACAATTTTAAAACTATTAACTTCTATTTAAAAATTTACTTTGAAAACGAACTTGGTTATTCAGAGAGAATCTACAATCTCAGTCACTTAAATCAATTTCCCAAATTGATTCCCAATTTATTCCATTTGAAATAAGTTTCTTTAATTACTCAATTTATTTCAAAATTCATTAATTATGCACTTAATTATTATTGTTACCATTTTCCATTTGATTTTAAATCTTTTAACTGAAATATACAAATTTCAGTTTTTCCCAATTTCTTCTTTATTTTTTTTCAATAATTTAAATCTTAAATGTTAAACAAATGTTTTGTTCTTTTAAAATAATAATGCTGAAGTTTAAAATTCGTTAATCTTCTGTTAATTCAAATTTCCTTTCCATATACGGAATTTTATTTATTAGAATTTAAAACTACTATTATTCTTAATTTATTTAAATTTTCTATAATTATTTCACTTACAAATTCTCTTCGTTTTATTTCCAAAACCCAATTCTATATATCTTGATAACTTAGTGCACCGGAATATATTCAGGTAAACCATAACATCCAATATTCCAATTATCAATGATATTCATCACAGAATATGAAATAATCACATCAGAGGGTATTACATAATTTAAATAAATGTTGAGGGATCCAGTTGGATCCCTCCAACCTGTTTTCCCTGCATCCACAGATGTTAGCACAACATAATATGCCAATTCCAAAATATCATACTATATCACAACAATCAATTCAAACATCCAACAATTATTTAAATTTAATCATAACAATCTAAATTTAACTGAGTGAGATTAACCCACCTTTCATTTTGTTTTGTAATTCGATCCAACATGGCTTGCTTCTATCAGATTTTGACCTTGTATAACAATCATACGATTTATTAACACTTTGAAATAACTTTAACCATTTATTTTAATTTATAAATTTAATTGGCCAATGACTTACTATTTAATAATTTAATTGACCAACAATTTAATTTAAACTAAACATTTGGTTTTAAACTAATAAATTGATTTTATCTAGATTCCAAAAATATATTACCTTAGTAATTAAAATAACCAAATTATTTAATTTATCACTTATTCATCAACTCCAAAAAATTTAAAACAATATGCAATTTAAAATTTTATTTTGAAATCCTATATAAACCTTAAATATTTACAATTTATTAAATTATTTATTTGACTAAAAATTATCCAATCAACTAATAAATTTTAGTTTTAAACTAGTGATTAAATTTGAATCAAAGAATTAAATTTAAACCATTTTTCCTTTTAAATAACTTCCTTAGTAACCAAAATAATTAGATTTAACTAAACAAATAAGTCTTCACTATATTTAAACGAAAAGTGAATAGATATATTTACTTTACTTTACATTTTCAACTGTTTACAAAAATAATCAATATTCTTTTGAATGAAAATACATTACTGTTTACATTTTCAAACGAAAACATATATATCTATACTTACATTACCCTTTTCATTTACTGTGTAAACATACTTTCATATATAAGCATCTTTAAACTAAAACTTATTTACTGTAAATTTAACTGAAACTGAAATGTGTATATATATATACATTTATTTATTTTTAATTAAATTTACAAACGATACCTTACTGAGACGAGACCCGAGCACATACCCAACATCACTTGGTTGCCGACGCAGTCACCCAGGGTTGACGTTGCGTCCCCACTTCCCAACCCTAGCCACGATCACCTGAGTCGTTCACCAATCGAACCCTAGATAAAACGAGTCCCCCCTCACCAGAGGCGGCCTCCACCTCTGCTTTGAGATCGCGACGCCACCCACGCGAACGACACTGAACCCCAAAACGCAGCCTCTATGCGAGAGCTTCCTCCTTCGCGACTTCGACTCGAACTCGAGATCGAGTTCGCAGCAAACGATTCGATTCTGAGATCTACAGGGAGGCGTGACTTGTAACTAGGGAGCAGTCGCCATTAATATTATTGAGAGCGAACACGATTTTGATTTATGAGGAAGGAGAGTATGCGGCCATTTATTTATTTTTTAATGCGAAAACAATTTGAAACGAAAGGGGTTCGGCCCCTTTTTACTTGATTTTTATTCGATTTGTACCGCCATTTTCTTTTCTTTCAGCTATTGATTTGAACGATGAGAAAGAGAGGAGAAGATCGTGTGATTTAAAGAAGAGAAATAGGTCGGCTTGGTCAGGAAGATAAGGTGGCTGATGGAAAAGATTTTGATAGGTGAAAAGATGTTTAAATTAAACGATTAATTATCTCCTATACGTTTTTATCTCGTACGCTCATACGATGATTCTGAATGCTACAAAATTCGAAATCCGATAATAGTTCAATATTACGGACTCAATGGAACTGGTTTCGTCGAATTCCGAGACTATGCCTCGGAAGGCTATTTTTATTTTTTATTTTTTTCCGATTTAAACGATATAAACTCAAAACTTAACAAATCAGTGTTAAATTCAATTTTAAAACTTCTATTACCCTTAGTATTATCAATATAAATTTTATAAGCCTTCAAATTATTTTTAACCAATTTAAACCCCCAGATTTAACAGTTTACCCAATTTCCAGCAATTAAATCCAATAATTAAATTCCAAATAATGGTGATATTTGAAATTCAAGTTTAAAAATTAACTTGTAAATATTTAAAATCAATTAAATATTCCTATTTCAAATGCTCAAAAATTCCGGATCGTCACATTCCTTCCCCCTTAAAAGAATTTCGTCCCCGAAATTACTAGTTTGGAAGAATGATCCAATACCCGTTTACCTTTCCTCAAATCCAAACAATCCAACATATAACCCACTATCTTTTTACTGAGAGACCCATTATCATTCTTATTAACTTTCCAAACTTTTCCAAAACCTTCTATAGTTTTCAAATAACTTACTTGTTCAGCTACTCAAATTATAATTCAAAACTAAAATTTTGAATTATAAAAATTTTTCTCAAAATTTTTCTAATTCCCTAAATTTCCGAAAATTTTTGCCAGCGTCTCCTTTGCACGGCTAGCTCGGTACAACTACAAAATGGCTCTACGGCCTCCCAAATCCAAAAAGAAAACAAAAGGCCAAGCGGCTTAATCCAAAAAACTAATCAAATTTCATAGAATTTTAAACACATACCTTTGTCGAGCAATTCAAATTTATCTTCTGAAATCAAAATCAATTTTCATTTCCCTTTTATAATACCAGCATACCTGCTTAGCACTAATATACAATCACAACATTCCAAAACATTTGATCGACTTTCTCACAAAATGCCAATATCTATTCATTTCAATATTATCTTAGATTATATTTGTAGTATCAATCTTCCATTTAAGAATTCACCATTCCTTCTTAAGTTAGTATAAGTATGAAATATGTTCCTTATACTTATTTCCATCTTACCATTTCAGTTTATATTTATTTCCATTCAAATTGATTCTTTCATTTTCATATGAATCCAATTTATCTTTAACTCTGAATATTTGAATTTTATTTTTCATTTATAACCAATTCACGTCATTATTTAAGTTAGTTTCATTTACTAATTTGTTTTCAATTTTCCATTTTGAAATTGTTTTGTCGTTAACAAAATTTTCCAAAATTTTCAAAAAATTTCTAACTTCCAAAAATTTTGAATTTTTTTGGCAGAGTCTCCTTTTAACGGAGGAGCTTTTGCAATTTGACAAAAGATATAAATATATATACATCGACCCACACGGCCGGAAAAATAAAAAACAGTTCATATTCCCTATTTTTATTGCGTAGGCGTACCTTAATTTAGCATTTTTAAGCAAACAGCTTATTAATTTAGCAGCTAGCGCAACCCAATCCAGCCACACGGCTCCCAGGTACCTGTACTTACTCAATTTAACGTGTAAGTGCCAAATATATGAAGTTTAACAATATTTCACTTGCTTGCAATAGTTAAACACATGAACTCTAAAAGAAATGCCCATTAAACACATTTTACAAGCAATTTAAATATTCCAACATTAATTTTAATTGCTTACACCCAATCACATATCGTTTTACTTAATCCGAATGGTTAACAACTCACAAACTTACATTTAATTAATTTTTAAGCAAACTGAACTCATATTTAATTCAATTGCTCTCAAAATCAATTTATTTTACCCTTACCAATACATAGATTTTTAATTTCTTCAATTTACATCCAATGACAATTTATTCTATGCAATTCGACGAGATCCATGTGAATAAATAAGTACTTATGTTTTATAACTAATTTAAATTGATTTCAACTTAATTTATACTTAATTCTATTCCATTTTTAAATTTATTCACAATCCATATATTCTCATTTTCATTACATTTCAGATTTGAATCCATCCAGTTGCATTTCATTTTATTATCCAACTAGTTTCATTATTCAAACAAGTTCCATTCAAAATCATTTGATCTAGCTTGACCCATTCTGTTTGAATTTCATTCACAATCCGTTCATTTACATTTCATTCTATATTTGTTTATTCCAAACTATTTATTTAGCTCAAAGACAATCCAAGCTATTGCATTCCATAACCGTTTCTCAACTTATTTAAACCACACTTCATTAGATTCTTATTTATTCCATCCATTTATTTTCACTTGATTTAAATTCAAACCAATATCATTAAACTTAGTTTTTAAGTTGAATTCAATTCAACTCTCTACCATTTGTTTAGATTTAAGTTAATGTACTTCAATTTATTTGAATTATATACTTAAGCTCATTTTCATTTTTCAAGTGGATTTTTCTCTTTTCTATTCAACTTAACTCTATCACAATCAAATCTCATTTCAATCTACAATTTCTTTTGATTAGTTATTATAAAATTTAACTTTCCAGATTCAACTCATTCAACTTATTACAAGGCCATTTCCTATTTATTTCCACTTATTTGGATTTTATTCACAATTCAAACCATCACTATTATAATCCATTTCCCTTTTTTATTGATACCTTTCCATTATATCTAATTTGTTAACACTTCAAGTTAAATTTTAATTTATAGCTCAAATTCTGAATCCACTATCCATTTTCGATTTACCATCCAATTTCATGAACTCACACCTCGATTACATTTACTTTACCAACCATTCAAGTCAAATCTGATTTATAACTAGAGTTTATTTCCAAACTTCACCATAAATTCACAATCCAGCTTCTATTAAACAACATTGGTTATCATTATATATTTCATTATCTAAATAGTCTTTCCCCAATTTATAATTCAAAATTTGATTTTTAATTCCAAATATCACTTCATTTTAATTTTTCTTAGTTCAATTTATTTTATAATTCAAGTTTTGATCTTCATTTTATTTTTCAATTCATCAAACAATATTTATTTTGGGTTTCTATCCCACTTTTAATTTATTTTATAAGTCACAACTTATTATTTACACAATTCCATCCATCATAGGCTTGAATATATTCTTCTTTTATTTGAACTCAAGCCTTATGCTTATTTATAACCCAAGCATAATTTATTCCATGCATTTTAATTCTTTTACAAGTCATTCTAATTTATTTATTTCAATCCAATCCTTATCCAACTTATTTTCCATTTATTCAGGTAAGAATCTAATTCCATTTGATAACTTAATTGAATTCTTATTCCAATTCAATTTTACTTTAACTCAAATTTATAATTCGATTTCAACTTAATTCGAAAAACAACTGGATATTTTTTTCAGCCTATCCCATTAATTTCAATCCGGTCAAATTTTTATTTCCCATCCAAGTTAATTTCATTTTCATTTTAAATTTAAATTCCATTATCCAAAGCTTATATTTATTTCATGATTTAAAAAATCATCTTAATTTATAAGCTTACAACTAACTCATTTGGATTATTTTTTTTAAACACCCGACTTTTGGTTTTCAAATCATTTTGAAATCTCCAACATCCCAAATCACACTTCTCAAAAATCAAACCCACCCTGATTTTATTTCCAACAAATTTCCTTTGAGATTTTCAAAAACAACCAGCTTTTCTGAATAAATTTATTTTTGGCAGCAATCATTCACTCAGAAATTCGAAAATGAATGCTGATGATACGGCCGTCATCATCAGAATTATTTTCCATAATCCAAGTGATTTCAATGCTATATCACTTTCCCAAAATTTATTTGAAACAATTTTCCTTTCAGAAATACCCCAAAAACAACAATGCTACTATTTACCTTCAAAATACTTCCAAATCTCCGGGATTTAAATTTCCAAATCATGCTTAAATCAATTTTAACTATAATTCATTTGCATAGCTTATGCTCATACAAATACTCCTTTGATTATATTCCAATTTTATAAATTACATTTATAATTCACATTTATAAATTCCATCTTATAATGAATTTATTCCCTTAAATTTTAGTTATATTTTCAATTTCTAGTTAAATTTTCACTTAATAATGACAATACTTTAAATATCATCATTCCTAACATCCAATTAACATCCAAGCAACCATATATTAGCTAAATAGTTTTCAAAAACTTTTCTTTATATCAAAATATATTTTGGGTAAAAAATTTTCATTTACCCGCATTTAAAACGATACCGTGTCAATTGTTCTATTCAAGTGTTTAGAAACCCCTTCGATACAGTTGTGCAGACTGTGTCGACGAAGGTTCATATGCGACTCAATAAATCAATCAACACGATATTAAAACAATTTATATTAACTAACAAATACGCGCTCATATCTATTAATACACTCAAGCTCATTCTAGAGTACTTCGGACTCTATTTAATGAGTAATTCCCACTAGAGCCAAGGTTATCACCAGCCTATGCTCTTATACCAAGTGTAACAGCCCGCAAATCCGTACCCCTTGAGTTAACACTATTCTACAACAATCACCTCAAGTTGCACATAAATACGAACCATTTGGGTTAAAGAAGAAGAGGTAGAAGAAGAAAACAGAAAACAACAACAGAATCTAACCATCCCAGTGGAATAAAATATAATAGATATTAACATATCTTTACACCAAAATCAATTATAGCTGTTTATATGTTACATCATCATAGTACATCAATCACAGCTCAACATCAAACATACAAATGGATACACAGCAACTCAATACAGCGGAATATATATATATATATATAAAAACAAGTACGAAAATACGTATCGTCATCCAGCTCGTCTCCTAAGCTCCACAACATCATGTCCTGTATCCTATAATACTCGGTCTGACCCGAGCATTACAGTTAAATAACACCTGAGTCAGTCTGGTATACCTGCGTGAGAAAATCACACCCAATTGATTATTAAAGTTTCAAAAATCCTTTGAAAACAAAAGCATCTTGTAAGACCACGCCACAAATAAACATGTCGGGTTTTTACCTTACGATAGCTAAAACAATTTTTATATAAATCCTCTGATATTATAATAGGGTCTATGTACAAATACTTATAAAATAGCCAAAAAATTTACATCTATTAAATTCCAGCTGCTAGCCACAGAGTGGGTAATACAAACAAAACTCGTACAAGGCTCGTAGGGAGAATGGATTTCCAACTAATGACTAGGCACTGGGGTACCACCTGTCACAGTACGGGGACTAGATCACCGTACCGAGGAGTACGCCCGCTCCCCTGCAACACAAGGCCGGGACTACCCCTTACTGGATAATCCCGAGTGAGATCACCCCGCGGTTGGGATCAGCAACCGCCCACTAAGCCGAAATAAAAAGGGACATCTAGACTGGAATGACCTCACCCTGCTTGGGTGCTACCCGCCCAGCCTTGCTGCATAACCCCTAATTTTCAGTCATTCCCATTTGATGAGGCTTGAGGCTAAGCGTTACCTTTTTAGAATATATTCCTTAGAATGCCCATCGTCCACCTGACGATGTTTCGCAAGCATTCATCCATACAAGTCCATCCCGGGTTCGAACGGAACCGAAGGCACTGTGACAGCCCGCAAATCCGTACCCCTTGAATCAACATTATTCTACCTCTATTAACTCAAGTGGCACAGAAATACGAACCATTTGGGGTTGAAGAAGAAGAGATAGAAGAAGAAGAAACTAAACAATAACAGAATCTCACAGTCGCAGCGGATAAAATATAATAGTAAATAATAACATCTTTACACAAACTGAAATCTATAACTGTTTATACATCATATCATCAGAGTATCTCATACATCAACAATTACCAATCAGACATACCATACAATCATAGCAGCGGATATATATACAAGTACGAAGAATACGTCTCGGCTCCAGCTCCTCACCTGCTCCACAGCAACCTATCCTGAACTATAATACTCGGTCTGACCCGAGCATTATAATGAAATAACGACCGAGTCAGTCTGGAATACCAGCTGATAATAAATATGCATCCAAATTGATTATTAAAGTTTCAAAATTCTTTGAAAAACAAAAGCATCTCGTAAGACCACGCCACAAATAAACATGTCGGGTTTTTACCTTACGATAGCTAAATCACTTTTTATAGAAATCCTCTGATATTATAATAGGGTCTATTTACAAATACTTATAAAATAGCTGAAATTGTTACATCTATTAAATTCCAGCTACTAGCCACAAAAGTGGGTAATACAAACAAAACTCGTACAAGGCTCGTAGGGAGAATGGATTTCCATCAATGGCTGGGCTACTGGGGTACCGCCCGTCACAGTGCCTGGCCTAGATCAGAGTACCGAGGAGTACGCCCGCTCCCCTGCAACACAAGGTCGGAACCATTCCTTACTGAACAGTCCCGAACAAGATAACCCCGTGGTTGGCGTGACCAACCACCCACTAAGCCGAATATAAAGGGACATCTAGACAGGGGAAAATCTTGTCCTGCTTGGGCATGAACCACCTAATCTTGCTGCACCTCCCCTGTTTTAGCCATTCCCGGTTGATGAGGCTTGAGGTTAAGCGTTACCTTTAGAACGTTTTCACTTAGAATGCCCATCGCCCACCTGACGATGTTTCGCAAGCATTCGTCTATACAAGTCCGTCACGGGTTCGAACGAAACCGAAGGCACTACTCCTACTACATCCATTTTGGAAATATCCTCAGGATTAGTAGCGACTAGCCCTTGCACTTCACTGCTCCGTCTTTGACTCCGAACACGTTTTTCGCACGAAAACGTACAAACCGGATCGAAGTGGTTTTCGAGAAATAAATCTCGATCCCGGTCTCTTCGAAACGATCAACGCATTTGTCCAATATTGATAGTCGGTGATTTAGCTATCAATTTATATTCATAAACATCCATAAGCATCCATCACACAATAAATAATTCCCACATTATTTATTTGCCCCAATATCTTTACAAGATATATTTCCAATTTTCAAAGCTCATTTGAAACAGTTCCCAAAGTTCTTCCTTTACAAGGTAAATCCTTTACCATTAATTCCCATTGGAAATAACCAAGTTCAAAACATTTAGATTTAAAACAGTTAAAATATTTATACTGAAAGATACTTTAAAATATGCAAATTTACTTCTAGTTATTTACTCAAAATATAATTTCGAAATATTTAAAGTAAAACTATTTTATAAGATATAACTTGACTTAAAAATAAGGTTTTAGTTAAACTAAATTTAAAAATAGAGTTGTAAAAGGTTTATACTAATTCCAAATAACTTAGGTCAAAACTAGCCTTTTAAACACATCCATTTGTAAAAATAAATACTAAGGCATTTATAAATATTTACTATCGATAATTTATTAATAATTACCTTAAAACAATAATTTCCAAAACACTTCTTTAAATAAGTTTGAATTTTAGGCTTCCTTTTAATAAAATCTTCTTAAAACTCGAACTTGGTTTTCCCAAGGAACTCATTTCCACTTAAACATATCAGAAAATCCTTTATATAAATTCTGTTGATTTATTCAATTTAGTTTTATGGTTACTAATATAAATTTACTTTTCTCGTTGAAATAACTTCTTACGAAGCTTAACCACATTTCCGTTTTTGGAAATTCAATTCCAAAATTCAGGTTTACAAACCTTTTAAATAAAACATGTGAGAATTTATTAAAGGAAAATAATACTTATGAATTTCCTAAATAAGATCCCGATGGTAAAAATGTATTTCGAATCATTTGCCAAATAATCCCATCGTTATTTTAAAACAAATTTATAATTTCCATAGCATTCACTTTCAGAAATCTATACTTCACATTTATCGATTGATAAATTTTCCACGGTATTTAAAATCCCAAATTTACCAATTTTCAATTTCCATCCAAACAGATTCTAATTTTTACATTCTTTTAAATTCCTTATTTATTAATTTCTTAATTTCTTTTGAAACCCGATCTAATTCCTTTATAATTAAAACTCCAAAGTTCTTTACAATTTAGCATTCTGGGTTTATAGTTTATCCCACGATTTCACAATACAATCTAATCCAAAATTTATCAATCACAATATAGAACATGCATCATCATCAATTATAAAAATAATTACTTCATTGTGAGGAATCCAGTTGGATCCCTCCAACCTGTTTTCCCTGCATCCACAAATATTAGCACATCACATATATAAATATCAATCCAGGCTGATATAAATAAACATTTCAACCAATCACACAATTATTTAAATATTGACTACTTAAATCAGCTAACATTCCAGATGTGAATGAGAATAACTCACCTTGAGTTTCGGCGAGCGTTCGAAATTTAAATTAAACCGAACGGTGTCCGATTTAACTCAAATTTCTACTTGCCCAGAATGACTCCGGATCTGCACCATCGCGTAGTACGCGTCTCTACGAGTCCAACGTTTCCAGTTTCGTCTGAATCTGACAACGTATGTGACATATATGAATTTTATAAGTTTCGATTTTGAATTTAAACAAATTTCTTTTTCTTTTATAATTATCAAAACACGGCCGAAAGCTCCTTCCCCCAATCCCCTTCAGGCACGCGAAAGACACAGGTCGAACAACCCATACGCACGCGACCTAGGGCTTCCACCGCCTCCCTCTACGCTTCGCTCTACATCGATCAGACAACGCCACCGAGAAGCTCGCAGCCTACTCCACCACCACCCCTAGCCACGTCGAACTCGGTCGTCCCCCCAGTTCACAAGACCCGAACGAACGGCAGCAACATCGATGACGATAACTTCCCCTCCGTTGATCGAAACGCAATCGCCACCGTACGGATGTGAAGAGCTCGCCATGCTCTTCCATCTTCGTGTTGGAAGTATCTGCTATTAATGAGAGGATAAAGAGAGATTGAGAGGGGAAAATCGCCGCATTTCGGTCATTGAAACAAGCCCTAGCGGCGGCTCACGTTTTTGAGCTAGGGTTTTGAACGATGATGAATAAATAATATAGTTTAATATTATTTTATTAATTTATTTCTCAATTTAACAGTTTATGCATACGACCTCCAATCTACGCGTTCGGACAGGCGATTCTAAGGTTTTTCCGCGTTTCGGACACAATGGAACAAGTTTCATAAGCTAATTTGATCGTATGTGCGAGTTACGGAATTAAACGATCAATTTTAAATTAAACCGACTAAAACGACTTCGATGCGTTTCGAGCCGCCACGGTCAAACGACAACTTCGATTGCTACGAAAATTGAAATCCGATAATAACTAACTATTACGGATCCAATGGAACTGGTTTCATCGAATTTCGAGACTGTACCCCGGAAGGCTATTGTAACTCGTCTATTAAATCGAGCAAATTTCCGAAATTGTCGAAATCAATTGAAACTTCACTTTTAAAATTTTATTAACTTAATAATAAATCATATGAAATTTATAAGCACATTAAAAATCATTCTGGCTCATTCCGGACTAAAATCGGATTAATTGCAATATTTTATAATATTAAATTCTCTTATTAAATTAATATAAAATTCCAAATTTAACCTATCGACTTCTAATTTCATTTCAACTATCCCACATTATAATTCCAATCCAATTAGACCTAAAATAAATTTTAGAATCTAATTTTATCCCTATTAACACTCAAAATTACTAATTACCCCAATTCTAATATTAAATTAGTATTATTCAGTTTCCAATTAAATTCACGTATTTGAAATTTGACTAATTTTACTAACTCAACCAAAGTCTTTTATTTTAAAGATTCAAATTATAATCCATATTCAACATTTAAAATGAATTAAATGTTCAAATTTGGCAACCCAAAATTCTGGGTCGTTACAGGCACTATTCCTATTACATCCATTTTGGAAATATCCTCAGAATTAGTAGCGACTAGCCATTGCACTTCACTGCTTCATCTTCGAATCCAAAATTGTTTTCACGAAACGTACAAACCGGATCGAAGTGGTTTTCCAGAAATTAATTTCGATCCCGGTCTCTTCGAAACGATCAGCGCATTTGGCCAATATTGATAGTCGGTTATTTAACTATCAATTAATATTCACAAACAACCATCAACCAATAATTTTCAAATTATTTATTAATCCCAAAAATATCTTTACAAGATATATTTATATTTTCAATCCTTTGAAAATAGTTTCAAAACCCTCTTTCTTTCAGAATAAACTTTCCCAACTATTTTCTATCTCCTCGGAAATAGCCAAGCACAAAACTAGATTTTAAAAATAAATTTTAAAACACTTTACTTTGAAATATAAACTTCTAAAACATTTAAATTAAAACTACTTCAATAATTTGTTAAAAATACATACTATATGAATATTTGAAAATAAAGTTACTTAATAAAATATAAAACTAGATTTCCACTTTTACAAAACAAAACACCATATCACTTTTTAAATAATTACCGCCATAATAAATTAAAAAGAAATACTTACTTTAGACTTTAAATATTAGCAATAATAAATTTTTCAAAACATACCTTTTAAAACAATTTTAAAACTATTAACTTATATTTAAAAATTTACTTTGAAAACGAACTTGGTTATTCAGGGAGAATCTACAATCTCAGTCACTTAAATCAATTTCCCAAATTGATTCCCAATTTATTTCATTTAAAATAAGTTTCTTTAATTACTCAATTTATTTCAAAATTCATTAATTATGCACTTAATTATTATTGTTACCATTTTCCATTTGATTTTAAATCTTTTAACTGAAATATACAAATTTCAGTTTTTACCAATTTCTCCTTTATTTTTTTTCAATAATTTAAATCTTAAATGTTAAACAAATGTTTTGTTCTTTTAAAATAATAATGCTGAAGTTTAAAATTCATTAATCTTCTGTTAATTCAAATTTCCTTTCCATATACGGAATTTTATTTATTAGAATTTAAAACTACTATTATTCTTAATTTATTTAAATTTTCTATAATTATTTCACTTACAAATTCTCTTCGTTTTATTTCCAAAACCCAATTCTATATATCTCGATAACTTAGTGCACCGGAATATATTCAGGTAAACCATAACATCCAATATTCCAATTATCAATGATATTCAGCACAGAATATGAAATAATCACATCAGAGGGTATTACATAATTTAAATAAATGTTGAGGGATCCAGTTGGATCCCTCCAACCTGTTTTCACTGCATCCACAGATGTTAGTACAGCATAATATGCCAATTCCAAAATATCATACTATATCACAACAATCAATTCAACCATCCAACAATTATTTAAATTTAATCATAACAATCTAAATTTAACTGAGTGAGATTAACCCTCCTTTCATTTTGTTTTGTAATTCGATCCAACATGGCTTGCTTCTATCAGATTTTGACCTTGTATAACAATCATACGATTTATTAACACTTTGAAATAACTTGAACCATTTATTTTAATTTATAAATTTAATTGGCCAATGACTTACTATTTAATAATTTAATTGACCAACAATTTAATTTAAACTAAACATTTGGTTTTAAACTAATAAATTGATTTTATCTAGATTCCAAAAATATATTACCTTAGTAATTAAAATAACCAAATTATTTAATTTATCACTTATTCAACAACTCCAAAAGAATTAAAACAATATGCAATTTAAAATTTTATTTTGAAATCGTATATAAACCTTAAATATTTACAATTTATTAAATTATTTATTTGACTAAAAATTATCCAATCAACTAATAAATTTTAGTTTTAAACTAGTGATTAAATTTGAATCAAAGAATTAAATTTAAACCAGTTTTCCTTTTAAATAACTTCCTTTGTAACCAAAATAATTAGATTTAACTAAACAAATAAGTCTTCACTATATTTAAATGAAAAGTGAATAGATATATTTACTTTACTTTATATTTTCAACTGTTTACAAAAATAATCAATATTCTTTTGAATGAAAATACACTACTGCTTACATTTTCAAACGAAAACATATATATCTATACTTACATTACCCTTTTCATTTACTGTGTAAACATACTTTCATATATAAGCATCTTTAAACTAAAACTTATTTACTGTAAATTTAACTGAAACTGAAATGTGTATATATATACACATTTATTTGTTTTTTTATTAAATTTACAAACACTACCTTACTGAGACGAGACCCGAGCATATACCCAACATCAATTGGTTGCCGACGCAGTCACCCAGGGTTGATGCTGCGTCCCCGCTTCCCAACCCTAGCCACGATCACCTGAATCGTTCACCAATCGAACCCTAGATAAAACGAGTCCCCCCTCACCAGAGGCGGCCTCCACCTCTGCTTTGAGATCGCGACGCCACCCACGCGAACGACACTGAACCCCAAAACGCAGCCCCTACGCGAGAGCTTCCTCCTTCGCGACTTCCACTCGAGATCGAGTTTGTAGCAAACGATTCGATTCTGAGATCCACAGGGAGGCTCGACTTGTAACTTGGGAGCAATCGCCATTAATATTATTGAGAGCAAACACGATTTTGATTTTTGAGGAAGGAGAGTATGCGGCCATTTATTTATTTTTTAATGCGAAAACGATTTGAAACGAAAGGGGTTCGGCCCCTTTTTACTTGATTTTTATTCGATTCGTACCGCCATTTTCTTTTCTTTCAGCTATTGATTTGAACGATGAAAAAGAGAGGAGAAGATCGTGTGATTTAAAGAAGAGAAATAGGTCGGCTTGGTCAGGAAGATAAGGTGGCTGATGGAAAAGATTTTGATAGGTGAAAAGATGTTTAAATTAAACGATTAATTATCTCCTAGACGTTTTTATCTCGTACGCTCACACGATGATTCCGAATGCTACAAAATTTGAAATCCGATAATAGTTCAATACTACGGACTCAATGGAACTGGTTTCGTCGAATTCCAAGACTGTGCCTCGGAAGGCTATTTTTATTTTTTTTATTTTTTTCCGATTTAAACGATATAAACTCAAAACTTAACAAATCAGTGTTAAATTCAATTTTAAAACTTCTATTATCCTCAGTATTATCAATATAAATTTTATAAGCCTTCAAATTATTTTTAACTGGTTTAAACCTCCAGATTTAACAGTTTACCCAATTTCCAGTAATTAAATCCAATAATTAAATTCCAAATAATGGCGATATTTGAAATTCAAGTTTAAAAATTAACTTTTAAATATTTAAAATCAATTAAATATTCCTATTTCAAATGCTCAAAAATTCTGGGCCGTCACATGGGTCGTTACACTCTCCCCCACTCAAAACTTTTTGTCCCCGAAAAGGAAAAGAAGGGAAAAGAAGAATTATGAAATCAATATATCTTACTTAAAACATTAAATTTATAAACAAATAAATTTTACAAAATTACTTAATTTAAATAAAATATACCAATTTATAACCATTAGATCATTTTATACTCAAATTAACAAAGTTTGTAAAACATTTTCAAAATATTTTCTTAAGTCCAAAATTTACGGAAAATTTCGGCAAAGTCTCCTTTGTACGGGGAGGCTCGGGAAAAAAAATATAATATCAAATATAACAATATATAACATATACTTTCCAAAATAATATATATCCCTACACAGGAAAAATAATATAATAACGCTATAAACCATAATCCGAAAACGTACCTATTTGTTGGGCAATTAACGCTTAATTATGAAACCAAATGCAGTAGCAATTTGCTTCCATAACTTGTATTTCACTTACATAATCCAAAAAGGTTAACAATTATATAAAATGAAATATTTAAAGTGGTTTCAACCATAAACAAACAAATCAATACAACCATCAATCATTTGCAACAAGGCATACAACCATATACAAATCAACCATTCAATCAAAGCAAAAACACTTGGTTGGTTCGGGTTAAGAGACTTTAAATCACATAGAATGACAAATAACTATGAAATATTTCATTTACTCAACAGTCTTAGATAAAACTTGATAGATTATTCATACATCTTTGCAATTTTAAAGTACCCTTGCCCAAACAACCATAAACCAAACAACAATAAATTTAGTTCATTCTTATTAATTTCATTTCATACTGTTTGTTGTTTGATTTCTCTTTTTCATTCATATAATGGGTTATCTTTTCAATTTACAATTATTTCTTACTATTTTAGTTAGAAATAACTTCAACTTATTTGCTTAAGTTTAAAATTTCTCACTTACAATACATGCCTTCTATTATATTTAATTAGTATTGTTTCAAGTATACTTAAGTTTATAACAACTACAACACCAAATTATTATTTATTAAAGAATTTCAGTTATTACTTTCATTACCTCAAGTTTATTACTTGTATAATATCTATTACATTTTCTTATTAACATTTCAACTTTTTATATCTTTTGGTAAGTTATATATATGCCTTTAAGAATGTAATTAAAATCATTCAAGTTTATCTCATTCCTTTTAATTAATTACATGTTCAATAATTATATCTTTCATTTTATAAGATTACAATTTCAACTTTCTTTTAATCTCATTTATAACTTAGTATTACATTTCTTATTTCATTTAGGGTTTCAATTATTAGTTAAATTCCATTTGACTACCCTAATCTAAGCTATCACTTAACGGAAACTTAAGAACTAAATATCGGGTTAAATTTCAAATCATTTTAAAATAATAGATAAATGTATATACTTACAGTTTAAATATATATATATCCCATTATATTTAAAACAATTTAAAATTTATATTTGTTTATCAAAAATGAATCTGCAGTAAAACTACTACAGTGGCCTTCCCCCTTCAAAACTCGAAAATGAATGTCGATGATGCGGCCGCCGCCACCGAAATTATTTTCCAGCGACAGAGAGGGGAGTACGGAATTTATTTCTTTTCAAAATTTCTTTAAAACAATTCTTTTCAAATTATATTGAAATATTTATATCAGAAAATACTTCTAAATAATATTATTATTATATTCCAAAATCATTCGAAAGAAAGTTTCAAAACCCCGGAACTTAAGTTCTGAATTCACAATTCCATTTGTTTTATTAGAAATCTTATTTTCAACTAATATCTAAAATTTTCACTACCTAACAACCAAATATATATATATATATATATCATCTATATAAAAAAATTATTTTATATATATAGAAAAAATATAATAGGCAAAATTATTTCATTCACCTATATTCAAAACAAATATTGTGTCGGTCTGCCCTATTAAGTGTTTAGAAATCCCTATTGATGTCATAGCGTCCCATGCATCAACCAGAATTTATAAATACAAAACGGAACAGATTAACACAATATTAAAACCTTTTTATAACACTAACAAATACGCTCTCTCATATATGTACACTCAGCGACTCACCATAGGGTATTGCTACCCTATTAATAAAGAGTCAGACCCACAAAGCTAAGGTTTATCGCTAAACCAAAGCTCTGATAGCAGATGTAACGTCCCGCCTTTCCGCACGCTTTAAATCGACGATAAACCTCACACGTCAAACTTAAACCATACAGAAGGGCGGATTGTTATGGGGTAAATAAGAAAAAGCAGAGAAAGAAATAAAACAAAACAGAATCTTGCAGCGGAACGATAAAATATAATAATCAAATATACAGTTCATGAAGCTGTTTACAAAATATTTGATTTTACTTATACAAGATCAATCAGAGTTACACATACCAGAGAATATTAATAATGCAGCAGAATACAATGGTGTAATGGAAATAGATAATAGTAATAATAATAAATCTTCATCTTCGTCCTCCTGAACACGGTCTTCCAAATCCTGAAATGCTCAGGCTGACCAGAACGAATTGAAAAGACAAAACACTCGAGTCAGAACTAAAAGATCTTATGTAAGTTAAATCAACAGTAAATAATATGAGTGGAACGGCATCAGAGATGCTTACGGGGTTTGACATCTCATATCCAGTGTCTAACATGAGTGCGGTAACTCAAGAGATGCTCGGGATTCACATCTCCTAAGGATCCGTTAAACTATTTACTATGCAGTAATATTTTGCTACTATAATAGTGTCTAATAGTAAAATAAACTTACTTTTTTCATATCATTAAGGGGTTACCTATATAGCCTGTAACACGTAATAGTCCCAGTAGTCCAACTAGTATCAGCGCATCTCCAGATCGAGAGACTACCCTAAATACTCCATGGGCTACAGGAGAAAAACAAACTCGTACAAGGCGCGCTAGGGTAGGTGACAACGGCACAACTAGGCAATGCCAGGGTAGGTATACCCATTACGCTTCCGGGTCGGTGGTAATGCGTAGCGTGCAGCTACCGCCCACCTTGAGCCACACCCCTAAATCAAAAATCAAAAGTTGCGACCGAATCAACCCAAAGTCAGAGTATAATATCGAAGGGATGTGTCCGATAAAAGGGGCTACCTTCTTAACCCGTCAATTGCTCCTCTTTTATCCACCTTATGTCAACTCACAGGAGTCGGGTCCACGTATTTACCTCAAAGGAAACGCCGCCACCATCCTACTTCATTATGGAACCTCCACCGCGCATGTGACGACCGCCCATGACTCCTGCACGGAAACAAGGGAATGGTGCGCTGAAAGTGTGCCAGGCAACCATGAGTGACCGTCAAGGGTAAAATAAACATCGCAGACTCTATCGTAAAACTCACAGCGCATGGATAAAATACAATAGAGAAATATAATATAGTGAAGCTCCCATAGAACAGAATATCATCATCTAATCATAATAGCTTTATACATGGTCTGAATCATGAATACAAGAAGCCTCACTACATAGCACTCAGAGTAATCAACAAACAGTGGAATATCCAGTACATAGAATATGAAAATAATATGTAAAGCCTCCTGCTCGTCTTCGTCATCATCAGCGTGAGCCATTAAGATCAGCACCTGCCACCTGTCACCTAGTCTGCCCATCCCAACATGGATGAACAGCCCAAGGTAATAAGAGGAGACATAAAACCTTGAGTCAGACAAAGTCTTAGTGAGCAGTAAATCAACTATCAAACATACCAAAAGAGCATAAGGGATAAAAGGAATAGGAACCAAACCATCCCACTCCACCTCTTTCTACAGTGATAGCCCCCAGACACACTAAGGAGAAGCAAGCATAACATGGCAGACAATTAAAGTAAAGCAATAATCATTCGAGTCAAGGTCGATGTTTTCCAAATACAAACCCCCAAGGCCTAAACCAAGATCAGATAAGCACCCAGAAAACACCGCTCTTGAGACCGAATGATGGTACAACCAAACATCCATGACTCTGGCTATCACTGTTATCATTGCCTTGATTTCACCGTTAATTGAATGACCAACTCATTCTTTTATCCATCTGTCAAGGGCTGATGGTAACCCCGGTTCTAGACATAACTCCGCACGTCGTCGCAGCCCGTGCCTAGGAATTTTCGCAACTACCCAGAGTACTAGCACGTCGTCGCAGCCCGTGCTTGGAACGTCGTCGTAGCCCGTTCCAACGTACTCTTGCTTTGAGCATGCTAGAACCTTCAACAACGATGAGACCTCAGCCTCCTAGTCATCCTCCTCGACGACTATATCCATACTAGCTCAAGCGCCTCTCAAGCTAACCATTATCAACCAACTCGCATCGCATCATCGAGTTATCAACATGCTTGGGATGATCCCGTCTGGACTAAACCAAGGCTTCCACATCATGCTTTGCTCCAACGCATCTTAGCAAAGTCCATCTCATCATCATACTTCGTCTCAACATATCATGGCAAAGTCCATTTCGTCATCATACTTCGCTTCCTCTAACTATAGCAAAGTTCTCGAACCCATCCATATGAGCTTCATTATCCGCTTCATATGCCACAGCAGCCTTTACCATTCAAGAGCCTTTCCACTTAGCTTTTGAATCATCTTCAACCATCTTGTCCCAAATCAACTACAAGCTAACTCGAGACAATCAAATCAATCATACATCCAAACAATCAAGCATTCAAACAAGATCTAATCAAGCATTCAAACAAGATCTAATCAAGCAATATCAACTATAATGGCAATTTCGTAAATAAATGAGCATAAGTCTAACATATATGAAATCATGGATTCTAGCATAGATCTATCAAATATAAAACATGGGTTTTCTCTCTATAACTTGTTAATTGAACTTGCATAGGTAAACATCTTAAAAAGTAATGAATCTAGTCTTGGAACTAAGAAAAATGCATGAAATCTCTAACTTTAACACTCAAACAAGCCACCAATCCAATATACTCCTTTGGGTCCGCGTGAGAGATAACTACCACTCACCGAATCACCCAAACACTTCAAAAACCAATCACTTCAGATCTGGACAGCAAGGATTCAAGCTTGATTCGTCGAAATCTTGCTTGAAACGATGGAATCTAGCTTCGTTGGATGAAGATCTTCAACTTTGACTCTTGGATCTTCGATCTTGGATGGATGTTAGAACTAGATTAGAGTGGAGAAAAGAAGATGAAGAAATGTTGTAGTCGAGCTCTCAAAATGGCAGCACTTCGTCGCTTCAAAAACTGGTGCCAAAAAGTGAGCCAAACCCCTCTATTTATAGGCTGAAATCGTTCTTAGGTCGTCCAGACTTAAGTCGTTACCGACCTAAAAACCCCGACCTAACATAGGTCGCTGCCGACCTATACCAACCTACGACCTAATACAAACCTGCCTCTACGACCCAGCGGCCTACCGACCTAGACCCCAACGACTCAACGACCTAACTGGGTACACGGCATACGACCTAACGACTCAACTAGGTCCAACCTAACAACTTAACCATACTGGGTTACGACCTACTACCACCACTAACCCGTAAACGAGTTACGAGTTACGACTCAGGGTCATCAACGGTTCACAAACACGCGCCCTAATTTCTTTGCGACCTATGTCTCTGCCGACCTAATCTACCCAGCGATCTATCACTTCCCTTAGGTCGCTCAATGATCTAACTTAGGTCGTTAAACCCTATAGGTCGGTCACCTTCTAAGCCGCTCACCGACTAACTCGCTCACCCTCTTAGGTCGGTCGTATCTTAACTCGGCAGCTTTCTTAGGTCGCTACACCCGACCTATCACCCTCACGACCCAAGCTAACCACTAACTCCTAAGTCGGTCACTATCTTATCTCGGTGACCCTTAAGTCGCCTGCTCCTATAAGTCGTTAACTCCACTAACTCGGTCAAACTCTTATGTCGGCCTAACTTACGCGACTCAACTCAAATCGACCCAGCACTCTTAGGTCGCTTACGACCTATCCTAACACGAAAATCACTAGGTCGCTCATTCCTACCATCATCCTAGCTGCTAGGTCGTCCACGACCTAACTTCCTTAGGTCGTTAGAACCTCTTAGCCACTAACTCTTAGGTCGTTAACCCCATGAGTCGGTCAATCTCATAACCCGGTAACCCTAGGTCGCTAACTACCTTAGGTTGCTCTACCGACCTAACTCCATCACGACCTAAGCTAAGCCTTAACTCGCTATCGGCCTATCACTTAACTCGTGCAACCGAGTTAACTTACCATACGACTTAGGCTAGGGAGAACATAAACAACACTGGCGACCTAGAAATAATACGATATATCGACACGTAAAATACGGGTCGCTACATTCTCTCCCCCTTAGGAATTTCGCCCCTGAAATTCCAAGCAAACAACAGCAACCAAAACTATTCCGCATGCCTACCATCCATAGCAATCAACAAACCATGCATCCAATTCTAGCCTAGCATGCAGAATTCTAAGATTAGAACAAGTTACAAATTCATGAGATGTCACGACACCTTAGGGCCATACCTTGAAGAGTTCAGGATGAGCTGCCTTCATCCTCTCTTCCTCCTCCCACGTACAGTCGTTAACATCATCACTCCATTGTATCTTGAGCAACGTAATCGTCTTCCTCCTAAGCTATTTCGTGTCGGTTTCAACAACACGAGGTGGCTTACGAGGTCTTCTAACAACTGGATCAACCTCCAAATCTTCACAGCTATCAGCAGAAACCACCGTATTTGAGTCGTGCACATACTTCCGTAGATAAGATACATGAAAAACATTATGCACACCCGCCATCTTTTCCGGTAACTCCAATCTATAAGCGAGCTTTCCAATTCGCTCGATAATCGGGAATGGTCCAACAAATCTCGGAGTCAACTTTCCTTTCTTTCCAAATCGAATAACATTCTTCAGTGGAGAAATCTTCACTAAAACCATATCACCTACGTCGAGTTCCAAATTCTTACGACGCTTATCAGCATAACTTTTCTGGCGGTCTTGGGCTGCCTTCATTCGTTGCCGAATGATCTCTATACAATCCGTAGTCTGACGAATCATCTCTGGCCCAAGTATTAGCTTTTCTCCAGTTTCCAACCAACATGTCGGAGAGTTACACGGTCTTCCATACAGCGCTTCATACGGTGCCATACCAATGCTTGATTGGTAACTGTTATTGTACGCAAACTCAACCAAATGAAGATGATCTTCCCACGATCCTCCGAAATCCAAAACACAAGCTCTGAGAAGATCTTCCAAAACTCGGTTGACTCTCTCAGTCTGACCATCTGTTTGGGGATGATAAGCTGTACTCAAACACAACTCGGTTCCCAAAACTTCCTGGAAGCTCTTCCAAAATCCACTAGTGGACAATGGGTCTCGGTCGCTCACTATACTCTTCGGAACACCATGGAATCGAACTATCCACTTAACATAAAGCTCAGCCAACTTCGATGCAGTCCTAGTCGATCGAACAGGAATGAACCTTGCACTCTTGGTCAACCGATCTACGATGACCCAAATCCCTTCATTTCCCGCCTTGGTTCTAGGTAGGCCATCGATAAAATCCATCGACACTTGCTCCCACTTCCATGTAGGAACCTCTAATGGCTGAAGTAATCCACTGGGCTTCTTCTGCTCAGCTTTCACCAACTGGCAGTTCATACACTTGGAAATAAAATTTCCAACATCCTTCTTCATACCTTCCCAGTAATAGGTTCTCTTCATATCCCGATACATTTTATTTCCTCCTGGATGAATTGTCAACTTCGAGTGATGACTTTCCCTAAGAACTTCATCTCTCAATCCATCTACATCGGGAACAACTAGTCGTCCTTGCTTTCGAAGCCAACCCTCTCGATCGACTTCAAATCCTTTACCTTTTTCTGGATTCAATCCAGATTCCAAATCTCGTATAATCTTGACAAGCTTATCGTCTCGCTTTTGGCTCTCGCCAATTCTCTCCACAAGAGTAGGCCTTATCGATAAGTTTGCCAACATCTCAGGTTCCAATTCACATCTAGGCCTGAAGTCAAATCCAGCCAAATACTCGAGATTCTTCCATTTCGAAAACATGGCTCCCAATCCGACATGTCTTCGACTTAACGCATCAGCCACTGCGTTACCTTTTCCCGGAGTATAGGCTATACCAAAATCATACGATGCCAAGAACTCTAGCCACCGTTGCTGTCGAAGATTCAAATCCTTTTGAGAGAACAGATACTTCAACGACTTATGATCTGTAAACAACTCGAATCGAACTCCCAAAAGATAATGTCTCCACATCTTCAAAGCAAATACAATCGCCGCTAACTCCAAATCATGTGTCGGATAATTTCTTTCATGCGGCTTCAGTTGTCGACTAGCATACGCAACAACTTTATCTTTCTGCATTAGCACTGCTCCAAGTCCAGTACCACATGCATCGGTGTATACCACCATCTCATCATTCCCACTAGGGATGGTCAAAACAGGAGCACTTGTCAGTCGCTCTTTCAGGATTACGAAAGCTTGTTCACACTTAGCATCCCAACTGAACACTTGGTTCTTCTTCGTCAATCCTGTTAATGGTGCAGCTATCTTGGAAAAGTCTTTGATAAACCGACGATAATATCCTGCTAATCCAAGAAAACTTCTCACATCAGATGCATTCTTAGGTCTAACCTAATCCTGGATTGCTGCCACCTTAGCGGGATCAACCGCTATTCCATTACCAGAGATAACATGGCCTAAGAACCTCACTTCACTCTTCCAGAAGTGACACTTCGAAAACTTAGCCTTCAGCTGATGTTTCCACAAGATTTCCAAAACAATACGCAAGTGCGTCTTGTGCTCTTCCTCAGTTCTGGAGTAAATCAGAATATCATCCACGAACACAAGTACAAACTTGTTCAACTGATCTCTGAACACTCTATTCATAAGATCCACAAAATAAGCTGGTGCGTTAGTCAATCCAAACGGCATTACCAGCCACTCATAAAAACCGGATGGTGTCCTAAAAGCAGTCTTCGGCACACTATCCTTAGCCACTCTTAACTGGTGAAATCCCGTTGCCAAATCCATCTGAGAGAACACCTTAGCCTCGTGAAGCTGATCAAACAAGTCATCTATTCTCGGCAATGGATACTTGTTCTTCTTAGTCACCTTATTCAGCTCACGATAATCAACACACAACCTCAACGATCCATCCGCTTTGGTTGCGAACACAACTGGTGCACCCCATTCGGACACACTACGCCGAATGAATCCTTTCCGCAAAAGGTCATCAACTTGCACCTTCAACTCTTGTTGCTCCCTAGGCGCCATCCGCCTAAGAGGCATCACAACAGGTCTGGCTCCCTCAACTAGATCGATACGAAACTCGATCTCCCTATGCGGCGGTAATCCTTTGACTTCGTCAAAGACATCCTCAAATCCATTCACAATAGGCACCGATGACAGTCCATCCCGTGGAACAACCAGCGAATACATGAAGCTCATGAAGACGCCTTCCTCATGCTTACATCGTATCACAACCTTTCGCCCTTCCACATTCCCGACTGTCACCTCTAGCCTCTCACAATCAATCCTTGCCGCATACTTCCTAAGCCAGTCCATACCCAAAATAATTCCGAACCCCGCAAAGTTCAGAACAAAACAATCACAAACAAAAGAGCAATCATGACTCGTCACAACTAGACCACGGCATATCATACACAAACATGACGAACCCCCAACTGGATTAGTCACAACCAATGGCCTATCAACAATATCCGGTTCCAAACCTAACCGGCCTACAAGATCATCACAAACAAAAGAATGCGACGCTCCAGTATCAAACAACACTCTAACTGGAACACCACAAATGGAAAGAGTACCTTGAACCACCACACTCTTCCCTTCCTCTTCAGCAGTAAGAGCTTTTGAAAACGATGGCACAGCTCCCAAAGCATAAGCTTGCACAATCTGCCTGTCCTTCCTCGGTTTTGGACAATCTTTCCTGAAATGCCCTGGCTTGTCACAGTTGTGGCATTTCGCCGGCGCCTTTGGATTCCTACAATCCTTTGAGAGATGGCCCTTCTGCTGGCAATTATAACAAGTCATTTCGCCCTTCGGCTTCTTCTGGCCATCCTTACCCTTCTGTTGTTGTTGCTTCCTCTTCTTATTTCCACCCTTCTGTGGCTTAAACCCTTCCTTGGTTACAGCAACAACAGAACTCTCCCTAGGAAACAAATTCTCATGCCTGAGAGCTTTCTCCACAAGCTTCTCAAACGGATCGTCCAGATGATCCACCAACTGTCTTCCAAGATAAGCATCCAAACCGGTCACAAACTTCTCATTCTTCTGATAGGGAGAATCAATATACGATCTGGCATACTTGGACAAGGCTTCAAACTCAGAAACATACTCAAGAACGGGTCTTCCACCTTGCTTGAGCTCCACAAACTTTTTAAACAAGACAGATTTCTGAGCCGTAGAGATGAACTTAGCTTCAAATCTATCTTGGAATTGTTCCCAAGTAATCTCTTCCTCTGGAGTATCGATGGTGATAGAGTTCCACCAATCAGAAGCTCTCCCTTGAAGCTGTCTCGATGCAAGCTTCCTCTTAGTTGCATCCTCAATCCCCAAATCTCCAAAGATCCTTCTACAAGCATCTATCCATCTTTGGACTTCAATGGTCGACTCTGTCCCCAAGAAAACATTTCCTCCAAGAGCAGTATAATCCTTGCACAACTTAGCAAAATCCACTGGCTTTGGAGCTTGAACTTGAATTCCAACATCTACCGCTGACCCTGGAGTTGGTATCCATCTCATGATCGAAGTCATCATCGCTTCGAACATAGCTCCATAATCAGCAACTCCATCAGCAGCACGACCTTCCCTGGCAGCTGGTCTCCCTCTTCGACTCATCCTTAATATCTACAAAAAGGAATGATTAAAACACCTTTGAGAAACAACTGCACAAGGAGTTCAAATCCTTCTAAGCTACTATAATATATATATAGTAATCATCCATCAAAATACAATTACGTCTCTCTTACGTAGTTACGTCAGCGAGCGTTGGCTAAAATCGATTAACCTGGCTCTGATACCATATGTGACGACCGCCCATGACTCCTGCACGGAAACAAGGGAATGGTGCGCTGAAAGTGTGCCAGGCAACCATGAGTGACCGTCAAGGGTAAAATAAACATCGCAGACTCTATCGTAAAACTCACAGCGCATGGATAAAATACAATAGAGAAATATAATATAGTGAAGCTCACATAGAACAGAATATCATCATCTAATCATAATAGCTTTATACATGGTCTGAATCATGAATACAAGAAGCCTCACTACATAGCACTCAGAGTAATCAACAAACAGCGGAATATCCAGTACATAGAATATGAAAATAATATGTAAAGCCTCCTGCTCGTCTTCGTCATCATCAGCGTGAGCCACTAAGATCAGCACCTGCCACCTGTCACCTAGTCTGCCCATCCCAACATGGATGAACAGCCCAAGGTAATAAGAGGAGACATAAAACCTTGAGTCAGACAAAGTCTTAGTGAGCAGTAAATCAACTATCAAACATACCAAAAGAGCATAAGGGATAAAAGGAATAGGAACCAAACCATCCCACTCCACCTCTTTCTACAGTGATAGCCTCCAGACACACTAAGGAGAAGCAGGCATAACATGGCAGACAATTAAAGTAAAGCAATAATCATTCGAGTTAAGGTCGATGTTTTCCAAATACAAACCCCCAAGGCCTAAACCAAGATCAGATAAGCACCCAGAAAACACCGCTCTTGAGACCGAATGATGGTACAACCAAACATCCATGACTCTGGCTATCACTGTTATCATTGCCTTGATTTCACCGTTAATTGAATGACCAACTCATTCTTTTATCCATCTGTCAAGGGCTGATGGTAACCCCGGTTCTAGACATAACTCTGCACGTCGTCGCAGCCCGTGCCTAGGAATTTTCGCAACTACCCAGAGTACTAGCACGTCGTCGCAGCCCGTGCTTGGAACGTCGTCGCAGCCCGTTCCAACGTACTCTTACTTTGAGCATGCTAGAACCTTCAACAACGATGAGATCTCAGCCTCCTAGTCATCCTCCTCGACGACTATATCCATACTAGCTCAAGCGCCTCTCAAGCTAACCATTATCAACCAACTCGCATCGCATCATCGAGTTATCAACATGCTTGGGATGATCTCGTCTGGACTAAACCAAGGCTTCCACATCATGCTTTGCTCCAACGCATCTTAGCAAAGTCCATCTCATCATCATACTTCGCCTCAACATATCATGGCAAAGTCCATTTCGTCATCATACTTCGCTTCCTCTAACTATAGCAAAGTTCTCGAACCCATCCATATGAGCTTCATTATCCGCTTCATATGCCACAGCAGCCTTTACCATTCAAGAGCCTTTCCACTTAGCTTTTGAATCATCTTCAACCATCTTGTCCCAAATCAACTACAAGCTAACTCGAGACGATCAAATCAATCATACATCCAAACAATCAAGCATTCAAACAATATCTAATCAAGCAATATCAACTATAATGGCAATTTCGTAAATAAATGAGCATAAGTCTAACATATATGAAATCATGGATTCTAGCATAGATCTATCAAATATAAAACATGGGTTTTCTCTCTATAACTTGTTAATTGAACTTGCATAGGTAAACATCTTAAAAAGTAATGAATCTAGTCTTGCAACTAAGAAAAATGCATGAAATCTCTAACTTTAACACTCAAACAAGCCACCAATCCAATATACTCCTTTGGGTCCGCGTGAGAGATAACTACCACTCACCGAATCACCCAAACACTTCAAAAACCAATCACTTCAGATCTGGACAGCAAGGATTCAAGCTTGATTCGTCGAAATCTTGCTTGAAACGATGGAATCTAGCTTCGTTGGATGAAGATCTTCAACTTTGACTCTTGGATCTTCGATCTTGATCTTCGATCTTGGATGGATGTTAGAACTAGATTAGAGTGGAGAAAAGAAGATGAAGAAATGTTGTAGTCGAGCTCTCAAAATGGCAGCACTTCGTCGCTTCAAAAACTGGTGCCAAAAAGTGAGCCAAACCCCTCTATTTATAGGCTGAAATCGTTCTTAGGTCGTCCAGACTTAAGTCGTTACCGACCTAAAAACCCCGACCTAACATAGGTCGCTGCCGACCTATACCAACCTACGACCTAATACAAACCTGCCTCTACGACCCAGCGGCCTACCGACCTAGACCCCAACGACTCAACGACCTAACTGGGTACACGGCATACGACCTAACGACTCAACTAGGTCCAACCTAACAACTTAACCATACTGGGTTATGACCTACTACCACCACTAACCCGTAAACGAGTTACGAGTTACGACTCAGGGTCATCAACGGTTCACAAACACGCGCCCTAATTTCTTTGCGACCTATGTCTCTGCCGACCTAATCTACCCAGCGATCTATCACTTCCCTTAGGTCGCTCAACGATCTAACTTAGGTCGTTAAACCCTATAGGTCGGTCACCTTCTAAGCCGCTCACCGACTAACTCGCTCACCCTCTTAGGTCGGTCGTATCTTAACTCGGCAGCTTTCTTAGGTCGCTACACCCGACCTATCACCCTCACGACCCAAGCTAACCACTAACTCCTAAGTCGATCACTATCTTATCTCGGTGACCCTTAAGTCGCCTGCTCCTATAAGCCGTTAGCTCCACTAACTCGGTCAAACTCTTATGTCGGCCTAACTTACGCGACTCAACTCAAATTGACCCAGCACTCTTAGGTCGCTTACGACCTATCCTAACACGAAAATCACTAGGTCGCTCATTCCTACCATCATCCTAGCTGCTAGGTCGTCCACGACCTAACTTCCTTAGGTCGTTAGAACCTCTTAGCCACTAACTCTTAGGTCGTTAACCCCATGAGTCGGTCAATCTCATAACCCGGTAACCCTAGGTCGCTAACTACCTTAGGTTGCTCTACCGACCTAACTCCATCACGACCTAAGCTAAGCCTTAACTCGCTATCGGCCTATCACTTAACTCGTGCAACCGAGTTAACTTACCATACGACTTAGGCTAGGGAGAACATAAACAACACTGGCGACCTAGAAATAATACGATATATCGACACGTAAAATACGGGTCGTTACAGCGCACACAGTTATTAAAGTGGTTTTCGGAGTTGGCAGAGAGTATGACAACTTTCGATCTCGGTCTCTTCAACAACTAAACGTTATTATAACACCGCGGTCATTTCAGAATAATTTATACTTCAAAACCAGGATATAATATTTATTTCAAAGCCATATAAATATGATATCATTTCCAATTTAAACCCAAATCAATATGATATCCCTTTTTTTCAAATCAATATAATATCATTTTATTTCAAATATATCCCCTTTTCAAAATCATAACACTTCCAGTTTTATACTTCAAAACCAAACATTTGAAATTTTAACACCTTTAAAACATAATGCTTTGAAATTCATAACTTTGAAACATTTCAATTTCTATAACATTTCAATTTCGATAAATTTCAAGCTTTAAATATTCTAAAATTTCAAAACTAAATTTGATGATTTCGATTCAAAAATTTAATTTCCTATTATTTAGTTTTGAAATACTTATGAAATAAACCCTTATTATTTAAATAAAACTCAAATTACAAATAACTAGATATTACCTTCAATTCATTATACTCGAAATAATCATTTAATTCACCTAGACCCAAAAATCAAGTTATAATAATTATACCTTTAAAAGTTTCCAATTTAATAAATTTCACATCAACCCTGTTGGTTTAATTCTTAAATAAATTCAATTTCATAAAATCTCAAATTTATCTAAATTTAAAATCAAATTTTATTCGAGTAAAATTCTGAAATACTTTAATTCACATCCATTTCATATTTTATCTTCCAAATCTTAATTTATTTAAATCATTATAACCTCTATATAAAAGTATGATTTAAATACTTAACCAAATTTATTTTAATAGATCAAACACCATTATTTAACTTATTGTCATTAAACAGAATTATATAATATCAAAAGGAATCAATATTTATTTAAACCGTATAATTTTATCCAAAACCATAGAAATCATTTTCAAAATATATATATACATATACACCAACGGTGTCTGTATATAATTTTCTATCCTATGGTCAAGTGATACAGATATTTATCATTTCAATCTGTAATTTAAAATATAAATACGGTTATATATTATTTCAAACCGCAATCCCGAATGAAATAAAGTGCATAACAATTTTCAGTTTATAGCGATATAAAATACAACATCCAATCATCCAATATCAATCATCAACCATTAATCACAATCATCATCCAATTCAAACAATAACATCAATATAGAGCATATAATAAATAACAGGAAATTACTGAAAGTCTATAATAAATTAAACAATCTATCTAACTGGCAGTTTATATGCAATAATAAATTAAATAATGATTTAATTCAATAAATTTAAAATTTAACTGGAATGATGATAAAAATATACCAAATAGCAATAATAAATTTCTAATCACATCAAAAATTAATTTAACACACATAAGAAATTTTAGAAATTATGAGTGGGTTAAAACACTCACCTTTTGAATTTAAATCGAAATTAAATCCAAAATTTCAGCAGCCCTAGCTTTCGTCCAAACAAGCGCCAAAAGGTCCGAAATTCCAATACGAACCTAGCGGAGAAAATCGAGCGTGAAACAGAGTTCGTACGCGAGAGTTATTGATGTTAGAACGAGTTGAAAATTAAATTAGAATAAAAGAAATAAAAAAACAAACCACAAAAATTGCCACGTCAACATCATTTCACTGAAACCCTACCCAGTATTTCTCAAACGCGAACGACATGCACAGCCGCCACCAACATTCAATGCGGCACACCTCGATAGGCTGCCGTTCGACCCTCAACCACCACCATCATCACGCCCCGACCTAGCCGCACCTTAGGCCCGAAGTTCATCCATTCCGGCGCCTCCAAAGCCGTGCCCCGCCTCCGTGAATTTTTAACCTAATCAAATTAAATCGACCACCACACGTGCCTCTAAGCCAAGCGACCACCACCGATCTGCTCCGTGGAGCGAGCTCCACCAAACCCCTCAATTGATTTCAGAATTCGTCGAGGTCAGTCAACCTCCAATTTGAACGGCCGAGAATTGATTCTGAAATTCTGGACAAATGATGCATCGAAACCAAAAATGAACTGCAGATCTGAGATGCGTACAACGAGAGCTTCGATATATAATTTTTTTGAATTTTTTTAAGGAGTTTGAAATTTCAATTTGATTTTTGAATTGCAATTAGATTTGGAATTGCCCGCCATTGAAATGAGGAGGTGGTGAGGAATTGTATGCGCAGACAAATGAGAAATAAAGGTAGGCTAGGGTTTATGTGACGCCCCACCTCTATACCCACGCTAGCCAAGAACATTACGGTGAATGCTGTCGACTAGCACGGAGAATAAGGCTGTTGAGGAGCGACCATCCGTGTAATTTCTTTGCGCGAGCACCGATATGTCAGATAATATAACATGCATTCTATTTCAAGAGGAAATCCGACATACCGATACAAACTCAAAGCTACTACACGGTGGCTATATAAATCCTTCGGAAACAAATACAGAAATAAACATAACATAAATCAGTCACAAATAATTCATATCACAAAGGCGGAAGAAGATATGAATATATAATTAACACATGAAAGTGTATATCAGAGTAGTGGTCAAAAAGATCCACAATAATACAAAATAATAGCAACATGTGTTATACAAAAGAATACATCAATGAGTCAATATCTCAAGAGTATACAACAAGAACTACTAATCTAAGTAGTAAGCAAAAGGTCAGGGTAATGGATCCCTGGAGAGAAGTCAAGCAGAAGCACCTGTAACATCTCGGTCTGACCCGAGTATTATTTAATAAGAAAATAATAAACGGATCAGTCTAACTATAAATATCAGATGAAACGATATAAAATGAGAGATATGACTAAACACATAATAATCACAATGCCAAGCTGTGATATATATAAGCAGTTGAAAATCATCAAGGGATTATTTAATGTCACAAAATCTACACAAGAATCAAAGAAATGTCATACTCCTTATTTCGTTCATCAAACCACAATTATTGACGATTATATCAAAGTCAATCACAAAAGTCAATGACACACAAATTCACCAATGCACAAATATTGATAAAACTTATCAATGGAAATCACGAAAATTGGTGAAGCATAAATTCTAGAAATCATCTCAAGAAATCCAGTCAATGACACACGAATTCACCTATGCACAAAAATTGATAAATCATATCAATAGAAATCACAAAAATAGGTGAAGAAGAAAATTCCAGAATTCGACACACGAAATCCAGAAATCACACAAAATAGGGGGGGAGGCCTATCACACGAACGGGAGCATGAAAACTCACCAACAGCTGTAACACATGAACGAGAAGCTATCTCATGGTAGCTAGCCATTAATTTGACACACGAATGGTCCGAAGACCTGACACACGAATGGTCCGAAGACCGTGGGTTGCTACCCCACCAAATTGAGTCGAAACTCCACAAAACGGGGTTTAGTCTCCCTCGCAGACAAAGAGACATCGCACATTGCTAGTCTAAATCACAAAAAATGATCGTCGTGATCATCGAGAAGTGTCAATTACAGTAAGCTAGTAAATATATGAGCTTAGCTTCATGTCCCATAACCACTAGCTTAACTTAAATATTTACGAACAAATTGTAGATCTCCACTAGAAAATTGTCACAAGAGATTCAATCGAACAAGTCCAAGAATTAACCGGCGAAGTAAACGCAAGCGTTTCATACCGCTTGTTTTACCAAGCCGTTTAATTAGATTTCTCATACGAGTGAGGTAAAGGTTTGTATATACTAATAGATTGGAAAACGGTTTTATAAACGAATTTGGTATTAAAATAGAATTGAAATCGTTTGAGGAAAGAGTTTTGATATTTACTACTAGTATTGAAACCTTTATATTTTTAAAGTGACAAAACACGAAAATGATTGTAGAACAATCAACCACCAAAATTCACATTCAAAGACGTGAATAAAAATCCAAAGAAATCGATCCGAATCCATCAAAATGGGTATTCCCAAAAATTCCAAGAAGAGAAGTCATTAAAGTTGTAGCAACAACGAGTGGGAAATAACACGAATCGATGGAGTTTGGAAACCAAGCAAAAACATGCACAAATAGGCACAATAAGGCAATTTGGTGCAGGTCAGTTGACTGACACAAAGGTCCAGTCGACTGAACCAGAAGCAGGAAAAATAATTTCCTGCAGTCAGTCGAATGACCTAAAATTTCAGTCGACTGAATGCAGGAAAACAGAGGACCCGAGCCTCTGTTAGCTGCCTTCGGAATGCCTATGTGCTACAGCCAGTCGACTGACCCAAAGATCCAGTCGACTGACTGGCACCAAGGCTATTTTCCAGCCTATGAAATGAAGATGCAATCTTCATCAAAATGCAATCGGGCGAGCACGGTCACTAGGGGTTTATGCAAATCGACTACCCGGTCCAATAAGCTCTTCGACGCATCACCAAAAACAAGTTCAAACAACAAAGCTATGATTTTTGAAGGTTTGAACTCAAAACACTAAAATTTGGAATGTTCACAAAACCTATCCAAATCAAAATCAAATACGCATGAATATGTGTTAGGAATTCATACCTAACAATCAAAGATAATCATAGACCTAGATGTGAGATTAAAAATCTCACCTTTTCACAAAATCAAACAAGAAGAAGCTTGAAAGCAAATGGAGAATCAACCTCTCTTCAACACAATCCCAAATGAGCTTGAATCTATGCTCAAAAACAAGAACGTTCCCAAAATTAGGTTTAGGAATTTCTGAAATTGGTAAGAGAATAAGTTGGAGAAGAAGAAGTGAAGCTTACCAATGGGTTCTTCTTGAGTTTGGAGCTTGGAATTTGATTTGCAAGAGAAACTAGGGTTTTGGAGTTTTTAATTTCCAATCTCTCCCACCATTAATGTTATAAAAACTGAAAAGAGAAGAGAATGAGGGTGAGTGGGGGAGAGTGGTTCAGTTTTGGAGTATAAGTTAACATAGGGCTGAGCCCAAAAACCAAACCCAAAGTAAGAAGTAGCAAAAATCAACTTTCTCCAAACATATCGAAGCTTATACTCAAAAAGGTCGCAAACGGCATTTTAAACTCAATGGGAGTGGTCCCGAGTCCTAATTCGACCGTATGCAAAAAGTAGCTTTTCGGACTAAAATCCGACTAACGATAAAATATTTAAATATAAAATCGATAAATATGCGGGTTGTTACAGTTTATAACAGGGTATTTATATATAGGATTGAAATAGAATGGATCGGATCAATTGGATGTACGCGCTGGACGATATATGGCCCGAAAAGCCCGTTTCGACTCCGGAATCAAATTGGGTCAACCCATATATCAAAATAGATGTTTTAAAATAATTTAAACTCGATGGAACAAGTTTCATGTCCAAATTCCATCGTATGAAGAAGTTATGCTAAAATCAATTTATTTCAAATTGATTTCAATTTCATTGATTTCAAGGTGTTTCGAGTCCGTACGATCAAACGACAAGTCCGATCGCTATGAAACTTAAAACCCTACAATAATTCACTATTACGGATCCGATGAAACTAGATTCGTCGAAATCCGAGTCAGTGGCCAAAATTTCTATTTTTACATTAATTAAATAATAAATAAATTAAATCACTTTTCAAATTTCAATTCCATGCTTAACCAACCCTATCATTTTTGATCTCTTAAACAGTTACAGTAATTTAAACAAATTTAGATGTTAATTTAACGCTGATTCATCCTTCAATTTCAAATTTAAACAAATTTAGATGTTAAGTTTCAATTTCATTTTATTCAAAAATTATAAATATAATTTCCAATAGTTCCATTTAATTAAAAAAAAAAAAAATTGTTCCATTTATTATTGTCAAATAAAAGGATTTAACATTGGATTCAAGACTATTGCATTAATATGCTCACATTCCATCTTAATTTCAAATAATGTAATAATTTTAATATTTAACTCCACTCATCTGCAATTAATCTAATTATTTAACTTTAAATTTTCAAATAAATTAATAAATTCTGCCTTCTATTCTTTTAATTCAACTAATTGTCATATTGTGAATAAAATTTACGTTATTCCCAATTATTACCCACATTGCATTAACGTAACATTTAATTCAGATTTATTGCAATTGATTACCCGTTTTAATTTAATAGACTAAATAAATGATTACTTTATAATGATTGTTGCCACTAACCCTTAATCATGTTTATACAAGTTATCATTTCCAAACAATTACATACAGAACATTTATTTTATTCAATCACTATTTATTCATTATTAATTCATTGATTAATTAAATAATTACATTTATTTTTCCTATAATAATTTATTACCAAATATTCTCATTTACAATCAATTATAACTCAAATAGTTGTTTCAATCAATTGGGTTTGCATTGAATTAATTATTTATTAGCTTACATTTACATTCTTACCATTCATTTGAAATTTTCTTTATTTTCCTTATTATGAATCAATTATAAACTTACCATCTTAAAGGTGATGTCTACATTTTAAATTATTAATTTACCTTTTATATTCCATTATAAATTAATGCACATATACAAATTAAGATTTTTAAATCAATTTAATCATTTCATCTTGGTTCCATTCCTTTATTACATCAATTATTACTTTATGAATAAAATTAGCATTTCTTATTCATTTTGTTACGTTCACAGTCTCCGCTATTGTCTTAAACTTGCTAATGTAACATTAAAGTTCATTTACTTCTAATTGATTCTCCATTTAAATTAAATAGACCAATTACACAGGTAACTTATAACCATCGTTATCATAAGTTTTAATTACACATATGAATTCACTATTTACAAACAAATGTTACAATTCTTACGTAAAGTTGATTTTATTCAATTACCATTAACTATATATTATCTCATTAATTAATTCATATTTACATCCACTTGCGTATATAAATTTTGTAACCAAGTTATAACCTTTACATTGTTTCACTTATTGTAATTACATCCAAGTTATTAACAATTAACTTACATTTATACATTTGCAATTCATTTTAGTTATTATTTCATTAATATTATTTCCAATTTTATTTCTTTCAATATTAATTACACAATCATATTAAATTAACAAATTATAATGTTTTCCACTATTTCTTTATTAGGATTTCATTCCAATTATCAAGAATTAATTTTATTTACCATTGCAACATTTAATTTCTAACATTCGCTCCAATATAAATTATAAGATTTCCATTTCTTTCCATATTTAATTACAAAATCTTATAACTTTAACCAATTTTAATTATCGAAATTTATGGGTCGTTACAAGAGGTTAGAGTGGTAAGGGAATTGAGATAGGGGCATGCCTTAAAGAATGAAATTATATGTGTGATTTATAAATTAGAAGCTTAAAAGACTAAGGCAAGGGACAAATGGGAATAGATGTATACCATAACCCCTAAACCCCTTACCTTATTCTCATTCACATTTCATAAACAAAAACCACAAATAAAAGGAAAAACAAGGTCGGCCATAACCCTAGGAGAAGAGGAGCTCAAAAATCATTTAGAGGCTAAAGATTCAAGCTAGGAAGATTAAATTAAGAACAAATATCAAGCTCCTTATCCAAAAAAGGTGAATAATGATCTACACCATCTCATATAAGTCATCTTGAATTTTTTTTAATTCAGTTTTGAGGTTTAAAACCGTAGGATTAGATGAATGATGATATGTTTTGATAGATTAAATGGGTATATATGCTTGTTGATGATTTATATAATTTAATATGAATTTTATTATAGGTTTTGGATTGGAAAACTTATTATATGACATTTAAAAGTGTTGTGTTTTTGATATATGGTCAAAAATGTTATTTTTGAAGTGGGTTTCAAGTTTCATAATTTTCCAACTAATTATGGATTTATCACGAATTTCTAAGCAAAAAAGTAGTTCATTTTGGATTTGAATTATTTAAGGCAATTAAATAATATTTTTGGATCTGAAATTTATATATGTTGGAAAACATATTTAATGTGAGTTATGGTGATTTTGAGGAATATTTTCCAAGTGAATTTCTATGGTAATAAATTATTGAATATTATGGTAATGTTTTAAATGTTTTATTAAGGATAAGGGCTTAAATGTTAAGTTATTTCAAATCCAAATTTGATTTCAGCATCAAATTCTAAAAAAGGAAATTGATATTGTTTTCTAAACCAATAAGATTTAGACAAATATTGATAGTAGGTGAAAAGTATTTTGTTTAATGAGCAAAAAAGCAGTTTTTATCCAAATTACGTCTTTGCCACTTAACCCCACTGACTTTCGACTTCATACACACCCGCCTCTAACCCTTTCGCATCCATTCGATGCCATTATACATTGTATCAAGCTAGTGGTACGAAGTGTATTAGACCTATGCGAAAGGCAACAAAATTGTCGAAAGTATGCATGTGTAAAGGGTGAAGTCGTATTTCCAGGTTTTGCTATAAACATACCTTTGAATTAATATCTTCGAAAGGGTTGCTGCTTTTGAACCCCTTCTATCCCTAGCTGCTCATTAAAATCTTTTACCTTAGTAAGAGGCCGCTTTTATATCTCTTTGAATCAATGAGTTCGGAGGGTAGTTTCGAATTGATACCCTTCCGCACCATTGAAGCTGCTTTTCTTTTAACTTATACATACGAAAGGGTAGGTGCCGCTTCCATACCTTTCAATATGGTTGAAGGTGCTTGTTTAAAACAAGTACACATGTGAAAGCATGTTGCCATTGTCATAGTTCTTTCGAAAGGGTAGCTTTTGAAATTGTTCCCTTTTATACTTTGAAGTTTGTTTTGTTTTCAATCAATGGTTTCGTAAGTGATACTTTTAATTGGTTTCGAAGCTACGCTTCCGTAACTTTTTACTTGAAACAATGCTTTCAAAAGGTATGTTTTAAGTGTTTCGAAAGACATCTTTTTAGTGTTTCAAAAGGTATGTTTTAAGTGTTTCGAAAGGCATGTTTTTAAATGTTTCGAAAGAGATGTTTCCAAGTGTTTGAAAGATATATTTTATGGTTTCAAATGAGCATGTCTAAAATTTTAAGTAATAAACTATGTATATATTTTACATTTTTGAAAGGAAGCTCTCCTTAGTAAATAGGTAGGTTAAGAGTATTGATCACCTTTCGTTAGAAAAATAAATATATAGAAATAAACTATGAATGTTTATATGGTGTGTGTCATTTGATCAGTTATCATGAATGTTGTGTTATCATATTCATTTTATAACCCATATGAGCATGTGTTGGTGTTAAAGGGTAGTATGACCCACTAGGTTGACTCAATAGTAAATGTAAACTGAATTAGAAGGCCATGGAGTTAAAAAGGTTCTTAGTAAGTCCATGAAAACTACGTTAAGGAAATTATTATTGGCAGGGGCCAATAGATTCTTAGTGATACTATAAAAACTATATCCAGAACAGGTTGTTGATAGACATCAATAGATTCATAGTCGACCCATGAAAACTATAACATGAGAGGTGTTATTGGAGAATCTAGTAGGTTCATATATACCCCATGATATGATTGGATGATGTTATTGGTAGACACCAATAGGTTCTTAGTGATCCCATAAAAACTGTAAAACCAAACAGGCAGTCTATAAGGTTGGAACATGTTATTAGCCAGTCCATGAAAACTAATAGGTTAATATTGACCCTAGAAACTATAACTTGAGACAGATAGTCAGGAGAATGGGGATAGAAAATCCAAAGCATATTACATGTTTGCATACCTTCATAATACATTTTGTTATGTTATATCCCAACCATTATGAATGCAGATGCATAGTATATGGTTATTATAGATTGAGTTAAGATACCAGTGAGGGGAACTTGTTTCGCTAAGCGGCGTTGTCTCACTAGATATCTACATGGTTCGAGATGGTAGTTATTATTCACACCGGACTTTTTGTCTGATTCGAAGTTTATTTTTTCCCCTTAAACTCTTGGATGCTCAATTGATTTTGAATGGACTGAGAGCTAAGGCTTTTAGGTTCTCCTTTAGACGACTAAGCTTTCGGAGACAAGAAGGAGACAAGTTAGCTATTGGGAGTTCTTTCTATTTGATTCTTGTGTAATTGGATGCAATGGAAAAGTTGTTTAGTGTCTATATTTAATCTCTGATCAACTAAGGGGACATCTTCATATGTCGCTCTTAGCGTAATTTGTAATAGCTATATTTCTCTGAACGTGGTTTACGAATTGAGATCATGTAATGAATCTGGAATGCTATGTGTAATGAAATGAGAAATTTGTTGATATTGAGTTTAATTTTTTCCATATTCATGTGTTTCTAGTATATCTATGTATGTAACCTTACCGCATTTGGACACCGAAAAATAATAACTATGGATGACTACAGCATCCGTAGCAGTTAGTTTTGGATCTCGAAATAGGGTATGTTACACTTAATCATTATGTCAACCGTAACATACCCATACTTGGATAACTCCTCAAATCTTGTTGCATACTCCAACACGGTCATGTCTTCTTATACCAACTTAGCAAATTTCCTAAGCAACATAGACTTAGCAATTTCAGACATGAACCTTCCCTCGAACCTCCTTTTGAACTCTTCCCAAGTCAAAGTTTCCTATGGCACTCCAACAGTAACATTATTCCATAAGTATAATGCAGCTCCTTATAACTATATGGATGCTAATCTCCTCTTTTGCTCGTCATTCAGACCTAAATCACCAAAAACCCTTTCGCAATGCAATAGCCAAATTTCCACCTCAATAGCATCCTCGGTTCTAATGAATAGCTTTCCCCTGAGTCTTGCATAATCGAATCAAAACAGCATAGTAGTTAACAACCAAAACTTTAGAATTTGGTCCTTCAACATTTCCACCAACTAATCCAACAACAGCTCCTACTTGCATCATATCGACAAAGAACTAATACATAGCTCTCATATCCATTGATGTTGTTCCAGCACCCACATTAGCAGTTGTTTTTTGACTCAAATTCCTCGTAGTATTGGGCCTAACATTTCCATTGGTTGTGTTGCTTCCTCTACCAAGATTCACTCTTCCGTTTCCTGCCTCCATATCTTACTTTTCTTAAACCTGCATTCGAACCTTAATAAGATACAGAGGAATAGACTAAGAGAGAGGGAAGACTAGAGATAAGATATATACTTATATATAACAAATACAAGTACGTTACTATAGCGTTATCGCATACCCTAATCTCATTCTCTGATTCATTTGGATTATTTTCTCCAAAACTCTTTTAAATTCAAAATTCTATTAGTTTTGCAAAAACCTTTTCTCTAATACTAAGTTGTAACTTCATTCATTCCTAGGCTCGAAAATAAGTGCAACTGATATTACAGTCATCAATAGTATTATTCTCCAGTGACAAAATGAGATCGGCTAATAGTGTCATTAACACAAAGCATAACAATTTGAAAAAATTTCAAACACATTTACAAAATAAACTTTTTCATTACGTCAATAAATTTCCATATTCATTACATAATCCAAAACGTTACCCATGTTCAGATAAAATATAATTATTATACAACACTCAAAGAGCGACATATGAAGATGCCCCTGTTGATCAGAGTTAACTAGTTGGATACAATTACTGCCATTACATACATACAGACAAAAGTTGTACAACACAACGGATAAGTAAACAGAAAGGCTCCTACATAGCTAGCTTTGCCTCTTGCATGTCACCCGAAGCTTTATTCGTCAATATGGAAACCTTACTCTCAAACTACTCAAATGAGCACATAAGTGTTTAAGAGGAAAAAAAACTTCGAATCAGAAAAAAAGTCCGGTGTGAATAATAATATGCCATCTCGGTTAATAAATATCTAATGAAATCAGTCGTTGAGCGGAATGGGTTTCCCTTCACTGGTATCCTCAAAGTATGTCTTTTAGAAATCAAGCACCTGCAACCATAATGGTTAAACTAGATAACACAGATAATCATATGCATGCATGCAACCTGGGTAATCATGACCAATTTGTCTAAATAAATGGACTATCTATCCCAACATCATGGTTTTCTCAAGGTAATCACAAACCTATATGGCTGACTCGGGCCTACCAGATATATCGAATTCTCCAACTTGCTATTAGAAGGAAACTGGATAGTCTGTTCAAAACTTACTATTCCTATGGTCATTCCGATCCCAATGGTTTTGCAGGCCAATCAAAACCTACCTCATCTTTATGTATTCCTTTCTTTGCATAAACCTACTTTTAGTCTTACCCTTGATGAAGCTCTACGCACTAGAATTTTAGACTAATATCAGCTAGGGGCTAACAGCTGAAGTAGGATGCAACTCTACACCAGCCCATCTAGCTTTCTAATCACCGAGTCAATTCATCATATCACAATTTATCTAAAGGTGATAAGAAAATAAAGACTTTAGCGAAATCCCAGGCTAAATACGCTTTTTATTTCTTTAAAAACATAAATCTTTGTAATTGATTTAACCCTTGAAATCAAACTTAAAACAAGGAAAACTATAGATCTTTGCTTTATCCAAAATATTATGCCAAGATATACATTCTTTATAAAATAACATTGATGAACTTCAAAATCACTTTAGGTTATCGCACCTCAAAACCTTAGGCTATGAAACCATATACAATAAAACAATTTATATTGATAAAGTGCGGCATTAATATTGCATATATAAGTTGTCGCACCCTTCTACATTGAAATCATGTTAAAACATCTGATTTATAAACACAAGGCCATAAGGCCAAAACCATTTATGGCGCATATTTTAAATATATATATAGGTCGCCGAATACAAGCGGCATATTCATGGGTTACACGGTACAAACCTTTAAAACATAAAAATATGGGAATGTTGAAATTTAGGTTAGGCGACATCATTGTCGTATAAAATTAGTGTCGGATGTATCCTGTAGCGACATCATGGCCAGAACACGACGGCATAAGAAACTAGCGGCATCATTGCCTCTTTATAATCAATGTCGAATTTCATATATGCGACACCAATGCTGTAACATAGCTTATATCGAAATATACACTTAAAGTGGCATTTCTTCCTTATGGAATTAATGTCAGTATAGAAAATATGCCACATCATGGACGTCACTATAAACTTTCAGCATTATCAATGTCACAATAGAACATGTGGTATAAAAGAGGCGGCATATAACATATGTAGCATTGCCGGCATTGCAAGCATCAGCACTGATATATGAACCCTAATCTTAGTGGAATCATTGTATACCAATAAAAGTCGCTATAGTTTGCTTTTCTACCTGTTAGAGACGACATGTGGCATAGATGGCCTTCGACGTTGATTAGTGACGCATGACAATCTCGTACTTAATAAGAAAACTGTTATATTTCTTTAAAAAGATTCTTTTTACCAGCTCCAATTATTTATAAAATTCTTATTGGATAATAACTTCATTTACCAAATTCTTTTAAGAAAACTACTATAGATCCGATTTTTCATTCCCAAAATAATTTGCAAACCATAATTTTATATTAATATTTTAATATAATTATTAAGCCTTTCTAGCTTAATAAATTAATATATAAAATCATAAACACTTGGAAAAAAATTCTCGAAAATCACAATAAATCACATTTATCATGTTCTTTAACATATAAAAAATTTAGGACCAAAAATCTTCTTTTATTATTTTTAATAATTAAAACCTGAAATAAATCAATTTCCTCATTTAGAAAATTCATGAAATATTCATAATTTCTTGAAAAATTATGAAATTAAAAATCTACTTATAAAATAATGTTTCTAACGTCATATAAAAATTTCAAGTTATTTGGAAGTCATATGATAGGTTTTCATACTTAAACCTATTTAAAAATTTCATAAATAAATCTAATAATTCATCACTTAAGCATATAATCATTCAATCATCATAACATGACATAAGACGATCATAAGTTTTGGTTATAATCATGAAACTAAAATTATGTAAGAAAACTTGAGATGAGTTATCATTATTCGCCTTGATTTGATAAAGAAACTTGAGATTTGAGTTTGAACTGATTTCTCCTAAGCTTTAATCTTGTTTCTTAGCCTTTTCTTCTCTTGAAACTCCTTGTGATAGTCAGCCTTGTTCATTATATTCGAGTATATAAATGAAAGTGAGAGAGAAAATGAGAATGGAAGGGTTTAAGTTTAGGAAATAAAGCTTTTTTCTATTTTTCCCTCCTCTTAGATTCTCCTTCTTATTAATGTTTTATTAGTTCATTAATTAAGGCACAATTATATTATAATTATCGAATCTCAATCTCCTTATCCTCTTACATTATTTAATTTATTTTATATAAGTAAATGTTCTAAAAAATGTTAATCAAAATTTAAGGGTGTTACATTGACCAAAGGAGCGGTAGGCTCAAGAAGATTGAGTTCAGTGCAAGTAGTATAAATGCCACAAAGTAACTAGTAGCTATTTGGAATGAGCCGGTCGGGGGCAAGTTTGAAAGCGTAAGGATAGATACAAAGTAGGGATGGAGAGGAAATATGACTCCCAACTTTTGGGTTGCCCAAGGAAAATGCAAAGTAGCTCTGGGGAGGGTGGTCAGGACACTCGGTAGCAATAAGATATCTGACCAACTCGATGTTACTACCATGCCGACCAAACTCTTTGCAAAGTTGATTTTCCTATCAACTAGCTCAGAGGCCTTAAGGCTAGATGTGCCAAAAGAGGCCGATTTGTCGACATAGATTGATCCTGAAGTGGCAATCAGAAACATAAGCAGCCTAAGTTAGACAAAGCCCTAGCATGTTTGCCCAACAACATCCTGAGGTGGAAGCTTGATGACTGTGTCCATGGCGAGCTCAAGTCGAGCACTCTAAGGAGGCCGGCTCATAACTTAAAACTCTTAAGCTAAGTAACAGGCCTTACGACCCCTACCAATTACTATGTTTTTTTACATAAATTACCAAAGCCATAAAATATGTCTAGTTTGCAGCCTGTTAACAAATTATTGCTAATATTGCTAAAAAAATATAGGTCCATTATAGGGTTCGCTAACCTTGGTCGACTACCGCTGACATGGCAGCGATAATCGATCGATATGCAAAGATGAAATGCGGATTCTAACTGAAGCACAATCCAAGAACGACAACGTTATCAAGCAAAATAAAAGGTGGCAAATACGAAGAAAAAAGGATTAAAAACAAAAGTTATAGAAGCTTAACTTGGCAATGGCCATGGCCTTAGTATGAAGAAGAAGGTGAAGGAGAGGAAGAGCCTTACTATTTCTTGAAGAATGCTCGGAAAGTTGAGAGTTTTTGAAAGTTTTAAAGGAGCTTTAATGGATGAAATTACTCAACTTTGGTAAAGAATGGAAGACAAGAAGATGACGGCTATTTAAATTTCTACCCATTCAATCTTAGCCATTGAGTTCAAAAAAACCATCAGATCTCAAACGTCCAAGTGTAATTAATGCCCATGTCAATTCGTACATGTTGGAAGCATGAGCACCCCGCCATATTTGAAAAAAGTGAACCATCTCAGCCAATGACAAAGTGCCATGTATGACGTGCATTAAATGCATAATAGAATAACTAATCGGTGAGATCTTTGTGAGTTGATAAGTCCACCTTGCTTACAAAAATAGAATTGGGGGTTAAAATATTGCTCAAATTTCTCAAAAGTATAATTAACACACCGATTAAGTGCAACCCTACCCGATCCATGTTGGCCCAGCATTAAGAGGCCTATCTAGTCCATGCCAGCCTAAGCTCGGTCTGGTCCAAAGCCATCTCATCTACTCAGTAACCCTCCAGCCTATTGCCGATGGCTTCAATAACCAACTTATTGGACAACGCCCCGCTCAAGCGTGACTGTTTTTGGCCTGGCTTTACTATAGTTCGACAGGTTCCAGAAAGCCTGTCTCATTATCTTATAACTGCCCGACACATCCCATTGCAGCTTGGTCGTAAGCAACATTCAACTCTCCTAAGTAAGCTTAGGTAGCAAGCAACTGGCCATCATAGATCAATTGGAGCTACTTGCTTGCCATGCTACATAGGCATGCAAAAGTAAATGGTAAGTCATATGGTCGGATGTACTAGGTACTATAGCAGATCCACCAAAATCATACATACTCATGAAGTACGCCGCCAGTAATAAATAGAAGATATGTTTTTGATATGAAGGGACAATTGACATACTTCTAAACCACGTGTACCATTCCAAATTTACAGTTGTCTTCCATCAGTTCATGCGACCAGATCATCGGCCTGGCATGTTTCCCTCCTATTGTATAACATAATCTCAGTCGTCTACCCTCCATGTCAACTACTATAAATAACTCATGCCTTACAACATGAAAGGGGTTGGAATTTTATTGATTTTCAGGCTCATAATACCTATTTCCAACAAGTAATTCTTCTTCGGTTCTTAAGTTTAGCACTATTATAAGCTTAAGACCTAAATTTCTTATTATCCTCTTGTAATCTCTTATAGCTATAAGGGATAAACATTGTAAGAATCTTCAAAATGGATGTAGGCAAATCTCTACCAAACTAAACTACGTCTTGTTTCATCTACATTATTTACTTGCTTTACTCCTCTTTTTAAATTTTAATGCCTAGTGTTAGCAAGTAACCTTTTGCTAATATAAAAAAAATCTAATTCTAAGGTTGGCTAATGTATTAGTTAACAATGTCAATAAAGATAATTAAAGGCTAGAGATGATTTACCTTCCTTTAATTATTCTTTAGCCTTTGCGATTCAAAATTAAAACACTTCCTCTCCTCTCTTGGCCATCCATATAACAAGGCAAGATGAACCTTAAAATATTTTGAACCCATATACTATTTATTCTATTTAAATCCAATTTAAGTATTCTACCAATATCGTTACGCGTATACATAACTTTTATAAATACGCATTTCATTAAATATTAAAGGCGCTCAAACATAAATAAAATTTAATGATTAATATTTTAAATTATCAATTAATTTAATTAATTTATAAAGATTATAAATTAATTAAATTGCATGGTTTATTTAGAACATTTATTGCTACGGTTGTGCGACTCAAAAGTATAAATTTAATCAATGATTAATATTGAACAATTCGAATGTTAGCATTCACACATCACCTTAGCTAGTGGCGTGGCATTTTGGTTGAATTTGTCGCTTGTACATCTTTTTGATAAAATTCAATTTCAATAAAAACAGTGGTATTTGGTAGTAATGGTTATTCATAGTAATTCTTTTCGTCAACACTATATCACTTTAAGACTTATGAATTTTGTTTTTGGTTAAATTTCCAACGTTTCCCACATTAACTTCAATGGTGCAAACATGCGGTCCTTGGTTCAATAATAACAATTATCATCAACTATACTGCACTAGCCAGAGACTTTGACTTTGAATTGACTACAGTTAACCATGATACTAACCATATACAATTGAGAAGACAAATCCTTTATTGAATAGCGCTACACCTCCAACACTTCAACATAGACCCATATATAGTCGTTCGATGAAAGCCATGCCACGATTTAACTATAACCAAACTGGATTGTCCATAGTTAATAATTAATTAGCATATCACAATTGACAAGTATATAATAGAAAGACAAACATCTTTTATTTCGAACGAGATTTGATTGTTAATTACAGTAAATTATAGAATTGCCCATAGGCCATACTTTACCATAGAGTTTGTTATTCGACTTCTAATAAGCTTCAAGTTCTTTTATGAATCATATCACGATATTGTTATCAGATAACAATGTCTATTATGGAATTCTCAATATTCGAAATCACCTTAGCTCAGTGACAAATTTGTGCATTTATTTATACTTCTTTTAATGGAGCGTTATTTAAGACTAAATGCTTAGCCTTTGGTTAAATCAACCACTACTTTTTGTTTGATACATTTTCAACTTAAACTTTTAACTTAAGATTGAACATGAATTTAGGATTAACATACTACACTCGATATTAATTAGCATACTCCATATCAAATATTTTAATATAGCGCTGGTGTTTATTATTTTGGGACAATCCCAACCTCTTTCTATACTGATTATAAAAGCCATCAATTTCAAATATAATATCGAGAATAAAACAACCAAACTAAAATGATTTTAACAAGAATATATCATTAACAATCATAAGTTTGTTTACTTATGGTTTTGTGATATTTTTGTACCTTAGTAGTGATTTCTTACGGATACACGCTTTCTCTGCATTTTGAGTCAAATTCATACTATTTGATTTTTTTTAGTTAAAATATTTTTTCAACTATGATGCTTACTGAACGATATTTTCGTATTAGTTTTTGGATCCTATCTAATAATCCACAAACTCGAGTGTTTCGATTGAAATGTTATATATAATTGTAGAGATTAACTGCTTGAAGTTATTTACATATAAAATAGAATTTTACCCAAATACTATTAAAAAGGAACCCTTGCATCTATACTCAAATCTTTGAAGAAGAAAAAAAATAAACAAATAAGAACATAGACTTGAAAACCTTAATTCAAATGTTTGAATTTAGTTTTAGACGTCTGGATTTACGAAATAGGAAGAAATTAGTTCATTTCTGTCCGGATTCGGACATTTTGATTTCTTTTTAGAAGTTTGAAATTAAAGTCAGATGTCTAATAATAGGGTCAGACGTTTAAATACTTGTAGCTTGATTTTTGTACGGAAATTAAGACGTCTGAAATAAAAATCAAATGTTTGAATGGCTGAGAAAATGTCCAGGTCGAACCTGAACCTGGTGCATGCCAAGTAGGGCAAATCGGGAGACTTATCCTCACTTCTTTGACTTTAGGGAGTCCATATAACTTAATGGAGTCGTGTAACGAGATGGAATAGTATTGTACTTGGTGACGTCCTAAGTTCGCACTTCGGAAGTTATAAGACATGACACTAGATATGGGGTGTAGTTCTATCACGATTGTATGCTTTAGAGCGCACGATACTAATAGGAGGTTACTTGATGCATTTGGGGACAATGAGGCCTAGGCGTTGTTGTGTTTACCCGTTGTTGTGCATAGTTGTGGGCACTAACAGAAGGTTACTCGATGCATCTGGGGCACTAGGGCTAACACATTGGTGTGTATGCCCAGTGCGGTGCATAGATAATAGGATATTAGGCAATAACGGGTCGGTGCAACTGGGCCTAGACATTATTGTGTATATCTGGTGCCATGCAAAGGATAATGTCAATGATTAGGTTACTCAATTCTTTTAGGGCAAGTGAACCTAAGCATTATAGAGTATACTCGGCATGATACGTTGATCATCGAGATTGTATACGTGGAGTTTGTGTCAGAGATTGTCTACTTAACATATTCGTTTGGTGGTTCATTATGGAGGATGCTCATACGATATTAATTACACTTAAGGTGGCTATTACACTTAGTATCAGCTTGTTGCACTTTAGCGTGTTGTTCTTTACATGTATATGTAGTCCGTAAACATAAATTACTCGTGAACACGATACATTAGTGATACAATTCATTTATTATACTTTTTCTGATCTCCTCATTTTCTTCCACTTTTATACCCATTATGAGAGGAAAGGGTAGCAAGTCAGATGATTTAGAAAGATGTATGGAGATGGCGATATGACATTTAGAGATTCATTTATTCACTTACATTCTTCTACATACCTCAATCCCAATATATATTAGACAAACTTATTTATGATGTTATTTGGAGATTTTATCCATGTCAAACATTCTATGTACACGGTTGTTTTGACACTGTATTACTCTAGATTATTTTCAATGTTTATATTTTACTTTCTTTGACCATGGGATTTGAAGGTTTAGAATACTCTAAATTTACATATGTCTCTGTATTGCGAAAACTTAAAACCTACAATTCGTACTTCTTGATACAATGCGAGTAAAAATGTCATTTTTGGGTTTTGGATCAGTATGTCTGGGGTGCATGTTGTTACACATGATTTGAAGAGAGTGAGTTTTTATGGAATTTCTATTAGACCAATTTACTTGGACGGGGAAGTTTTATAACCACTCACTCGATTGGTTGAATATTGGCAAGCCATCTCATTTGATTATGAGCTATGATAGCAAAGAGTGTATGACTTGCCATGTTTCCATGATATTCAAAGCAAGAACCTACTTCTTTAATTTTGCTGATGGGTTACAAGTAAGGAAATGTGCACATAAATTAATATATCTATAACTCATCAACAAGAGTAAAGAGGTATGATCTTTCTAGAGTTAAGAAGGTAATAAAGAACAAAATTACACGATTTTCTAAACTTATATCTATCAACTATATATATATATATATATATATATATATATATATAATTTCATATAAAGAAGAGTTTATTTAAAGTTCACAAGTACTAAACTTATTTCTAAACTAATTTAATTCCTCTAAAATTGATTTTAACACATAGTTATATATATATATATATATATTAAGTATTACTAGTATGAATGCTTATGGATTTGGAATTACGGTTTTGGAAATCTAAACCTAATTTATTTCTAAATAAAATATGTGTATATATATATATATCAAAATGGATTTGAAAGAATAATAAATATGGTATTATAATATAAATAGACCTATATATATACACACATGGGATTTCAAAACATGGTTTTCTAACTAAGTATCTTATATGGAAATTTGTGACAGCTTTATGATAGAGTTAGGGGTATGCCCTAGGGACAATTATGTAATTTGTTACATATATCTTACTCGTTAGCCAATCTTGTTCGAAATAAAAGGTATTTTCTTCCTATTATATACTTGATATAATGTGATTATATTTATTAATTAACTTAATCAAAGTGCACTTAATAGAAAAATCCATAAATGATATATTTTGTTATAGTAGTTATAAAGTGTTGTAACCGTGAGTAATTTAACACAATGAAACAAATATATCATTTTAAATATTCCTAGTCAAGATGCACCGAGACTGGATATTGATGCATCCGTTAAGATTGGAGTACATAACGCTCTCCAAATGTTGGGCAGTGTATTACTCATGACTGTTGTAGGCACCTAAGGGTTACGTACTAATAGTTATTGGATAACTATGGAACGACCCACTCGATGTGGTTGTCACAAATCGGTTTGGTTACGTGCATAATTTGTTTATTATACTATTTGATTTATGTATAGACAAATGTTGTTTACTATACAAAATAGACTTTTGTCATTAATAATTGTTATATATTTATTAATAAATTCATATATATATATATATATATTAATGTATATTTCTCCCTCATAATAGCATATATGCGTACATATATATGATTTAAAAATTTTAATACACTTATTTATATATAATATGAATTTAAAATTTTGAAAATTAATTATCATATATATATTCATATTTTTAAATTAACATTTATTGAATTGTTTATTATATATTAAATAATTATTACATTAAAATTCAATTTTATATTTAAAAAAATATATTATATCATTTCAGAAACGTATAGAAAAAATTTAGGAGTTTTTCAATAAATTTTATTATTTTTAATAATTAATACTATTTTGGAAAAACTGTTTATGAAATATTAAAAATAATAATTTAACTTAAAAATTCTTCAAAAATTTTGCAACCTTTCATTCATGATCTTAAAATTTTTGAAATTTTAAAATTTTAACTTTTAATAATATATTATTTTATATTAAATAATTCTTTTTGAAATCAATGTATTAGTTTTTAAAAATAATATTTCAACTTTTAAAAATCTTCATGTTTTTCCTGAGCTCTATTTTATGATCCTAGATTTTTGAAAATTGTAAAACTTTAATTTTCATTAATAGATTATTTTATGTTAATTATTTATGGATGAAAACATTATTTTATTCATAATATATACAAATTAAAATACTAAAATTATTATGTTTGAAAAACTAAGTTAATTTTGAATTATAAATAATTTTTGAATAATTTCTCTCTCTCTCTTTCTTATATATATATATATATAATATATATAAATGTTTTATGTTCATATATTATATATGATATATTTATATATACATATGTGTGTATGTGTTGTAACGCATATACTTGCACATATTTGGACAACATACATGACATACAAAATGAAATAATATGTCTGTTGTGATGTAAATCTCAGCATCTACATATGGACATATTATACCTTTCATGGATTATTATGCTACACATGCACTCATACATATATATGATACATTTATGTATGAACTAAATTAGATAAAATTAATTTCATATCTTCATATATTTGAATTTAAATAAAATAAATGATTTTATTTAAATGAAATTTAGAAATGTTTTAATTTAGTTAGACTTCATAAACCTAATAAAGATCCAATAGGGTAAATTTTTGAAATTTACCTATAACTTCGCTACGGGCTGGTCCAGTTCCAACAATGGTATCAGAGTCTAATAGCCTATGCAGTCTAAATTAGTCATATTAAGGCTAATTAAGTAAGCTAGTACAGTGTCTAGAAAGGTAATATCTAAGATTGGAATTGGGCGATCAAGTACCCTATCCTACTTGGTTACTAGCCTAGCCCGAAAGGTGAAATGAGCCTAAATGTTGCTCCTAATAGAAAATGCCCAACTTAATTTGGGCCTTGGCTAATTTTCAAAATCGTTTTGAAAATTAATGTTAAAGATTTTAAATTTAATAGTTAAATTTAAAATAAAACATGTTTATTATAAAAATTAGAATACGACATAAGTTTTCAAAATGTTTAAAAGGATAATGATATTTTCAAAATGTTTGAAAATATTTATGCAATAATTTCAAATTTCAAATTTATTAATAAGATTGATAAAATAAATTAATTAAATATGTTAAGTAATTAATGCATATATGCATGTATTACATATGTTGATATATGTTATGTTATTTTAAAATGTTTAAGATAATATAACTATACATGTATTTATACAAGATCAATTTTGAAATTAATAAATTTTAATAAAAATTGTTTAATTAAATAAATTAATTAAAGGTTAATTAATTAAATAAAATACACGTATATATGATATATGTGTGTTACACTACAAAGATTATAGTACACACCATAAATATTACAGTAGGCATGTCCAATATAAAAGTTGTATTGGAATACTAATTTAAAATTAATTAAAGGGTTAATGATTAAAATTAATTAGATAAGGTTTAACTAGTGATATATTATACGTCAGACTATCATATAAGTAATATGAAACATAAAAGTTATATAACAATAAAACTTATATGATTTGTGTATAAACTAAATGTGGAACATTAAACGAACCCAAATAGACTTGAGAAATAAATACACATGTAAATGTACATATACCGTGATTTCTGACGTGTCTAACACTTGAATCGTTGGGGTATTTCATAAGGAATATATTGTTATATAAGTCGATATCACTCAATGTATATATTGAAGATTATGAATCTTCAATATAATATTGTCCTCTACCATATATATATTAATAAATTACTTACATACTACTTAGTTGTTCAGCAAACTCAAGCTAGGGATGTTATGCATAATATTACTAATATATTGAGCAGATGAGGTAAGATAACTATATGTATTTGTTGAGCAAACTCAAGGTACATATACTAGACTTAGGCCATCATGATATGGTAGGTATGAGTGAATAATCTCTTTCGATTTGTTGCGCAAACTCAAGATCGAAATGAGACTAGAACAAGGAAAAATGGGTTAGCAGTTGTACATTATACAATTGATAAGGAGCTATCCATCGTTTGCGGTGCTATGATTTGTTGAGCAAACTCAAGGCCAGAATACCAAAACAAACGGGTTCTAACACCCACTAATGAAGTTGTAAGACTTCTATGTTTCACGTAAGGGTTTGGAGAAACATAAAAGACTAGTAGGAGCCTTATTAGAAAAATGAAATAGTAACATTTAACCTTTCTAATATTGTAAGAACATTTTCTACATAGTATTATAATTATCTACAATGATAAATTTGTGCATTTAATATGATTGATAGAATGTGTGTCAATTAACATATATAAACAAATTGAATTGAAAGTTGACAAATAGAAATATAATATATATACTTACCAATAATTCTAATTGCATGTTATATAATGTTTTTATACCCATGCAAGTGCCCACTTTGAACTACTTAATACATTCGTAAGTTGGTCACTTATATATTTATTTGTTTTAGATCGTGTATTTCCATTTATGAGTTACTCTAAATACAATTCAAGACTATGGATATTTGATCCACGTACTTTCACATACAAATGTTATATGATGAACAGTCATATTTTGTGGGGTACAATATTTCGATGAAGTTAGTTCATTCGAAGAAAGCAAATAAACGGTATTTTAAGATCATGTATTCAACTTGCATGATTTCAAAAGGACCATATTGTGTTAATGTAACACAAGACCATAAACTACGAGGTACATCTAAGAAGTCGATCGTTGAAATGTCATCTTGATCGGTTTACATAAAGTGCAGCATATTTGATGTCTTAAATGTTAACAATAATCGATTGCACTTATGTAAAAGGTTTGTTATGATATTGTATCAAGATTTTCTTTTGAATAGTTTAACCATTTGAAAGAAAAACATATGTACAAGAATAGCTGTAATTTAAGGTAAAGTTGGAATGAAGAGAATGAATAGCCACTTCTGCTTTATAGAGAAACATTGAAAACAAGAATTGTAATAATAACCGATACTTAATATTGGAATATAAAATATGGTTTTTATTTTGAAATGTATTTTCATATAGAAAATTGTTTTCTATAACAATTATTTCTTTGAGTTCAAGATATTTGATCAAAGAACTCTCCTCTATAAATTAGTTGCAGCATATGAAATAAGTAAACAATATTAACAGTGTTAAGTGAATGGTGGACCTCTAAATTTAGTACGCTATTATAGTAATGATGGAAATAGTGGGAGCATGCTATATAACACCTAATGATTACATCAAATTACAAAATTTGTTTTCGTAAAATGTACCGAACATTATTTGTGAAATAATGTTTATTTTTGGTATTGACTGAAAAATAGATATAACTATATTTGAATATGAGTATTATGAACATTCATTATGAAACAGTACTATATTATGGAATTTGTTTTCATGGTAAAAGTGATGCAACAAAAATACATATGTATCTAATATTATTTACAGTTGTTTTGGAATTATAGACTAAGACGTAGTCTTGAGAAATAAATTTACTATATGATTATGAATCATATGATATAATTAATTATATCTCAAACAAAATGACTATGCACGTATTCATGGGAGCATCATAAGAGTTGATGAACTCTTTGAATTAATACATATTGATGTATGCATTCACAAGTCTATTAATACCAAAAGGGTCACACATACTTTGTTATATTCATCAATGATTTTATTACCAACTTGAACATGTGTATTAGATAACACGTAGTAAGTTTATGATAAAATCATAGAATATAAAAGAAAAGTAAATAGAATAACATCAGTAGAATAAAATGATTTGGTCGAATAAGTGATTTTGAACATAACTTTTGTAAACTAAAATCAGTTTTATAACCAAAAGGTTCATAAAGCGATCATGAATCCCTTTCAATTTGCACTAACAAACAATTGTTGTTTCAAGATATATCGACTTCATTGTGAAGTGATTTCTTTGAGAAATTTTTGGTAGTTAATTGGAACTAGATCTGTTCCATAGATAGAACTAATTATATGAGATGAAGTGAAATTAACTAACCTAAATGAACATATAGCATTAGAATGTCTAATAAGTATTCTCGCACATCGAAGAGAAACTATGAGTTTCTTATTAATGTCGAAAATATACATTGCCCTCGGTTGTTCAATTAAATCTTTAAGATTGTCGAGTGGTGTGATGTATAGATCTGAAAGAATTCCAAATACGCTATCAAAATATGATTTTGGTGGTCATAACCAAAGATATGTGATCCATCGGTCGAGATTGTGTCTTTATTGGAAAGATTAATGTGGTTAAAATTAAATAGGAAATGTTGATAAAAATAATATTGCAAATTTCAATTGTTGAAATTAGCATAACAGATTCGGTATTCAACATGCTCAAGTTAGTTTAGATTTACTAACAAAATTATCGCTCGGTACTTAGTGTTTGGTACTTATGTATTGAAACAGAAAGTTATAAATAATGATTTAGAGTAAGTCGTTTACACATATCAACAAAAAATGCCTCGAAGTCAGTGGAAGCGATATTGGATTTATGAGTCTTTGGATATGTCCAAGAAATGATAAGAATGTATCATTTTATAAGCATCAAGATTGAATAAATATTTTGATAGAAATATCATATATTTTGATTTTCAATCAAAGTGTAGAGGAAGCGTTTGTTCATAAGAAAGAACGTTGAAAAGTTCATTGATATTTGTAAATTATAGGTAAACAACACGTTGATTTTAACAATATGCTTGTATTAAAATCAATTTTAGTTGTTTTAATACTCAATTGTGGATTTTAAATGATGTTTTTTATTGTGAGTATAGAAGTTACAGGGATCGTCCCAAAACAATATACAAGAGCATCCTATTAAAAGAGGAACATATAAGTTGATTCCTTATGCATTAGTAATAGGAATTATCATACAGGTTATGTTGTGTATGATATTCTGTTTTGTTTATGTATTTGATGCATTGAAAAAATATATAATCCAAATTAATATCACTAAATGGTTATTTGAGGTGTTCTCGCATATTTATGAAATACTAGAGAATTGTTTATGGAAATAACAAACTTGTTATGATGGAACGTTTGGACACAAACTTTTATAAGTGACATTAAGGTAACATGTCAATGATAAAATTCAAGTTAAAATCTTAAATTTGAAAATGTTTCAGAATAAAAGCGATTGTGGTCGATTCAATGAAATGTTGAGAACATTAACTTGAATAGCACTACAATAAACCAATATATATAGATATAAATGAACAAATTTATAATTGAGCCAAAGGTGATTCCAGATTTTGAGAATCCCAAATATTGTTATAAGATAACAATGTCATGAAATTGGTCATGATAGAACTTAAAGCTCATTAGAATTCAATAGACATACTTCGAATCATTCCACGTGATAAAGGCAGTTTATCAGTGTCGGAGAGTGTTAATCGACAGAGTAGATAATTAAAGCATAATAGCATACCCATTCACTGAGGGACTGACGTAATTGTTTTGCGAAAACTGATTGGAGAAGTTAGAATTATATTTCATAATTGACCCCAAGTGCAAGTGGGAGATTAATAGAGTTAGGGATATGCCTTAGGGGCAATTATGTAATTTGTTACATATATCCAACTCATTGACCAATCTTATTCGAAATAAAAAGTATTTTCTTCCTATTGTATACTTGATATAATATTATTATATTAATTAATTAACTTAATTAAAAGCACACTTAATAGAAATATCCATAAATAGTATATTTTGTGATAGTAGTTACAAAGTATTGTAACTGTGAGTAATTTATCACAATGAAATAAATATACCATTTTAAATGTTCTAATTAAGATGCATTGAGACTCGATATCGATGTATCCGTTGAGACTGGAGTACGTCCACTCTTCAAATGTTAGGCAGTGTATTACTTATGACTGTTGGGGGCACCTAGGAGTTACGCACTGATGGTTATTGGATAATATTAGAACAACTCACTCGATAGTTTTATGTTGGTTAATATAACGAAGATCAAGCAGAGAATATCAATGTTACTAATTTACACAGTTCTTTCGACTTAAGAATACCGTTGATCTTTAATGTGAAAGCTCTACTTTGATTATAGTTAAATCGTTGCATGACGTCCATCGAACGACTATAGTCGGGTCGAGTGGAAGTATTAGAAGTGAAGCACTATTCAAGAGAGGATTTGTCTCCTTGGTTATATGCAGTTAGTATCACAGCCAAATCAAGTCAACTCAAAGTTAAAGTCTCTAGCCAGAGCATTTCGGTTAATAATAATTGTTACCATTAAACCAAGGGCTTTGTATTTAGACTATAAAGTTGAATGTGGATGAGGCTGGAATTTTGACCATTACCAAGTTCCATAAATCCAAAGTGATATAGTTCTGACGAAGAGAATTGGTGTGGACAAACGTCACAACCAGGTAACACTTATTAAAGTAAAACTGGATTTTATCGAAAATGAGTAAGCGATAAATTTGGCCATAATGTCACACTACCTGCTAAGTGGCGTGTGAACGTTAACGTTAGGATAGTTCGATATTAATCGTTGACCAAATTTACACCAAAGAGTACACGGTCGAAATGATGAATCCCTTAAGATCAAACGATTTAATTAGTTTATAATTATTACAATTTAATTAAATCAATTAATATTTATGAAATGTTAATTACAAAATTTGAATATGATTTGAGAAATAAATAGTGTTATGTATATATTTATAACAGTTATAAATATATCGATCGATATACAATATCGACAAACGATTAAATTAGATTTAATTGCATAGTATTCAAGGCCCATCATCAGGGCTGCAAAATTTTAGTTTTGGGAAGGTCTAAAGGTGGCTAAAACATAGGGAATTGGTTTGGAGATAATGGATTGAGATCAAGTAAGAACGTGTAAAAAGGTTTTCCTCATTTCTCTCTAATACAACCATATATATATGTATCTCTAAAAATAATAACAAACTTATTTGGCCGCCATTACCTTCTATATTGCTGGTTAAAATTCTCAGGTATATTTCAAATTAAAATAATACTATTCGATAGTTAGAGGTCGGTGATTCCGGACTTGCAATCTGACGAATCAAGAACAGTAAAAGAAAGGGAAATCATTGCTTCAACATGGATTAAAAGGCATCAATAAATTGGTAATTTAATCCATACTAGAGTAATTAAATTATATTCTATGATCCTATAATGAGTAATTTCATATCTATGTAGATATATTGCTACTATATGTTTAGTTAGGTGAGATTTTTGTAGGTAGATGTGGTTGTCACAAATCAGTTTGGTTATGTGCATAATTTGTTTATTATACTTATTGATTTATGTATAGACAAATATTTTGTACTGTACAAAATCAATTTTTGTCACTAAAATTGTTTTATATATATTTATTAATAAATTCACACACACACACACATATATATAAATTAGTGTATATTTCTCTCTCATAATAGCATATATGCATATATAAGACATATATATGATTTTAGAATTTTATTACACTTATTTATATATAATATGAATTTACAAATTCAAAAAATAATTATCATATATATATATATATATACATATTTTTAAATTAACATTTATTAAATTTTTGAATTGCTTATTATATATAAAATAATTATTACGTTAAAAATTCAATTTTATATTTTTTAAAATATTATATCATTCCAAAAACATGTGAGAAAATTTAGGAATTTTTGAATAAATTTTAGTATTTTTAATAAATCAATATTATTTCGAAAAAACTATTTATGATTTATCAAAAATAATAGTTTAATTGAAAAATTCTTCAAAATTTTTGCAACCTTCCATTCATGATCCTAGAATTTATAAAATTTTAAAATTTGAATTTTTAATAATATATTATTTTATATTAAATGATTACTCAATAATGAGTAGGTTATTCAATAATTCAAAGGCAAGTGGGCCTAAGCATTGTAGAGTATGCTTAGCATGATATATTGAACATCGAGATCATATACTTAGGGTTCGTATTGAAGATAGTCTATTTAGTATATTCATTCGGTGTTCATTACTAAGGATGTTCATTCGACATTAATTACACTTAGGGTGCTTTTACACTTAGTATCAGGTTGTTGCACTTTAGCATGTAGTTCTTTACATGTATACATAATCCACAAACATAAATTACTTGTGAACACAATACATCAATGATACAATTCATTTACCATAGTTTGTCCAATCACCTCGTTTTCTTCCATTTTTGTACCGATTACAGAAGGATAAGTGTGACAACCCGGAATTTTTGAATATTTGAAATTAGAATATTTAATTGATTTTAAATATTTGAAAGTTAGTTTAACTTAAATTTCAAATATCACTGTTTATTTGGCAATTAAATTATTGAATTTAATAATTGGAAATTGGTTAAAATAGTGAATCTTGGTTTTAAGCTGGTTACAAATATTTCAAAGGCTTATAAAATTTATAATGATGATATTGAAGGTAATAGAACTTTTAAATTGAAATTGAAAGTGTTTTGTTCATTTTTAAAAATATATCGTTTAAATCGATATTTGAAAATAGCATTCGGAGGCACAATCTCGGATTTTGATGAAACCAGTTCCATTGGATCCGTAATAGTGTTTTATTATCGGATTTCAATTTTCATAACGTTTGGAGTTGTCTTGTGATCGTACGGTAGATAAACGCGTTGAGATCTTTATCGAAATCTAATATAAATAACTGGGTCCAAAAAGCTATCTTCTCCATATGATCGAATTAGGACTCGAAACCTTTTCCATCGCATTCGGAATAGGGGTATAACACTATAAACACCTAGCAGCACGCATCGATAGGAGGTTAAGATTTTAAGTTGTGTTATCGAGATGGTTTGAATTCAAAATATAATATATATGTATTTAATATAATAACGTCTTTCACGCAAGAAAATTTTAAAACACGTGTTCACCTGGTAGAACATGCGTCCCCCTCTAAAATGAACAACCCAACACGTATAACAGATCGAAGAAAACAATGGTCGTCGTTTAAAAATTAATTCATCGCTCCTCTTCAATTCATAATCCCTAAATCAAATCAGTGAACTCGATTCAAAAAAGGGGCTATCTCAAAATTCTTAATGGCCAAAACCATATTCCCCTTATACCTCTAAACCCATTCGGGCAAGCTTATCCTGGTCGCAAGGTCAAGGAGAAGGCTCGCGACAAGTTCATCATCGCGTGGGGGGCAAGAAGCCGAGTATTGATGGAAGGGGGTAGCTCGATCTCGAGCCATGGCACATCAGCAGGGATGGCCTTGGTGGCGTGGATAGCTGGAGAAGGGATTGTGTTTGATTCGAGTTAAATCTCGATGGACGAAGCGGTATAAGGATGGCGAGTTGGAAGCTCGTGAGGTGGCAGCATGGAGGCAGAGCGGGATTGAAGGCTCGCTGTCGGTTTTGGGAGATGAGTGCATGGAGGAGGTGTGACTGTGACTCGCGATGGTGACAGGGGTTCAGCAACGCGTCGAAGGAGGTGGGGGAGACTCGACGAAGGGCAGAGTATAAGCCTGTTTTAGTTTAAAATTTATCTATACATATATATTTGTAAAAAATTATGAATAGTGAAAGAAAAACAATTACTAGAAGGTATAGATATATATACAGTTCAATTATTTTAAGTACATATATACATATGAATATATGGAGTAAGGAGGTCACTATTTCGTTATTTATAAAAAAAGGGTTTGGATAAAGGAATTTTAAATGTCAAAAGAATTTATATAAGTTAGATTTTTACGAAATCTATAT